>VDFB02353493.1:206884845-207068877 GCA_007258455.2 Sequoia sempervirens
GTTATTTGTTATGCAATGTGAAGTAATTGCATAACTGCTTAGGTTGACTTTGTAAAAACTATATTGTAATTGAAATTTTGTCATCTATCAGCATCTAGTTATTAGTTATGAAATGTGAAGCAATTATTTTAGTTTGAAAGATGTGCAATGCAATGTAATCAATGTTATGAATATAAACTACAAAAATCTTTTTTTTACTAAGTTACTAGTTCAATTTTGGGTTTGGGATCGGGTTCGAGAATGCGGTTCACCGGTTTAGGAAATTTTTTTTTGGGGGTTGGGTTCATTTTGGGTTCAGTCATACAAAAACATATAAAAATCAGAAATATATACATATTTGCAAGAGTAATCAAGTTCAGAATACACCACCATATTAATAGTCAAATAACATAGCAAAAATACACCACCACTTTCATAGTGAAATATTAAAATATTAGCGATCTACTCGAATGTCATGATACAAAATTATAAACTAAAGTTCAAACATAAAAATGTCAAGTGTTTACAATCAGCCATTATTGATCATTGATCAATCTGAAAAGTGTAAACATTTTTCTATGTGGAAGGAAAACAAGAAAACAGTGTTACATAATTATTTACATTGTGAAAGAGCCAAAACCTTTTTCTTGCAAATCATATAAGAATCTCAGTGATTTTTTGGGTGTCCTTGCCTTGGAACGAAACTATCCTGAGCCATGAATGATTGACCAGGAACTGTGAGAAAGAAATAATATAAATCACATGCAACTTGTTGCAATTGGCCCTGGGAAAAAAGGGTAAAGTTTTCGTGGAGAATCTCCTTTAGAGTTTGAATGCATTGATAATTTTAAAGATAGACTTAGCCAAATATGTCATCTAGGTTTGAAGCTTTTAGGTAAAATGTTTGCTTCTTAAAATTTGTTCAAAATTCAAGATGCAGGCTCTCCTCCCTTAGGGAAGAGAAGGCCTATCAAACCTAACACCTTAAGGCAACACCCTAAGTTCTTGTTGATGTAGTATTAGATGCGAAGTTTCAAAATAGGCATGGTTATATAAATTCTCATCTCAAGACTATCATTGCATCAAATTAAGAATTTTCAATCCTTTATGGTCTAGACAAGAGAAGTATGGAGTAGTGTTCCAATGCTAAAGTATTATTGTGAATCTCTTTGCTATGAATGGTTCAAAAATGAGGAATCTGTCTTCTACACCAAATGAGAAATATTCACAATATGTGCTAGAATAAGTCCATAAGATCGCAGTATGCAAGAACCGAGAATTGCAAAATTATTACATTTGACTTCCAAACACATAAATTTTCACATCTCTTTCTGCTAATGTTCACATGTAAGTCAAAAAATATATGTGCGTAAGTTGTATACACTTGAATACACGTAACTCATATCTATTGAACCATGAATTTATAATTTACAAATATGGACACCATCGATAAAAATATTTGTATTAAGAAAATAGCCATGTACGCATACATCAATATATGTCGATATAAGTATAAAATATAGTTACAAAATAGCCATATAGGCTTACAAGAATGCCATATAGGCATTCAATGTCAAATATATCCAATACAAAATATGTACAAAATTGCCCATGTAGGCATACAACAAAGGGCTCTGTGCATTCAAAATTCAGTTCTCTCCATGCTCTGGTTCAAATACAATTTTCTTTCCCTCACCGGGCGACCGATGCATGACATAAGTCCAATACCCATTTCATCGTGGTTTCAGGAGTGCTCCTATTGCTCCTCCTAGTGTTTAGCTTCTAGTGAAGTTTCAACTATTACAATAAGAAGTAAAGACATTAATATATAGAAATTACATTATAAAAATTAATATATTTAACAAAATAATCACTTACGGCCATCTCACGATCACTCTCCTCAATGGAAATATTTGCACGCCGACAAAGCCTCGTGCATGCTCAAGCCCCGATAAACCATCCAAATGTAAATTAAACCACGAATCAATAATGGTTTGATTTTTCACTAGAACTAGTTCGTCTTATTTACCAACAGCCGTAAATCGAAATTTATAATTTGCCCCCGCACTCCCCCATCGAGCCATCGGTGATTGTATAGCTTTATGGTTCAATATCCATTGCCTCATATAATGTTTGGCGGTGTTTCTGTCACTCAACATTTGAAAATAAAACAACAAATTATTCAAGTAAAAAGTTACAATAGCGATCCATGTGATGAGGACTTATAATGTATGAGATCTAATGAACAAAATTTTGAGTACAAGTATTAAACAAATATATTTCTGATTATTAGTTATCGAATTTGAAGTAATGCTTTGATTTTGAATGATCTGTGTAATGCATGAAGGTCAACAATATGAATAAACTACACAAATCTATTAAACTTAGAATTCATTACTTAAGTTCTCTTTAAATTCTATATTACCTTCGTGAACGTTTGATCAAATCTACTAGCACTCGAGGTGTTTCCTTGAAACCTCCAACAGTACCCTGTTCAACATCCAAAATCACATATTAAAATACCATTCGTAAAACAATGCTATTAACACATGTAATAAATTTATAATTGTTTACTAACTTTACATACCCCACCGATAGGTGTACTGCAAAAATAAGTAGGTGGATGACTGGTGTATCTAGTCTCTACAAGTGTTGTGACCCTACAATTTTATTAAAATAATAAAACTAAATTAGTTAATCTTGCATTTCACAATCAAAATTTAATAAATTAAATTCAATGAACATGCTAAATTTTACCTGAGTGTCAATGCCATATTCATCATGCAAAATGTCAGTCGTCCTCTCCATCCCCATAGATGCATACGGATCAGGCTGGGATCCTGTGTAACACCCTCTTGAGTGCTAGTAGGGTCATACGTACAAGTCACCCCTCAAGATTGACACACATGGGTTCAAAGGCCACCACCTGAAGACTCCCCTGGATGGCGTTGTACAATAGGGCTAGTGCGATGGATGACACTCTGGGTCAAAGTTGTGATCACCTACAATGTCTCTATGTCGGCACTCTCCTTCGCAATGGCAGGCATCACAATCTGCTCACGAGGTGGCCTAGTGAGAGGTCATCTCCCTTTTTGCGTAGGATCTGGCTGTGCACTGGGCCTATCTTGAGCTGACCCTATTGGTTCTCAGTTGTGTTCTGATTGGTTTGTCCTTGATGAAAAAATTCACCTTTTGGTATCTATCGGCATGACATTCAAGTGGTCTTGGCGATAGAGGAAAGTTCTATTGGCTTAAGTATTTCTCACTACTAAGAGGTCTTATTGAATGAGTCGGGTCTCACCAACTAATACATAAGGAGGTTCATCGGCATAAGAAATCCCTATCGACATGTTGTTTCATCAAGCGCTTTGTGTCTTGTCGACTAGCACAAGAAAGATCATATTGGCAAGAGTTGTGGCATTGAGATAATGTCCTGGAGAATTCTTGGGGTGTCACCAACAAACACATTAACAATTCACTTCGGCCTAACATGTTGCTTTCGGTGCAAAGTCATAGTGATTTCATTTTTTCACACCGACTGACAACTAAAAGAATAGCTCGGTGAGAGATAAGGTTATCGGTTTGAGGTCTTGGCGAGTGACCTTCGGTCTCACCGATGGAAAAAAATGAAAGACTTTGTCGACATGAAGATTGATTTGTCACAACGACACACAAGATGAATAAAGGGCTTTCGGTGTGACTCAATGATCTCTATGGGACCTCTCCTTGATTTTGAAATTTTTTGGCAAAAGCGAATGGGAGATGCTTCTCGGTGATAGTTTGCTCTTATCTCAGCGACTCAGGGTGTATGAAGTAATCTCGGGGAAACATAAAGATATCTACATAGGGTCTCATCGATATCTTAAAGCTATAGCAAAGCAGGTAAAACAAAAAGTGCAATTCAGTGAGAAACTTCTTGGCGACTGGGAAAACATTAAGGGATCTCGGTGAAACATATTGAGATCGATATAATATCTCTTCGACAGTGGAAAGTCACGGCGAAGGAGAATAATACAAAGGAGTGACTGACGACATAATTTTTTCAGTATGACATAGTGTGCTCTCCGAGAGGTCTCCCCGATGACGGTATGCTATAGCGACACTCATAAGATAGAAGGATGCATCGGCGAGAGAACCATTATGTTACAGTGACTCATAATGGATAAAGCCTTTCGGTGAAACATAATGAAATCTACATAATGTCTCCCCAACAGTAGAATGTCATAGCGAAAAATAGAGGGATGACTTACGGTGATAAAATTTCCTTTGACATAGGTATTGAATTGTCATGGCGCCATGTTTGATCATGGGGGGCTCTCGGCAAAAAAAAGACTTTTCTACAAGATGTCTCTCCAATATCAAAAGGCTATAGCGATAGTGAATGAAACAAAAGGGCATCTCGGTGAGAAACTTGCTTATGTCTTAGCAATTGGAAAGAACATAACACATGGCTCTCGACGTGACATAATGTATTCGTTATGACTTCTCCCCGACTCTAATGGGTCATGGTGATAGCAATAACTAAGAGGAATGTCTGGCAATTTAATTGCCTTCGGCAAGACTATCTGGATGTCTCAGCGAATGATTAATGAAGACTTAATCACTGTGGGTGACATGGGAATTTCTAAGTATAGTTGCAAGTTGACATCATTGGTTGGCATCGAATCTCAGAACGGTTACATGGCAGAATATTCTTTGAGTTTCATTTGTGGGTGGTTGTGGTTTTGAAATAACAGATTATTTGTAGCCCTCTGGACAGGCGTTACTCTTGATTTTTGCCATCATCGACAAATTGTCATTATTCAACTTCAAATTCTAAAATTGGCAAGTGAGTTTCAGATTCTTGTGAAAAACACATTCTTTGAAGACTTTCATTATGACAGACATACTTGAAATGTATATAAAAACCTGTGTTGAAAAGAGTGTAAGTTCTCTGGTTGTAATTCTGGAGGATTGTTCTTTGGCTGTATAAAAAATGTATTGAAATACTCTGTATTAAAAATCTAAAAAACAAAGATGTAGAGATATATTGCAATATTCTTTTCTATGTAATATTTTAAGGATTAAATTATTGAATCCTTAGGGTATTCTGTAGACGAGAAAACATAGAGTTATGAGCTTAACTGAAAACAGAGAAATCCTCTAAGTTATTATTACTGTTCAAAACATAATTTGAGGGGTTGGTACTCCTTGAGATGGGTGTCTCAAAAATGAGGGGTTGGTGCTCCTTGAGTGGGTGCTCAAAAATCAGCCTACAAGGCATTGTGAACAGTTGTTCAAAAGTTAAGCCTACAAGGCATTTCGGGAGTGGTT
The DNA here is from genome assembly GCA_007258455.2 of Sequoia sempervirens. Lineage (NCBI taxonomy): Eukaryota > Viridiplantae > Streptophyta > Pinopsida > Cupressales > Cupressaceae > Sequoia > Sequoia sempervirens. The sequence goes on from VDFB02353493.1 coordinate 206,890,138, forward strand.
TTTATACCCCAAAAGTGTTTTCCACTCAGCAAAATCTTGTGTCTCTTTGTTCTTCTATGTGCTCACTGCTTTATAGTGTTGTTGTTGTTTCATTTCACTGTTGGTATTATTAATTTTCTCAATTATGTTTATGAATGATTACATTCAACTCATGAATGCATTAATTAGAGTAATATTGAGATCAAATCTGAGCTATGTTTATGAATTTTTGAAAATTGGTCAAATCTATTAAGACACTTATTCACCCCCCCCTCTCAGTTTCATTTTAACTCCAACAGACCCCCCACCTCTACCTTGGAACTCCCTCATATCAAAATAATTTGGGATTTGGTTCAATACAACCTCACTGTATAGTTTCCTAAGAAAATATTGGGGGACTTCACAATTATTGCACGGTGGGTAATCAAAGACCATATACCATCTTTCATAAAAAAGGTTCTTAATCTCTTGGTGGTGGCACGAATGAATAAGAAACCTCTTTGCATTGAGGGTAAGATTTTGATTTATTTTAGGGTCAGTGAATAGAGAGCACAAATCACCTTTAGTAATTTTTAAATATTTTACTTGTTTATATGATAATTTATCTACATAATATGCCCTAGTTGTTTGCCTCCTATCTTGCCATCCAGATATTTTTTGGGTGATTGCATCTACATTTTTTAACATGTCTTTCAATGAATTTGCTAGAAGCATTTTAATCACTCAACCTACTGATAAGATCCTCAAGTTGTTTTCTATTGTTCTCAATTTCACTCCTCAAATTTTCTTGAGTGCCAGGGGGGAATTGAGAGAATGGTGGGGGAGGTTGATTTTGTTGTTGAGGATTTACCTCCTCTTCTTGTTGAGGATTTGTAGGATTTCCTATAGATTTAAAAAAAAACAATCAAATCTAACCTAAAACAAACAAAATCAATTTCAAACTAAGAAATTCAAAACAAATAGTAAACAATACTTACCTCCTGCATCTCTTCAACGTCGTGGTGCCATATTTGTAGACAAAATCCAACTGTTCTTGATGAAATTTGTAGAATTCCTTCCTCCTAGAATGTGAGCGTGAAAATGAGGGTTTTTGGTTGCAGAGCTGAGAAATAGTGAAAAGCTATACACATTTCACTTTTTTTTTCTTTTAAAAGCACATAACATGCTCGCACTATAACACGCTTGCGTTATAATGCGTTCGCGTTATAATGAGAGCGCATTATGTGTTTCCCCATTTTTTTCCCATTTGGCCACAAAAGTGCGACCAACTTCATGCACCCGCCCTCAACATAAGAATTCTTTGCATTTGATTCACTTTGTGTAGCTTTAATTGTTTCTTTTCTTTAAGCCAGTCATCTATTTTCAGTTCCTTTTTTCCATGCATTGATAAAGCATTTGATGAGTTTTAATCCACCTTAAGTGCATCCCCAATCAATTCTAGGCTTATTTGGATCTCATTTTGAGCCTGAGGCATGGTCCATGCAAGACGTAGATATGTATCCACATAATCAGGAAACTTGAACAATATTATCTTGTATAAAAGATTTTATTTTTTAATATCATGTAGTTGTTCAAGTAACCTAACAAGATTAAATAGTGTTGTGACTTTATCCCATGGTAACTCAAGCGAAAAACCACCTTCTTCTAGTTGATGGAAGAATTTCATATCGTTAAAGAGCAGAGGAAAAACTATAGAATTAGCATTGGGGATTTTATTTATGAATTCAACCCAAATGACATTGCCTCCATAAAATTTTGTTAAGCCAACTCTAGTTCATCACGCTCAAAATCAATAACCCTAATGTTGTTGAACAGTTGAATGGGTATTTCTTCTCTGCTCTTCTTTAGAAGAGACTTTGGTATCTTAAGAGAATCTAAGGTTGCAATGGGTTCTGATGATATTAATAACTCACCCATCTTGATAAATGGAAGGGCATCAGGTGGATCTATGCGAGTTGACTTAAAATTTCCAATGCCTTCTCTACCAGCCCTTGTTGAGCATAGATATGGCCTACAAATTTTAAGCTCTCATAGTTCTCAGGGTGGACCTCCAAAACCTTTTCAAAATTTGAGAGAGAACTCTTAAGATCTCCCATTTTCAATTGAACCTATCCACAAAATCCTGTGGCCTCTGGATTTCCTTGACTAATGTCATGTAGTAGTGGCCAATGGTGTCATAATCACCTTTACTATGATAAGATCATGCACAATTATAATATGAATGAGATTTCATGAGAGGGTGGTCAATTGAAACAAGAGTTGTCTCAGTCAATTGTTCCACAAGAAAATGTTTTGTGTAGTGAAGAAAAAAATATTTTCTAAATTATTCAATGCCATTACAGAGTACAGGTATAATTCAAAGGCTCTACGCATCTTTTCCATTCCTTCACGAACAATACCTTTTTCACTAACTGTGAGAATCCTACAAGTAAAAAATGCACAAAACTGACCACAAAGATTTATGTAGAGGTAGAACATCATTTCCTAATGGCTTCATAAAAGTTTTTTGAGCCAACTCTAGTTTATCACTCTCAAAATGAAGAACCACAATGTTGTTTGATAATTGAATGGGTACTTATTCTCTACTCTTCTTCAGAAGAGAATTTGGCATCTTAAGAGAATCTAAGGTGGCACTAGGGTCTGACGATATTAATAACTAACCCATCTTGATAAATGCATCAGAATCATGTGCATCTATGTGAGTTTCCTTTCTTAAAATTTCCAAAGCCTTCTCTACCTTCCCTTGCTAAGCATATATATGGCCTAAATATTTTAAGCTCTCACAGTTCTTAGGGTGGACCTCTAAAACTTTTTCAAAATTGGAGAGAGAACTCCTACGATCTCCCAGCTTCAATTGAACCTATCCACAAAATCCTGTGGTCTCTGGCTTTCCTTGACTGATGTCATGTAGTATCGGCCAGTGGTGTCATAATCACCTTTACTATGATAAGAGCGTGCAATATTATAATATATGAAAGATTTCATGAGAGGGTGGTCAGTTGAAACAAGAGATATCCTCAGTCAACTGTTCCACAAGAAAATGTTGCCCTGTGAAGAAAAAATGGTTTGCTAAATGATTTAATGCCATTATAGCATATGGGTATAATTCAAAGGCTCTACGCATATTTTCCATTCTTGCATGAACACTACCTTTTTCACTAACTGTGAGAATCCTAAAATTAAAAAGTACACAAAACTAACCACAAATATTTTTCCCCATTTCAAATAGCAAAATTGCCAAAAAATGCATTTAAAACCTGCAAAAAAGTGTAAATAAAACCACACCGATTTTTGTCCCAAAAAAAACCATGAGATCATAGCTTGTTTCTTACTATTATGCTCTGAAAATATTTTTTCCAAGCATCCAAGCATCCAGCTTTTTGAAATCACCTATTTTAGGCTTTTAGCCATAGTAGCAAGGTAGTAAATAGTTTGATAAAATACTTTGGTAGACATGTATGAAAAATGTGGTAGCATAGAAAAAGAAATGAACTTTGGAAAAATGCCTCAAATAAATGTGGTCTCATGGTGATGGAATTCCATGACGAATTCCATGACAAGCGAATTGTTACAAATTGTCATGGCATTCCATCACCATGAGACCACATTTCTTTGAGGCATTTTTTCAACCAGTTCACTTCCTTTTCTATGCTATTGCTTACTATTATTGTTTGATATATTTTTTCCAAGAATCCTTAGCTTGTTCTAAAGCACTTGTTTTAGGATTTTAGCCTTAGCAACAAGGCAATGAATTGTTTGATAAAATTATTTGGTAGACGTGTATGGAAAAAGTCATAGCATAGACAAGGCAGTGAAATTTTTGAAAAAATGCCTCAAAGAAATGTGGTTTCATGGAATGCCATGACAAGAAAATGCAATTGGAAGTTGCTCCTAGTTATTAGTTATGCAATGTGAAGTAATTGCATAACTGCTTAGGTTGACTTTGTAAAAACTATATTGTAATTAACATTTTGTTATCTATCAACATCTAGTTATTAGTTATGCAATGTGAAGTGATGCTTTGATTTTGAAAGATGTGTAATGCAATGTAATCAACAATTTGAATATAAACTACAAAAATATATTTTTTACAATTCATTAGTTAAACTCTATTTTATTTTCTCTTTATAACTCTATTGCTATGGAAATGCCTTTCAATTAATTTTTTTTTTGTCTCTTAGTCTACAATTTTTTGTTGCTATGTGCAGAACATTACAAATAGATCAACGTTGAAGGTTGACTAGGGATCAATACCATGCATTTGATGAGAGAATAGCCAATGAGAGGGACATGGACAAATATCCATGTCCATGTAATTATTGTCTTTGTGGAAAAGTGAAAAAAAGAAGTAACATTTATTGATATATGATAAGATATGGGCATAGTGGTATAAGCCATTGGAATGTCAATTATTATGAAGATATGATACAATGGAAAAGTGTGAGAGATGAAGAGGAAACAAACATAGATGAAGTGGCACCAAACACAGATGAAGAGGCAACAATGTTAGATGAAGGGTTTGAAGTTGATAGAATGTTGAATGAGGGTCTAAACGATGATTGGGCCAAGTTGATGGAGGATGCTTCAAAGCCTTTGCATGCTAATTGTAGGTTAAGTCGTATGTCAACAATCCTTCAAATTCTTAACTCGCAAGTGGTGTTTGGTTGGACAAATGAGAGTGTAGATCAGTTATTGGCATTATTAAGTTTGTTGTTACCACCTGACTCCACATTGCCAACAAAATGAAGTCAATGTAGAAAGGAAATCACTAAGCTAGGCTTAGGGTATGGAAACATCCACACATGTGTGAATGGTTGTGTATTATTTCGCAAGAATCTTGCCAGTGAGAGTGAATGTTTGAAATTTCATGAAGCAAGGTTTTAGAGGACATTCAATCAAATTCACTTTAAGAGCTTCCTTATTATTTACGATTCATGATCTTCCTACATATGGCACATTGTTTGGTTTCTATGTTCATAGATACCATGGATATCCTACTTGCAACTTTAAGGATTTTGTGAGGCACTCAAGAATTTTGTGTAAGTGTATTTATTGTGGACATTGTGCTTACCTTAAAATGGATCATCCATAGCATCAACAAAAAACATGGTTCAATGGTCAAGAAGAGAATCATGAAGCACCATTACTAATAATAGGTGATTAAATTTTTGAGAATGTACAAAAGAGAATGTCATTTATTGAAAATTATGGGATTCTTGGTAGTAGATATGATCCATGTAATGAAAGTGTTGTAAAAAGGTTGTGCATATTCTTAAAGTTGCCATACTTTAAGGATATATCCATTAGGCATACTGTTGACTTTATGCATACTAAGAAAAATATAGCCTGTGTTATTATAGAAACACTTTTTGGTGCTTTTGATACTATTTCATCACGTGAAGACTTTTAACAACTAAATATTTGTCAAAATATTTGGGTTGAAAAATATGATGATGACAAATATAGAAAATCTAGTGCTCCTTATGTTTGGACAAAGGAACAACATGCACAATTCTTACAGTTGATGTCTCTGAATCACTTTCCCACTAGATATGTACGTAGTAGTATTAGAAGCCAAACTGACATTAATGGATTAAGAGGCCTCAAGACCCAAGACTATCATGTCATAATGGAGAATATTTTACCCATTGTGGGGTGATCCCACAATAGTGGTTTACAATTTTTGGCCAAACTAGACACTAAAATATTTTTTTTTAACTAAATCTTCACTCTTGGGCACCTATAGTGGCTAAACCGTAAGGAATTTGAAGATGATGCAAACTAGAGTTTCATGCCATTTTGTCTATAGATTCTAAATATAATTTTTTCAAAATTTTGGGTATCAAATTGTACTTCTTTTTCCATCTCCCTCAAAAACTAGTTTTTTTAAGAAAACAACATTTTTAAAAAGTGACGCTCACCGTATAACGCATAACTTTTTTTCCATGAAGGATAAAATTTTAATTATTTCAAATTTGGATTTATAACTCTAATATCTAGTGCTTCTAGAAGTGGTTAGATAGTTTTCTATTAAATATTTTTTCTTTAATCAAGTTTTGAAGTCAAACCAATGACAATTCGACATAGTGCAACTGTATAATGAATAACTATTTTTGTATGTATCAAAAATTCAATTTTTTGTTGGATCAAGGACTTCAATATTTGGTGCACTCATATTTTTCAATTTTTTTTGATAATCTTCTATTTTTCCACATGTGTAATACAAAGAGCTTGATTTTTGGTGAAAACCTACATTCACAAGAAATAAAAAATAAATATAATAATCAAATTAAATTTAATTAAAATTATACTTTTGGAAGCTTATAATAAGGACTAGACATACCCACAAATTATTATTTTTAAATGAATTCATTTGATCCCCCAAAAGGTAAATCAAAAGTGGTTTTATCACATTTTGATAGGTGTAAATGAGACTGATATAGCTTTGGTTTAAAACTAGCGGGGTTCTATCCAGGGGATTGGTCTAAGGTGGTTTGATCAAACCATCTTCAATTGGAATCCTTTAAATGGAACTTTTCAAGGCTTAAATCATTATATTTTCTAAAAATATGTGATTTCAGCAAAAATCAAGATCTCCCAGAAAGTGTAAACCACTATTGTGGCAGCACCCTGTGGTAAATATATTAAGTTTTCCAAAGGGGCCAAGATTGGAAATTATAAGGTTGGGCCTAATATTAAAGAGAATGACTTTACATGTATTAGATCCTTTGAACTTTGATAGTTTGAGGGAGGAGGTTGTTGAAGTCCTTTGTCTATTGGAATGGGAATTTCCACAAACAATCTTTAACATTCCTATGCTTCTTTTGATAAATCTACAATATGAACTAAAGCATTGTGGCCCAATAATAACAAGATGGATGTATCTTATAGAATCATATATGAAGGTTTTGAAAAAAAATGTTCATACTAGGGAAAAAGTGGAAGGAAGCATGTCTGAGGGTTATTCAATGCAAGAGGCCATGGGATTTTGCACAAAATATATGAAGGATTTTTAAAATGTCAATTGGTGTGTATGGGAAGATGACAAAGAAGACACAGTTGCAGGTGAAGTATTAGAAGGAAATGGATTCCGCTTCAAGCTATCACATCAAGAAAGAAGTGTGATACATGCCTATATTCTTCAAAACACATTTTTTTTTATACAGGTAAAATAAATTTTACACAATAATTTATTTACTCAATTGCATTTACACATTTATATTATGAATCTTACTATTTGTACGTTAATATTCTATGTAGAAAATATGAAGAAGACATTCAAGCTTGGATGCAACATCGACTTCAAAGGCATAGAGGTCATTCTGATTTGATTTGAGGTGATTCTTTCTAAAATTTGAAGAATGGATTGCTAATGCAGTCAGTGATGCAAAAAAAGAAGGTCAAGATATAACAACAGAGGTGAACCATAGATTTTTGGGTATGGGATTTCTAGGCTACACTTACACTCTTAGGATGTTTCACCTAAAAGGAGAGAGATAAACCCAACTTAAAATCTCTGTGGTTCACTCAAATTAGGAAATGTATGATGTAATTAAGGCTAAATGAGATGATCTAAATGAAACTAAATGGACTAATTGACTGATTATGAATGTAGAACCTAAGAAATATGCAATGTTTGAAAATACAATGTGATATGAAAGCATAAACTAAAACATGAATAAATACAAACAAAAAAGAAGGTTGAATTAGAGTGCACCTGGGAATCTGATGATGAATCTGGAGTGTTTTGAATGCTGAAAAAAGATCAATGAAAATCACTAGTGGGACTCATTCACCACTGATGGAAAATTAGTCCTGCTTCTGATGAAAACTTCAGAGAACTAGTTTATGAGTGTCGAGATCCAGAATCTGACAAAATCTATTTTTCCATCGTTAAGGTGGGACTCATTCACCACTGATGGAGAATCAGTCCACTCCCAAAATTTTGTGAAATTAGGGACCAAATTTGTAGCACTAGATCTGAGGTTGTCTGCTTGTTGGGTTGACAGAGTCAAATATGTAGAAAACAGACTGTAGGTTGTCTCCAAGCTTGAAATAGGATGTAGTTGAATTGAAACACTTTATTGAATTCTTTTCCATCTTTCAACACCTAAATTCTTGACAAATCTTCATACACAAGTCTGCAAACAAACATGCAAAAGGGGAAAGATGGTTAAGGGTTAGGTTATAGGGATTTTCCTTGGTCAAATCCCACTTTGGTAATAAGAAATACAATGAAATGAACAAGGAAAGATGAATACACAACATGCAAATGTCCTAAACTCACCACAACCTTGTTGAAGAAATCTAAAGATATGTCAATGGCTGCTCCAAGATACTTGATTGATGCTTGATTAAATGATGCAAAGTGCTTGGATAGATGTTTGAATGCTTGAATGAATTATGAGATTAGGAGATGTAAAATGAGGAGAAAAACACTTATTTATACACACTTGTGCCTTAGTAACCCAATGATACCTCATCATAGGCTGAAATAAGGCAATTTTTAATAAAAACCTAAAAGAAAATTTGAAATATTTTGAATTTTGAGCCAAGAGGGACCCATTCGCCACCCATGGTGAATGGGTCCCACCTTGGACTTGAAAGTGGCTGTCAAGAATTAAGTTACATTTAATGTTATTTGTCAAGTTTACATTCAAAAATATACTTAATTAAGCCTTATGAGTGCATAAAGGGGTCAAATGAAGCATAAGAAAGGTGTAAATAGTGAAAATAAGCTTAGAAAAGTGTGAAATCTTGTTACAAGACTTTACAACACTTCAAAAAATGACTTGATAAGTGATGAAAAGCTGATTTTTAGGTGAATTTTAATGAATAGGTTCTAGAAAAGTGTCGAAATGTTTTACAACACTTCATGACACCTTCACAAGATGCCATAATTTAAATTTTAAGGACCTAATGTGAATGTTTAAGCCACATTACAACATTAAATCAAAGAAAAATGGACCAAGCATCATGAAGAAAGGCCTAAAAGACCATGAAAATGCCAAGGGGCCATTTTTCTATGGCACAAGAGGAAAGTGAGCTTTCACAATCTCCATATTTATGGGCTACACATTTCAGTGGAATGTGGGCCTATGGTAGTCTTTTAAGAGTGGGAAAAAAAGACAAAGGAAAGATAAATTGTGATTGTGTTGTTAGTGCTAAATTTCATCATGAAACTAAGAAGAAATTTTATGTTGGATTCATCCAACAAATTATTCTAGTGGACTATAGTGAAAATAGTCCTATATTATTAAAATGTAAGTGGATCCAACCATCTGCAACACAATATGATGAGTATGGATTTGTATGTGCAAAAATAGAAGACATTTTTTATCAGAGATTGATGAGTTGTATGTTTCCCAGGCTCTTCAAATTAACCAATCATTTCTAATTGATGATGTAAGAAGCCCAGGATGGTTGTATGTCATTCAAATAGAGTCTCGTTCAAAACGAAAATTCATGGAAATTGTTGATACAATGCTTGATGGGAAATATGTTAATTCACAAGAAAAATTGGAAGAAGTGGATGAAGAAAATGATGGAGTGTTTGAAGAATACATTTTGATTAAAAATGAAGAGATTGGGAGATAATGCATTGCATGTCACAAATGAGGATGAGGAAGAAAATCAAGCATTTGCAGATGTGAATGATCAGGACTCGGATCTTGCTAGCAATGCAGATGATTATGATGATGTTTTGTCACCTTAATAGGTTAGATTGTCACCTAAAATTTGGTTATATGTATGGTGTAATTTATTATTGAATACATAATAAAGATCTAAGTATAGTTATGCCTATTCACTGTTGTTTTACTGATACATTTATGAATGTAATCATCATTATTCTTCTGGTACATTGTATATAAAACCTAAGATGTTCACTACTCATTTGAAGTTCATTTAAAGTTAGGTTCAATCATTCTTCTTAGTTTTCTTACTTTGGTTGAAAATTTGAAATTAATTTTGTTTAGTTAGAATATAATTTCTTCTATGTCCTATATGTTTTCTAGATGCAAACATATAATGAACATATGTGATTTAATAATACATATAGATATCTTAACATTAGGTGAACTAAGCCTCCCCATTACAAATGAAGAAATGATCTCTTAGACCTATTTAACTAACACTTAAAACTAAAACCGAGAGACTACAAAATTAGAAAATTGTTCAATCTTTTCAATAAAATGATATCTAAAATATTGCGTTCATAATAAAATCCAATACCACACTACCGCAGTAGTCAATACAAGTATGCACAAGATGGAAAAACATATAGGTGAATTTAAAAATGCTTACCACAATACTGCGGCAACCAGATATGAATACCGCAGGGTGGCGGTGATAACATGTTAACAACTAAAGTAAACTGCAGCCCTGCAAGGGGTAAAAAGTGACATTGTGGTATTGTGGTGAAAAATCACTCAACACTTAGAATTAACACACTTTCCTATGGGAGTCCAAAGGGGTGTGTATGGGGTGGTGGTACTTCTACCTATACCACGCAACGGTCTTGATACGATAGAGCGGTATGGTGGTGAATAGTCACTCAACTACTAGAATTAACCCATCATCCTGTGAGAGTCCAAAGGGGTGTGCTCGGGGTGGCAGTACTACTAATGCTACCCCACATCAGTCTTTAAATAACCTAGCAGTAGTGCAATACAAGCTATGAAAGCATTAAATGATTACACTGTTCGATTTCCCAAGATCAATGTCATGTATTCAAACTCAAAATATGGGAAGATTCTGAAATATTTTGCACGAATTGACATTAATAGTGAGGTGACTGAGCTCAATAGAAAATCTTCCTTTCCTGACTCGATGAAATTTTGCAAATCATTCACAAAGCTCAACATACTTGAGGAAAGGAAGTTCAAGCAAGAAAACTTTGCAGCTATTATTTCACTGGGTAAGTTCACAGAAACCCTTTGTAGCAAGTGTATAAGAACTAAATTTTCTTCCACAAGTAGACACTTAAATAATCAAGTAGGAGGAAAATTCTTTATCATGCCACCCAAAAGAATTCAACTTGTGAGTAAAAAGGAAGAGTTCACAGTTTTGAAATCAAAGAAGACGTCCCTGCAACAATCCATTTTAGATTACCTAATTCTATAGAAAAAGGATCCAAAAATGCATTTAAAGATACAACCCAAGGATGTAGAGACCCAATTATCCCTATCTCAGGGTGGGATCTATTTTTCTACTTCTATGAAAAAGGGTTGAGAAGATACCAGTTTCAAATCCTTGGACCTTAGATTTGGCCAAATTGATAGTCCCAAATGTCTTCGTAGATGTTGAGTTTATTAAATTATTGGAACAATATTATCACCTGGCTACTAGGACTATAAGAATTCCAAATGGTTCACCATTAGTGGTGTTGACTAAAGAAGGAATTATAGAGTGTTTTATGTTAAACAAGCAAGCTATCACTAAGATCAACTTGGACAAAAGTGAGGAGGATTATAGGAGATTGAGAAAAACCTACAAGAGTTATGAACTTCCTTTACACATGAAAAAGGGTGTAAACAATAGGAGGATACCTATCTCCCTCCCAAAATGAGCCATTTTCCACAAAAGACTTCCAAGTATATTTCAAAAGAACTTATTTTTCTTTCTACCAAGTGCTTGGAATAGATGCTGAAGAGAGGACGCCAACATATCTCATGATGATGGAAATGTGGATACAAAATCCTGAAGTCAACATTGAGTATGAATTTTCTGTTGAAATTGAGAAATGGCTACATGAGGGACTTTTGCAAGTAAGAGAGAACTTAGCTCTCATCACTTTCAGGAAATACTCTCTGTTGTGTCATTTAATATTGTACCAAAATAGAAACAAATATTGGACTAAAAGAATGTGTTTGGGAATGACTGATGATGAAGGGAATAGGTTACCCGTACAAAATTGGTGTTACATCTAGGATAGCAGATGTAAAAATAGTGATTATGTAATATTTCATGATGATTTCATAGTAAAGGTCATGGCCGCTCTTGGTCATATTTCACCAAGATTTCCTAATAAAATCATGCAAGTATTAAGACCTTTAGCATTGAATCTAGAGCAGGGACACACTCACAATTTTGGTGATTGGTTCTTCTTAGCAGAACAAATAGTTATAAGGGTCTATGGGTGTCCTCAAGCCCCACATGTTTTACCTAAATTTGTTTCTATTTGAATTGCATTTCTAGAATTTATGTGGAAAATGTTATGGATGGAGCAAGATGTTATGAAAAGATAGAAAAAGGGGGCATTCCTCCCTAACCTAAATGAATGTGAGGGGCTATCCATAGGATATGACACTCTTGAAGAACTGCAGAACTATTTGAAGATGTGGTATTCATTGAAGTCATGAGGAGAAAGGGTCTTTGATCCTGAAGGGCATATTAAATTTATAAAGCATACACTTCTCACTAAATTTGGGATTGTCAACATAATGGATTACAAAGAAGATGTAATAAGAAATTTCTTTACACTTGAGAAGAAAAGAGATACTGGATTCCAAGGATTCTATGTTGAATAAAAGGACCCTATCAAAAGGATGAACACAATAATTGACAACTTTGAAAGATTATATGTTCAACCAGAAAATAAACTTGAGGGCGAGTCTTTGAAACCCTCCAAGATTCCCATCAAACCAAGAGGTATTGTAATCAATTATCCCCTACTAGAAACTTACATAATACAATCAGAAGCATCCCCTGAGAAACCAAGTCCTAAAAGGCAGAAGACACATGGAGGGGCCCTCTTAGTGACATATGAAATAAGTGGAGTAGGGGATATTGAAGAGGTAGCCAATGTACTTTTGAATTTTAAAGATGATGAAGTTGATCAACCACTACCTAAGCTTGCAATTGATGCTCACAAAACATAAGAAATACTAGATGTACATGGTACTAATGATCAAGAGGTGCATGATGATGAAAGGGTGATTGTTGCCCTTAGATTTATTGAAGATGATGAATTTATTCAAACTCCCAAGTTTAATGATTTTTGGTTTAAGATGAAAATGAAAGAATTTGAGGAGAGACTCCAAATTAATAATATGGGCACTGAGGAGTCACAACATGACCATATTGTTGCCCAAATTCTTGAAGAACTCAAGACTAATGAAATTACTATTAGCCCCCAAGAAATAATAAATTTTTTCTTAAAAAGAAATATACTAATTATTCCTAGGATGGAGTTAAAAAATATATTCTTACTAGATCAAGTAAGAAGCCAAGAAGATCCCATGTTGGTTTATGAATTCAATTCAGATGAGGGAATGTGTGGCACGGGTTACAATCCAAGACTTGAAACCCTATCCTTTTGGACAAAGCAAAAAAGAATAGAAAAACCGAGATTGCTTGATGTTGTAAAAGAAATGAGAGGGATTTCCATGGTAAATATGCTTCAAGACACATCATCATTGGAGGTAGCTACTATGAAAATGCACTTAACAATGTTTACTAGGGATGCAATTGAAGTTATGGAGCTTAGATTGGAAGAATATGAGAAAGAATAGACTAATCTGAATGATGAAATGAATAGGTTATTCATAGAAAATGTGAAATTGAAACAACAGTTGAAGGGAGAAGGTCCTTCCCAAAGCACATAATCAATAGTATACCAACCCCCTGCTATCCAGATTGATACAGGTGAAATAACTATTGAACAAGTTAATGTGATAAAACAAGAAATTGATAAGTTGAAAAAGAGTAATGAAGAAACAAAGGAAAGAGCAAAGAGAGAAATCCTCAGGGTATTGGAATAGATCTTGGAGCATAGGGTTAAACTATTTGTGGACAAATTGGAAAATATGTATGAATGTTATGTTTCCTTGTCACAAGTAGTTGATCAGATAAAGGCCCATGTACCTATATTGGACCCCTTAGTCAAGAAATGGTAACCTGTACATCACATCTTAACAATTTTTTGCAAAAAATTACAAAGGAGTGTTGAGGCCCCCACAACTTTAAAGCCTACTAAGCAAATGATCTGAATGGTCACAGATGAATTTCAATACATGTCTATAGAAGACAAAAAGATCAAGGAAAGCATGGATTCATTTCACACGCTAAAGTAGTGGTTCATGCCTAAGATACTAAGGGATGATGATCAACTGAAAGGCTCCAAGGATTAGACAGATGAGTTTAGAAAAATTGTTCCCAACTGCCTCACTAATATACAAAAGGATGGTGACATAAATATTCACCGCCTCAATTTAACCTTGGATGGAATAATTGCACTAGATGCTAGGTACTCAAAATTCATCAGGGATACCAAAGGGTTATTGGACAACAGATGGAAGGGTCACTTGGCCAACACACAACAAATCCAAGAGTACAAATGGCCTAATGATTACATGGTGTACCAATGGGAGCAAACATATCTAGCTCCCCCATAAGAATAGGCCTTGTAGTGAAGTACCAAGCCTTGCATATACTATCATGGAGAGAGGACCTTGCCAGATATGGATGATCATGGGTACATTACGATGAGTAATGGAATTCCGTATCTTGCGAGTGTTGTGGAATTCAACATCTGATAAATTTTCTTCACTTCTCATCTTTCATTTCTTTTAAAGTTTTATGTAAATAACAATAATTAAGAATTTTTGATTTATGTTAAAAGTGGGTAACTAACAAGACACTTTTTGACATTTCAATCTAGACAAAATTTTGAAACGTATTGTAAAATCTTTTTGAAGATCAATAGAATGAAGTTATAATTGGTGGTTGAATTCTGGTTTCAATTGTTTGTTTAAGTGAATTAATGAATGCTATCTTGTTGTCTCTAGTTTGATATTTCCTTGTTATTTAAATCAATATATCAAGGGTATATCTAGTTTATCAAAACACATTTGTTGTCAAACAATTCATTTTGTACTACATTTTGGGTCAAATTTTTAGTAATTATGGTTAGTTTCATTACATTCAAATTCTAAAATTTGGAAAATTATATACAGTAAATAGATTGATGGTTGTTTGGATAGTGAAATTAGCTCTCTTAGAAATTAATTGAAATATCTTGTCTTGAAATATCTAGAAGGATTATTTTAATTAAAGAGGATTTTGTGGTTGTTTTTCTAACAATGATTTTACAGTGCAACTAGCATGCTATTTTCATTCAAGATACAAGTCATGATCAAATTCAAGCACATACCAAGAAGATGGTACTCTTCAAACCCTCAACCTCACTTAGTTTAGTTTACTTACATGGGGATATTAAGGAAGTTGCTAAACAATTAATATATATCATTTGTTGTTTGTGAATGAGAATCCTGTGAGATTCAATATGGTAATGGATCAATATCCGGTTTTTTTTTGCTAATACTAAATGAGTTTAGGGTGTTGAATCAACCAAGACATTATACTTTAGAACACAATAGTTTATAGTTATGGAGGCTGATATACATCCTCATGCTATTCTTGATCTTTTGATTTCATTAGCCAAAGATAAGGTATAATTTGATTTTTCTCTCTCCTTGTACCATTTTGAATTTTGACATTATTGCAACATTTTAAGATGTCAGATGGGCATTGCAACATTTTTAGGTTAAATCCATGTTCCATGCAATACCTGAATCATTCCTTAATTTTTGAGAGGCTTTCCTTCAATTGCCTCTACTATGTTTCAACCGTTCACTAGCAATTTTTACATCATGTAGATGTTGCAAAGGTGGATTGAATGGATCAAAGCCAATCAAATGAACACAGTTTGGTTCTTATTGCATAGGGAAATAATCACATGGGTAAAATGGTGGCATTGAAACTAATAAAATGATGTTTGACATAGTACAAAACCCTTTTAACTACGAAGTTTTCCCACGATTAAATCCCCTAACTTGCTACCCTTTTTCTAATTTTGATGAATTGTAAGAGAATAAACCTAAATAACTTGCACAGGGACATCAAAGTTTTGGAATTATATTGATGATGAGTTTTGAACCATTTGGTGATGCTTTTGTGTATATGTTCAAGAAGTTATTTTCTTGCAAGTTTAATGGATTCCTTAAGTTTTGTTATTAATCATTAGTTTGAAAATTACTATTGCAGAAAGTACCTTATGTGTTTGTGCCTTCAAAAGTTGAATTGGGCAGTGCTTGTAAAGTGAATGGGGAAGATGATGTCACAGTTGGGAAACTTGTTATGAAACATAAGGTTAATAATTTTTGATGTTAAGGTTTCCCAGTTGGATATCAAATATTTTTTCTCATCAACTTAATTTGGAATTTATGTATAAATGGATTCTTTAATGGTGTGGGTGTTTACTGAGACAACACATGAACCAGGGTTGACATTTTTGTTGTCCAAGTCTAATGGTATTATTGGGCTTGGTTTCCAGGAAATTTTTGTTGATAATGTTGTTCTAGCCTGGTTAGTGTTGATAGCCTTCATTCTATAATCTAAGTGTATCACCTTTATTAAATTTTGAACAAGGTTTTGAAATGAAGGGTTCAATATGCATATTTCAGGCCTATGTTAACAAGGATACAATTTTTTAATTGGTTTATCTTTCTATTGTATTTGGACTTTCTTTTTTAAACTTGCAATATACAATGCACTTTTATTCCTTTTGAATTGAGACTCTAAATATTAATTTTGTTTGTTGTATTGAGGCACAACTTCATTCATGGTAGAAAAGGCAGTGCCCTGACATTTCTCATATCAGATGGCATGTTACATATAAAGGAGGAAATATTCTAGTTGGGTTATTGTTGACTGCATTGAAGGAGAGAGCTTCATATATGGGACACAATCAACACTTTCCTTAGATTCTACACATTACAACTTGCTCTAGGAAGATTACCCATGTTATAGAAGTTTTAAGAGATGAAATTAGGGGCATGTGCTCACATTGAACTAGGGCTTCAAGCATGTGTTTCCATCATTGCAAAAGTATTTTGGAGAATTTTCTTTCATGCAATCATTTCTCTGCAATATTGTAACTCATGGGTATGTGCAAGATTATCATGGAAAAAATAGGCCCTTAAGTGGCAAAAAATTCAAAAAAATCAGAGTTAGGCAACTTGACATAAAAATTTGAATATGTTATCTATATTATTTCAAAAATATGTAAGAATAGAATCTGTAGAAAATTGAATGTAGTTTCTAAAATACCATGTTTATTTAAAAAAAATAAAAATCTATTTGGTGAAAATTTGAAATTTCAATGTAGTAGTACTTCAATTTCAGGGAAAAATAAAGAAGTGTCTGTCTAACCAAGTAATCACAATAAAATGATAATTATTTTTTATAAGATTTTAGATATAAGTAGATGAATCATGTACTGATGTGATGCATAATTTTTTGTAATATTTTTCCAAGTAAATAATTGATTATGAATTTTGTATTATAACTTTTAAAAATATAAAAAACTCGTATGTTTGACCACCTTAACTTGGTCAAAACTTCATGAAGTTCATTTTTATTTTTAAATCTTATAGTATATGGAGCATAGAATGTGATGCATGTTTCAGATTCAAAAATGTGATACCATTTGAAAGTTATAGATGTTTTGCAATCAGCATATCAATCGAGACTTTAGTCATAATTCAAATAGAAAATGAATAATAATAATTTATTAAATTGAAAGTAAAGCATAATTTATATTGGTGGAAAGTTGAGAATCTCCTTTAAAAACCTTTTTCTTTTCATAAATTTTGGGTAAAAAAAAGTCATCAGCCACATACCCTACACATACCCATCAAATTGCCACTTTTTGGTCCATCATGATCCTGCACATACCCTCATATTTTTAGTCTTGTGACTTAAAATAACAATTGTAATAATTTATTTCTAAGTTTTAACTAGAACACCTTTCTTTTATTAATAAAGTTCTTCAATTTTTCCTTCTCAATGACTCTCTGATATTTGTGTCTAATTGATGATTGATGTGTATTTTTGTGTTTTATGCTTAAATCCTTAAATTTCAATCAATTAAAATGACTAAATATATACTAAATGACATCAATTAATAATTAAATTGACTAAACATACTACCAATTGACATAAATCTATGTTAATAGTGAATAAATATGACTAGATATATTACTAGTGAAATCAATGAATAAAAATGACTAAATATACTACCAAATTGATCAAAATGAAAATTAAAACTAATGACTAAATACATTACCAATGCACAAAAATTAGTGAGTAAAAATGACTAAATAAGTGACCAATTAACAACAATCAATGACTAAATATATCAGTGAATAAAAAAATGACTAAATCAATAGCTAAATAAGTGACCAATTAAATATATCAGTGAATAAAAAATGACTAAATAAGTGACCAGATTACAACAATCGATGACTAAATCAAAGACTAAATAGTTCAGTGGAAAAAAAGTGACTAAATAAGTGACCAGGCCACAATAATGAATAACTAAATTGATGACTAAATATACTACCAAATTGATCAATCAAAACAACCAATAAATGACTAAAAATGGTTTAGTCATTAATCTGGCCATGTTATATATGACTAGAAATAAAGTACTAGTGGTCATGTGACCAACTATAGTCATTTATAAGCAATTTTTAGTAGGTTTTTTAGTAGCTTATTGTTGTTTCTGTACTAGTGATTTGTAGTTGCATGTCTAGAATGCTAGAGAGTAAAATGGAGATAGATGGTTAGATTGAAAGGGTAAACTATGTTTTGGAAAATTTGTTGAGGATGTATTACATGGATCAAAAATACAAGTGGGAGAATTATCTTTCACTTGTAAAATTTTCTTACAATAATTACCATAATTCCACAACAAAGATGGCTCTATTTGAAGTATTATATGAAAGAAAATTTCAAACTCCTATAAGATAAGATTAGCCTTGGTTCAGAAATGTTGTAGAAACATAGGAACATATCAAGTTGATCAAGAAAAGATGGGTTGAAGTAAATGATAGGGAAAAATCTATACTACTGCTAAGCATACACTGAGATATTTCTTAGTAGGATAAAAGTTCTTTTAAGAGTCAAACAATAGAAGAGTTCCATAAAGTTTAAAGACATCCAAATTAGCTCCTAGATATGTGGGTCCCTTCGAAGTTCTTGAAGTGATTAAGCCAATTTCCTACAAAATTTCTCTACCTCCAGCTCTTGCACAGATGGACAATGTGTTTCATGTATCTTATCTTAAAAAGTATATAACAAGTGTTAATCACATACATGAATAAAAAGCACTATAGGTACAAGACCCATGATTGGTAATGATTGAGCCTCTCAAAGTACTCAAGGAATGTAGGATCCACCTACATAATAGAGAGGTCACTCAGTGTAAGGCCTAGTGGGACCAATACGTAGAGGATAGTGTTACATTGGAGGAAGTTATAACAAAATTTACCAAAAATTTCCTCATTTATTTCATAGTTCTTAAATTGCTAAAGAAAAACTTGTGTATGGTTTTGTTATGCTACTCTAAATATTTGGGGATGATAATCCTTATGGGGGAAAATATGTCACCCCCTGATTCGGTTTAACCAATTTCTTTTAACTATATATATTAAAATACATTTTGATATTCGATGATGATTATATGTTATCTAACATTATGATGAGATTAAATGCAATACAATGTATTTAAATTTTGATGATTATTGTTATTGTTGTTGAATTAAGATTATGATTTTGATGTGATTAATAACAACTAACTATTTGGTTTGGATTTTAAGTGAAATGCATGACTAATTTCATACCCTCCAAAGGGAAAGGGAGAGGATCATAAGAGCGAGGAATATAGACTTCAAAAATAACAAGGTTATGCTAATTGAGTTTTTGCACACACTCACGTAGGTCTACCCTAATCCTATCATTGGGATAATTTTTTTTTTATGATTAAGTTCTATCAATTTGAAAGGTTAGGTTTAATCTAGTTGAGTCTTGTATGATTTCCTCATCGTTAAAGAAAAATAAAGTGATTTATGTTATAAATCAAACTATTTGTTGATTTGTCAATTTGGTAAATATATCAAGGAAAATCGACTATTATTAAAGTATATTATATAAATATGTATATAAATATGTGTGTGTGTGTATAGGTATATATACAATATGATTTATAATTGTCTATATATACATATATATAGTTATGTAATTGTTGAAATCAATATATATATATATATATATATATATGTATATGTATATATGTATATGTATGTATATGTATATGTATATGTATATTTATATATGTATGTATATGTATATGTATGTATATGTGTATATATATGTATGTATATATATATGTACATATACATATACATATATATACATATACATATATATATACATACATATATATATATATACACATATATGTATATGTATGTATATGTATATATGTATGTATATATATATATGTACATATACATATACATATATATATGCATACATATATATATATATACATACATACATATATATATATATACATACATACATATATATATATATACATACATATATATATACATACATACATACATACATACACACACACACAGATATATATATAATGAAAATGTTAGTTTATTGGCAGAATTACCATGCGTATAAAGGAAAAGTAATAAAGTAATTTAAATTTATTTTACCAAGTACTTTGAGAGGAATTTTAGCCTCCATCAAAGGCATGATTAAATGTATTTTTTTTTCCATTTAAGCCTTGGTTAAAGGTTATTTTGTGGCACATCATTTCATTGCATTTGCAGCCACTAAGTAGCAATTCAAATTGTATTTGAACGCATTTTAAAATACCAACATTAAGCCATAATAAGTGGTGACTGGAAACTATCTTTTAAATTTCTTTTGAAAAACACCATAAGAAATGACATGGAGAGCATAAAAAGATATTTGGTCAAGCCTCATTATAGGGGGCGATGTTGCTAGTTTTGGAGGGAAATTTATTATTATGTGGGTTCCAAACTTAAAGAAATCTATTATTAATTAATACCAATGTGTTGCATGTGAGCCACTACTTATGCAAGAGAAAAGACTACTATTGTTCTTCATTTTTTTTTTAATTGGTAATGAGCTGAAGTCGAGGTGCTTTTGATTGGAGTAGAGAACTAGTGAGACCACATTGTTGAGGGGCCTCATCCTCAAATATGTTTGGAATTCAAGTAACACCCTTATATCTCAGTGTTCCATCCTCAACCTTATCTCTCCAAGACCAACCGTGTAGAACTACGAGCCCAAAAGCTCAGTAGGGACCCTAAGGTAGGAAAGAAAGATTCATGAGGGTCTAATATAGAACCGTTAGGCATGAAAGACCCATGTGGGTCTGACATTAGTCCATTAGAAGAACATGCCAATAGGAAGTTGGATCTATGAGTACCACATGCCTACAGGGTCCATGAGGACACCTAGCCCAATAGGGTCAAGCATGATCAATCACCACGTCCACCCAGATCACCTACATGTCCTCCAAGATCAGCCACCACTTTATTTATCTCTGATACCAAGGTGGGAAAAAATATTTGTAAACTTCGCTAATGGTCCAGGCGGGGATTTGAACCTTGGTTGCCCCACAAATGGGAAACCATCTAACCATTACACTAATAGGTGGTCCTCAAAAATTTAATATTAAGGTTTTGGCCTTGGTTGTTGGAACTATAGGTAAGAAGCCCCACCAGTTCACCAAAGAGATTCCCCTTAATATGAAGGTAAACAAAAAACTCCATTGTTGATGCAGTAGAGAGCAACCCCATGAGGTTTCAACCTTGGTTTTTGGCTCTACAAGAAAGAAGCCCCACCATTTCACCAAAGGGTCACCCCCACTCCTATTGTTCTTCATTATTGATTATTCACTTTTGGAAAAAACTTTGGGAAAGGAAGAGAAAATTTTTGGAGAGAGATAATCTCATTTCAATTACCATGGGATTTTTGTATTATTCTTTATGCATTGGGTGATTTAGGTAGGATCAATGGGAGTAAGAGGAAAAGATATTATTTTGACTCTCTGATTATGCAAGATTGTTCATTGTGGATATTCCATGGCTAAGAGAAGAAGAGACATGACTAAAGGAGAATAATTTATTTATCTTATTTCTCTATGTAATACCAGTGGGTTGAAGATAGTAGTTTCTTCATGAATAGACAAAGATATTCATGTCATTGTGTGATTGAGTTTAGTATTTGTTGGTGAATATTTAGTATATTACATTGTAACTATTGGTAGTCATTTACTCAACTGCTTCCCACCTTTCTCAACCACTTATGTTACCTCTCTATATATGCGAATGTAATATCAAATCAATTAGATTGAATACAATCAATCAAACATTCACTAACATATAGTATTAGAGTCGATGGCATTGAAATATGGCACAAGTTCGAGCCAAGGGTGAAAAGGAATCTACATCAAAATGCTTGTGCAAATCATGACTATTGTGTGCATGCTTAGGATTGATCTGTAGAAGGGATGGGTTGTGTTGGTGAATAATATCTCCTCTTGAAATATTATGACTCTCTATGTTGGTTGCTACAGGCTAAAAAAAAGCCACTAAATTTTTTGTTTGTTGGTTGTGTAATGAAAGAGGAAAATTTAAAGGAAAGTATTACAAATTTTTATTGCAGTCTATCATTCTATTGTTTATTTTATTGTTAATATGTCTACATAACTCTTGAGACAATGAAGACATCAACAAAGGTGTGAAAGGTTGTAGGGTTTGAGAGATAGATAAATTAAGTATTTCTACAAAGTATGGGTGCATAATTTTTTGTGCCTAAGCATTGGTGTGAGACTTGCTACTCTTGTTCCTATGATTGATAGATGGTGTTGCAGAGAAAGTTGCTAAGGAATGGAATAGTGTAAGGTGAGAGTTTCTTGTAAGTTTAGATTAGAGAATTGCCAATGATATTGCAGTATTGAATGGTGACCCAGTCGGTTGTATAATGTTGTAAGTATAATGCTCCAACCATAGTGTAAAATGCAAAATATTTTGAATGACTTATTTATCACCATCTTTCCCCAATAAAAACTTTAAATTAGAGTCATTAAATTAAAATAAGCATGTTAGGGAATATTACTCTATCAATATCTACTCATGGATTTCAACATTAGAGAGTCTTGTGTGTGTATGAAATCACTTTATTTTTGACAGCCCAATTTGGGTGTTACCCTAACTAGTCAAATATTAAACTTACTTTGCAAATGCATAAACAATACCAATGATTCAAAGAATGCTATCTCAAGGGAAATATTGTTCAATATCGTTTCATTTTGAAAAATGATGTTCAAGCTAAGTTCAAGTTCTATTATTTTTTGAGGAAGCTATGGAAGGTGAAGAAGAGAAATGGACAAAAACTTACTATTAATGAGATTTTTGAGATGGAATTTTATCAGAAGATGCCACAATATTGCATTCAAATTATCAAGATAGTGATTATTCTTGTGAAGTTTTGTAAGCATGAGAACATAAGGAAATTTCATGATACTAATATCAAGTTTCTTTTGGTGCATTGTAAAATCAAGGCACTAGCAAGAAAGTTGAAAACAAACTTCAAGGAATCCAAATCAGATTTATTTATGTAATGGGTTGTACTATTGGAGGTTGGAGGCACCGAAAGATGGAGGAATTTCCATCATATCAAGTTAGCTTCTCACTTTGAGATGATTCTTTATATGAGAAGTGTTTTTGGATTTAATTTATTTTTTTCTTTTCCTTGTTGTTGTTAATAGATTTTAAGACTTCATATATTGTAAAGTTTGATTTTTTGAGAAAAGTAAGGGGTTTGATGTAGAGCTCAAAAATGGATGGTGGTCTAGTGAGCACTCAAGGTTATGATATGAATTATACCCTTATGAGGGTCATCGGACAACTTGATGGAGTCATGTGTTTGGAGAGATTAATATGGATTGTTGTCGAATAATTTAAGGAATTTGTGATTCGGGAGTTCATGGGAAGAAAAACTCAAGAATTCAGCTAGGGGCTACACCTTTACTAGGGTTAAGATACAACTTGATGGAGCTCTACCTGATTCAGGATTTGTTTCCTCAAGGAAGATCTTCATAAAGATGCATACATATTGTGTAATCATCAAGTTTTGTTATGTAAGCCTTTAGGGGGTCTCCCTAAGTGGCAAAGTGAATAAGAGTTTTTAGCTGGTACATTTATAGGGAAAAAGTAATAAGGGGGAAAATGTTGGTGAATATTTAGTATATTACATTTTAACTGTTGGTAGTCAGTTACTCAACCGCTTTGAACCTTTTTTCAACCACTTATGTTACCTCTCTATATATGTGAATGTAATATCAAATCAATTACATTGAATATAGTTAGTCAAAAATTTGCTAACAATCATCAAATCATAAATAGAGATAATTCTCTTTTTTGAGTAGATAGGCTATTTTTCTGTTAGTAGTTGGTATTATCTAAATGTATTTTCAAACAAGTCCATCATTTCTTCATCATTACAAGTGGGGTTCTTGGGAAATACTATGCAAATCACTTTGAATGTGATTTTTTTGGATCTTTAAGTGCAAATAAGAGAAAGAATAACTTAGGCATGCTTTTATATTTATAATCTTTGTGTAAAATATTAGTTTACATTTAATAATTTTTAGTTTAAAAAAAAGGAAGAGTATTTATTCATTATTGAAGAATAACATAGGATAAAATACAAAAAAATTAGTTTCATTTTTCATCTTGAAACAAAAGTTTTTTTTTTCATTCTAGGATGAACAACAAAATAGAGAGATAACTGTTTACTATCTTATAATGATCAGTTCATTTCATTTTCTCAGATAGAGAACAATTTTAACTTATTATATATAAACAACTATATTTATATATAAACATATATTGATTTATAATAAAATATATATATGAGAATATATATAAGTTTATGTAAATAATACATTGTGTTATATGATTATGAAAATAAGAAACAATCTTGATGCTTTCTCAGTTGAGTTAAGTGAATAAAACCAACTTTATAAACAAAATTATTGAAGAATTTTAAAATACTTGAACATAGTTTTTTTTTGAACAAAATAAGTTTCTATTTTATATTATATTTTTATTAGAATTTCTATTGTGTTCTTGAGCATAAAACCATAAGGAAAAACTTTGAAAATTTTAAACTAATTTAAAGAAGAAGTGATATTTTATTATTATTCAACATTATAATATTTTACTTATTGACAAGTAGTCAAGAACTTAAAAATGTGAGAAAAAGTGTCTTGAGTTGATGAAAATGTGTTATTATTATAAATCATATGTGCATGAAAATAGGAAAGTAGTTTACTCTCATAGTTTAAATGCAAGTACTTGAGCAAGTGGCAATAGCCAAGTTGCAAGTCGTTACGAGAACGTAATATGGGATTTCAAAGTCATGAAAGAATTTTCATCCTAGATTTTTACTAACTGAGTGAGTTATTATTTTATTATTATATATATCCTTAGGAAGGTTATTCCAATGTGTCAAATAGTCTATTATGTGTTAAATAATAGGTCAAGGTGGTTTCCAATTTGAGTTAGAGGTGTGTGAACATATACCTTCACTTCTTAAGAAAGTATTTGATATGATTCCAAAATTGGTTTGGAAAGTAATACAAAAGTCTCTACTTTCATTAGTAGATTCACCATGATCTAGATTACATATCCAATCAGATTTGGTCTTACTTATTTAGATATGTCTAAATTTTTATGGTCAATGGGCTATGTAAAATACAACACTAGATACTTATATGACATACATGCGGGTTCCTTAGTCTATACTCTTTGTGAATGGTAGGGCCACTTCTAGTTGAAAGGTGTGTGAGGGACTATTGGTTTATGGATGGAGGTAAATCAGTCAAGTCATGCTATCCCTCTTGTAGGTGACAACATTGTGACTTATCATTTTTAAGATAAGGAAGACTTGACCTTGTAACATTATTGTATTTTGTAAACTTGTATACTTGAAAGTATATCTTGTTTGAATTGTAATTGAAAAGTTATCTCATTTAAAGTTGAAATTTAATATAGTTCAAATTCAAAGTTGTTTTATACATTCTTATATGATCGTGTGCAATAAATAATGTATGAAAAAGAAAAATTTGATTACATTCCTATTTTTAAGCATATTCTTGTATTTACTTCTATGGTAAAAGCCTATGTATTTACTTTGTAGTATGAGTGAGTTTTTTACACTTCCCCGATGAGTGTATCTACTATCATAGTATGATCTACCTTTTTACTTTTTGTACATTATAGTAGGGATATATGACAAAGCTTCTAGTGATAGATAGTGTGGCTATAAAGACATGTTTATGACTCTACTACTAGAGTGGGTTTTTCTTGTCCCATTAGTTATGTATGATCATACATAGGTTGTGTGGAACATTTATTTTCCTTTCACCTTATGGGTACTATAAGTGGGAGGTGCTAAGGCATGGTAAACATCCTTTATCACCTTCTAGTGTTATTTATTATATTAAAATTGTAGTAATGAAAAAAGTAGTATTTTTCTTCCTTGATCTAATAATTGACATTGAAGTTGAACTAATGGTGTCTTGGAGTGATGTTGTAATGTCTTATGTACATTCACACTATTTTAAGACCTTTATTTGACTAAATAATGCTTTCATTTGTCCTTTGCAAGGGTGTTGTGAAGTGTTGTAACACACTTTCACACTTTTCTAAGACTTATTTACTTAATTAAACCTAATGGGCCCCTTCCTAAATAAAATAAACATAATGTATACCTTGTTTAAGTGTTGTAAAGTGTTTTAAAGTACTTTAAAATTTTTCTAGGTGGTCTTAATTCAAGGTTAGGTGGAGTTATTAACCCCTCTTTTGGGCCTTCATTTTGACACCTCCCAAGGATATTTCTTGAAAATAATAAATTAAATATCAAATTATTTCATTGGGAAAAAATTGGTCTTGGTAGGTTGAGTTAGGACCCATTTGCCCTTGATGGTGAATGGGTTCTCTATTAACAAGATCCCCTTTCTCAGTTGATCTGGAATGGGTTATTTCCCTTCTTTTAGCTCCCTTAAGCTCGGTCCTGGAAACTTAGCGAAGACCCATTTGCCATTGGTGGCGAATGGGTCCTCCCTTAAGGAGACATTAATTTTTTAATTTCATTCTAGAGGAAATTTAATTGCCTTTCTTTCCAGATCTGGTGTTGACCTTAATTCTTTAAATTTTCAGGTTAATCTCCTAATTTAGTATAAATAAGGGGTTAATTCACATTGTTTCTCCTAACAAGAGCTAACACAATCAAGCAAGCATTCAAGAATTCAAGTGATCAAGCATTAGAGCATTTCAAAGGCATTTACAAGGCATTACAAGGCAGATTTCAAGTCATTATTGCAGCAATTCAAGGTCTTATCATCATGTCAATGGTTTAATTCATTCATGTGTGTTGAGCTAAGAAGTAAATGTTGCATTGTGGATCCATTTACAAGCATCATCTTACATACAAGATCTACATTCTTCATGGCCTTTCCATGATTGTTTGCAGATTTACATCACAAGACAAAATCCAAGGTGACATCAATTACATTATTTCACTTTCATGTTTCATTATCTTATTTCATCATTTGGTTTAATTACCTACAAGGGGTTTGACTAAGGAAAACCCCCATTCACTAAAAAATCAACAAGATTTTATTCCCTTGAGTGTGTGATTGCATATTTACAGGTTGGAGAGTTAGATTATCAAAGTTGTCAAAATTATCAAATTTGCAAAGTTATCATTCAAGGTGCAAGATCACATAAAGATCCCTACAAAACTGAATAATGCCTTTGAGAACTTGATAATAGGGATTTCAAGAGTGCAGACATCAAAGTACAAGATCCTAAAATTAATTTTTTGAAACCCTAAAAGGACCCATTATCCCCTAAAGGCGACTGAGTCCTCCATAGCTCAAAAACAACTTTCTAGACAAGTACACAACTTTTTATGTTCTCAAAACATTCCTCATAGTTGCTATAATAGTTAGGGTCATTTTCTTATGGTTATTTGCATCTTATTTTCCATAATTTTAAGTGTTTAGGGCCTTGAAAAATGAGTGATCCATCTCTTTTTCCCAACACATTTAAAGCGTGGATCCTATTTTCACCCTATACAAAAATTAATGTTTATTTTTCAAACATGTGAAGTCATATTTTCAATATTTTTATTTTTTGATACATATATATATGAACCATACATTTTTTCAATGTAAACCTTCTATATATATTTCTACAAATTTATGATTAATATATTATAATGGTAAAAATTTCATACCCATGCTATTTTCCATCTAGTTTTATTTCCATTTTTAAGAAATTCCTTGATACATGTACATATTAGTATATAGCACAATTATGTCTATAGTTAGTTTATCATCCTACCCTTTAACTATTCTTATACACTAATATTTCTACATATTTATCCCCCACCATATCCTTATACACACAATCTAAATAATTAACCTAATCCACACATTTATCACACTTATTCATACACCTAAACTGTTAGAATTATGAAACAAGAACAAAACCACAAGCCACATGATCAAACAACAAACAAATACACCTTCCACGCAAGAGATCTGCAAACAAGAATTGTTATATTCATCAACAAGAAAAAGCTATAGAAGCAAGAGAATCTCAAGAAGATATAAAAGCTCAAGATATTACAATGAGGGTTAAGTGCTTATAAGAGCAAAACCCTCAATGAGAAAGGGATCAAATCATGACAAGTGTCAATATCACATGAGATTAGACATAATGATCTAATATTTTCTCAACTAATAAAGCAATCCTAAGTTTAGCTTAAGTACATGAGAAAAAATTAGACTAATAATCAATTAAAGATTAATTGATTATTAGCTAATTTGCATGATAACTCTAACACCCCCCCTTAAGATTAACTTAGGGAGTAGCTAAAAACCCTAAAAAGAATGCATGATGGGTCCCAAAAAACAAAGCCATGTAAGGTACCCATGAACAAACAAAAGATCTCTATAATGCAGAGAAATAGAGAAAACCTAATGGGAAAAACTCCACTCCAAAAAGAGATGAAAGCTAAGTGAAGGACTGAAGAAGCCTCCAAACAAGACAATGTCCTAAAAAATAGGAACATGTAGAACATCTAGAAGTATGAAGCTATAGACTGCTATCAAAAGATGACTGATAGAGTGATGTAATGAAGAACCTCCAGAAAAAGGAATGCAAGAGTTTCCATATGGTAAATGATCCATCTCACCAAAATTCATGTAACTAGCTGTTGATGTACACTACATTTGAAAGTACATAGGAACAAGAACTATATACATAGATCACTCAAATGCGAAACCAAGGAAGCATTAACACCAATAGTAGAAAGCCCCCCATAATGCTGAAAAGGGAGAGGCATGACAGGTACACTGAAACTATGTGAAACCAAGAAGTGAATGTAGGAGACACAACTTGCAATTAAAAGGGTATGTAAAATAATGCACACACACATGAGGCAAGAATCACTGAGATTCACTACTGCTGACATTTGTCATGACCTGATCCATTTCTCATTTATGGTTTTTCTCTTATAATCACTCAACCCTCATTGTAATATTTTGAGCTTTCATATCTTCTTGAGAGTCTCTTGCTTTTGTAGCTTTTTCTTGTTGAGGAGTATATCAATTTTTGTTTGCAAATCTCTTATGTGGAAGGTGTATTTGTTTGTTGTTTGATCCTATGGCTCATGGTTTTGTGCTTTTTTCATAATTCTAACATGGCATCAGAGCATGGATTCAATGAACCCCTTCTTGATTTATGAGATTTTTTTTCTTCAATTAGGGTTACAAGCTTCAGATTTGAATCCCCTTTGATTTTTTTCCAAATTTTCGAGGTGGGCATTTTCTGGTGCATTTTTTAGTGTAAAAGACCTCACCGTTGGCTTTACAGCTATCAAAAAAGTTAGATTTGACTTTTGTTTCACTTGATTTGGATTCCAGATGCCAAATATATGGAGGTTTGAAGCAGTTACTTTGTTTCCACATCTGAGGGGTAGTTGCATTTTTGGTGCATTTTGAGCCAAAACGGAGGTTTCCATCGCATTTAGAAGGCCCAAAAACCTTAAGATCTCCTATCAAATCATCAAAATATGTGTTAGAAGCTTTTGAGGAAAAATTATTTTGCCAAGAAGGCCA
This sequence comes from Sequoia sempervirens, assembly GCA_007258455.2. Lineage (NCBI taxonomy): Eukaryota > Viridiplantae > Streptophyta > Pinopsida > Cupressales > Cupressaceae > Sequoia > Sequoia sempervirens. The sequence continues at coordinate 206,920,211 of VDFB02353493.1, forward strand.
TAGGCCTCTCAACATGTGGATTGAGGTAACAATTAAAAAAATATTTCATTTTTTTTTCCTACGAAATTTAAAATAATAATAATAAAAAAAAAGGGTTTTAAAAAAACTCATCGCAGGATTTTTTATGGAATTAAAAAAATTTATATTAAAAAAAAACATTGTAGGTACCAAGGTACCTGCCTCGTACCATAGTATGGTGGTAGGCCCTTAGTCCCTGCCCCCATGTGGGGAAGGTACCACGGGTCCCTGCCACCCCTGCCAATGCAATAGAGTGGCAGGCCCTCAGGCACCTCACCATGGGTTGGAGTGGGGAGGGCTCCTCAATTTTCTTTTTAATATAATATTTTTTTAATAAGTTTTTTTATATTTTTTTTAAAATAAAAAATATATAAAGTTTTTTTAATATTTTTTCACATTAAATAAAAAAAGAAAAAAAGAAAAAGCACATGCCAGTTACTTTTTGCAATTATTATTTTTTTACAAAATAATGTCAAATGCATTGTTTCTAGACGTTCTTCATTCCAACAATACTATATCTGGCATACCTTAAAATTTGGAGGTATTTTTTCTAATTTTGGAGGAGAAGTTCTTTTTCCCTACTTAGCCCCTCATCATTGGGCTTTTTAGTTTTGCACCTCATATTCTAGAGGCCATATCTTGGTCGTACAATGGTCTTTTCTAGTGCAATTTTGTTTGAAACAGGGTAGAATTTCAAGCTCTTCATGATGGTGCAGGTGTTTTCTAGCTTTGACTTCTTTTTTTATTCTAGAATTCAGTTTTATCAGTGATGTTATTATTCAATTCTCATTTTGGAGACTTTGACGGGCCATATCTTTTGTATCCAGACACATTTTTGGGTGCCATTTTTTTTTAAGTGCATGTTTTTTCATGTACTTCATCATGGTGCTACCAGTTTCCTCTTTTTAAAGAATATAAATTTTTTAAGCATGTTGTCCTTTTTTGGACATTATGGGCTCCCATTGTATGCACTTTTCATTATGTGAACACACTGAAATAAAGTGCCTCTATATTTTAGATGATTATTGGGATATTGCACATGTCACTTTGTGCCTTATTGTACTCGCACTATGTTATAAAGTGCCATGAGGGTCCTTGATGTTTTGCCTTCATTTTTCATCACACCTTTGTCAAGTGAGTGTTCCTTCCAAGGCAACAACCTCATGTGTGTATGACTTTCGTTTTCACACCCTTTATATGTGGGTAATTTCATGTTTGCACATTTAGATGTTCCTGATTCTTCTCCATGCACTTCTTTCTAGCATTTAGTTTCAGTGTACCTGTCATGCCTCTCCCTTTTTCAACATTATGGGGGGTGTTTCTATTATTTTTTCTAATGCTTCTCTGGTTTCTCATTGGAGTGAGCTATGTATATATTATTTTTTCCTATGTACTTTCGGATGCAACATACATTAGTGGCTGGTTACTTGTATTTTGGTGAGATGGATCACTTGCCATATGGACACTCTTGCATTCCTATTTTCAGCATTACAACAGTCATTCCTCGATAGTGTTTACAACTTTATTTATGCTTTAGTGGTGTTCTTTTTGTTCATCCTTTGTTCCTATCTTTTGGGACAACATTTTCTTGTTTGGAGGCTTCTTCAGTCCTTCACTTGGCTTTCATCTCTTTTTGGAGTGGATTTTTTCCCATGAGGTTTTCTCTATTTCTCTATTTCTCATACACTTAAGCTAAACTTAGGAGTGATTTATAATTTTATTACTTGAGCTAATATTAGATCATTATGTATCATCTCATGTGATGTTGACACCTGTCATGATGTGATCCCTTTCTCATTTAGGGTTTTTCTCTTATAAGCACTCAACCCTCATAAATATCTCAAGATTTCATATCTTCTTGAGAGTCTCTTTCTTCTGTAGTTTTTTCTTGTTGAGGAATATTGCATATATTGTTTGCAAATATTTTTCATAGAAGGTGTATTTGTTTGTTGTTTGATCCCATGGCTCGTGGTTTTGTGCTTGTTTCACAAATCTAACATAAACAAGCATAGCCTTTATACATCTATATTTTATAGTTTGCTCATATAAGACCATTTTCACAAAGATCAACCCTATGGTTGCTAACTTGATCCTTGCCTTTCTAAAATTAAAATTCAAAATTTTGTCTATTGAACCCTATTAACTTTTGCACCTTGAGTAGACTAATTGCATATTTTTTAGAATTTGATGCTATGTGATAATAGTTAAATGCATTCAATATATTTATTTAATATTATCTATAATGCATAAGTTCTCTCTCATTCTAGAGCATAAAAAAAGGCCATGAATAGTAAAACATTTGGATTTGTTAGACTAAAAGGAGTAAGAAATATGCTTACACCATTCTAGGGCCCTTTTCTATTATCTCTAAAATTTATCACATGTTTCTAGGGATTGAACTAGGAGAATGCATCTTCTTAAAACATAATCACAATCCCTTCTAAGTATTTCTAGATGAAACACTGAAAAAGAGGTTCACCATCAATAGGGTATCAATGATGAACCTAGTTTTCATTATCTATTTATTTCATTCAATTATGAGGTCCAAAACATGTAAATAACAATTATAAACTAACCCTAACTATAATAGAAATGAAAAGGGGAGTTTTGAGAGCTTGAAATGATGTGTACCTTGTGGAAAAAATGTTGTTTTTACACTGGACAGAGGACTCATCCATCTTTAGTAGTGAATGGGTCCCTATTAGGGTTTCAAAAACCAACTTCTGGGTTTTATTGCTCTCATCTTGCACTCACACATCCCATATTTTCACTGTTTCAAGCCCTATTGAGGACTCGTTCGCCTTTAGTGGCGAATGGGTCCTTTTAGCATTTCAGAAAGCTGATTTTTGGGTCATGTAATTCAATGTATGTACTCTCATTTCCTAGGTTTCTAGCTCCTGAAGGTCTGGAATAAATTTTGTAGCCTTCTTTTTGTGTTTTTGCACTATGAATGATAATTTTGCAATTACACAACTTTGACAATTTTGCTTCAAATTTGTTCTCCACTTCATCTTCAACCTGTAATTCTACAAACACACATTCAAGAGAAGAAAAAATTGTTGATTTCTAGTGAATTGGGGTTTTCCTAAGTGAAACCCCTTGTAGGTAATTAAACCAAATGATGAAATAAGGAAATTGAAGCATGAAACATGAAATATGTAATTGGTGATACCTTGGAAGTTGTATTGTAATGTAAATTTGTAAACTAACATGAAGTGGCCATGTAGGATGTAGATCTTGATCTCAAATAAGATGTATAATAATGCTTGCAAGATGGATCTTTCATACTACATCAACTATCTTAGCTCAACAACATGCATGAATTCACTAAACCCTTGACATGATGAAATGATCTTGAATTTCTATAATAAAACCTTGATAATATGCCTTGGAATTCCTTTGAAAATGCTCTTTTGATGCTCTATAATGCTCTTGTGAATGTATTCTTGAGTGCTTATGAAAATATAGGATAAAACCATGTGAATTAACCCCTTATTTATTCTAAATTAGGAGATTAACCCTAAAATTAAAATAATTCAAGCCAACCTCAAATCTGGGTATTAAAATCATAAGGATCCCACCAAAATTAAATTAAAAAATGGGTGTCCTACTCAAGGATGACCCATTCACCATTAAAGGCGTATGGGTCTTGGTACAATTTCTAGGACCAAGCTTTGGGGAGGTGAAATAACCCCAAAAACCCACCTGAAAAATGCAAAGAAAGGGGTGTCCTATGTGGAGAGGACTCATTTGCCACTGAAGGTGAATGGGTCCTAGCAACATTTTTTAGGACACCAAATTTTCCAAATTAAATGTCATACAATATCATTATTGGGTGTCAGGATAGTTCCTTGAAAAGAGGGCTTGAATTTGAATTAAAGGGGCCCATTAAACTCAATTAACCATAATTAATTAATGAAACCATAGAAAAGTGTGAAAGTGTGTTGCAACACTTTACAACACTTTAACAAGGTACAATTTAAGGTACATTTTATTCAATAGGGGCCCACAATCAATGTGAATGTGTTACAACACATTACAACATTAAACCTAGGCAAAATTAGGTTAATTCAATGACAATTATTCCAAATTAAGTAAGGAAAAGGAATACTTTTTCCATTACTACATTTTTCCCCCACTTTAGTGAGAGGATGACAACTTGTCAAAATCGCACTAAAGTAGACATCCAAGACACTTAAGTACATGCAACAATAACAAAGATACATGATCATACCCTATCAAAGGCCAAGAAAAAGGAAAACAAAAGGATGAAGCACAACCGTTCCAACGTGACGTGGAACGGGGATGTTTTTCCATAACATATGCTGCTTAGTCTGGGGTAGTAGAACCTCAGTCTGTCCACTAGGTGAGTTATCTCAATGAGGTGGAAAATGAGAGAATCATATTAGCCTCTCATACCATATCAAACTTATCCTCCTGACAACTTCGATAAGGCACCACAATATAATGCTTTAATAAATGCTTTTGTAATGTCATGTATGTAATTTTTTGTTAAAGGGGATTTTTCTTTGTTCATGTAAAGGTCTTCTTCTTAGGGAGCATTGTGCCTAATGTCTCCAAGAGAGGACAAATCAAGGGTGTCATATTGTCACTCATGGGATGGATCATTTGTATCATGCCATGAAGGTAGATTGTACACTCATGGAGGACATCAAACCCAATGACACCACCAACAAAAGGACATGTCACAAGAAAAAGGAAAAATTCATGTCATGAAATATGCCAGAAGATGTCATCGATGTATGCCCCAACTTTAAAGCAGTTGCTACACCATTACTGTGAGAAATTTCTTTAAATTGGTCAAATGTTTTGCCTAAGACATGGGAGATTTCCTCAGAAAACCCTATGCCAAGTCATATGTTTCTGAAATAAAGCTACACCATGAAATAAGAAGCAAGGAGGGGTTGCCCCCAGAAATACAATGCTAAACTTAGAAATAAAAGTACGTCACATGCCAACTTAAGGCATGTCGTCCATATCCCAAGCTTGCTCTTACATATACATGGAAGGAATTAGACTAGCCAAAAGAAACAATCAACAAGTGACATACAAGGACTAGGCTACCTAACCCCTTGCCCCACTTAGTGCAAGACAAGGATGAGCTGAGAATGGATAATATGTTGCCCCTTGAAAAAAGGAAATGATTTACAATTAATGTAAAAAATGCAATAGCAAGTGTGCTATGATCCTACAACTATTACATGGCAAGTGGCAACAACTAGTTTTATTGATTGTAATGAGTAAACAAAGTATCAACTTGATGCATATCAAATGAGATATTCCCACATGTAGTATCTATCAATTCAGGATGCACCAAAGTTAAAGATAGCTTGAAAGAATCTTTTGTAAGATTGTTGATATTAAGTGAAGTCATTTTTGATGCTTTTGTTTCTTTTGACTTGGACAATAACCAAGACCACTATTTGTTTCTTGCATGTATGTTTTCTTTTCTTCTAAAGAGGTCGAAGTGAACGCTTTCGAATTTTGTGTTGTCATTACCCTTTTTTCTTTTCCCTTGTTAGACTCTTTTGTTATGATCTTGTATTCTCCCATGAATGTAGGTATGAAATCAAAGGAATCCCAAGCATCTTCTAATAAATTTTTGACTTCTTCAATGTGCTTTTCTTTTTCTTTCTCAGTATGCAAACAACTTTTAGGTTTAGGGCTAGCTTTAATTGTATACACTTTGTTATATATATGAGCAATGTCATTGTAACTTGGTTGTTGTGAAACATTATCATCATTGAGTTTCCTTTTAGGTGGTTCTAAGATAAGCAAAAGTTTATTTTGGACTTGTGGTTGTTGTGAGGGTGGATGAATGATAAGTTGAGGCTTAGGTGGTTTAATAATTAGAGGACTCAAGGGAGTTCTAATGTTCATAACCTAAACACACTTGTCATTTTTTTCATGATTTCTTAGGAAAGGGGAATCTAATGTCACTTCATCATCTTCATCTAAGGAAGCCACATCACTAGTGTTTGAAAGACATGTGTCAATTTTCTTATTTTCTTGCACCATGACATCTTTCCTAGTAGGAGAGTTTTTTAGTAGAGAAACAAACTAGATGTTCATGACATTCAATTTTTTGGTTCTTCTAAAATTTATTCGTCATAAGTAAAGGAGTTATCAATGGTTGTATTATCTTGATTATCAATGATGAAATTCTCTTGTTCAATAATAGGATTCTCATGACTTTCCTCGATTAGGTCTTCTAACACAAAGATATCTTCTTCACCCCTAGGAGAAGACCAAATTTGGTTCTCATGATTTTCAATGATTTTGAATCCTTTTTCTATAAGTTCTCATTCTCTTGTGCCATAATATCTACCCTAGTAATATAGTCTTTAGGAGAGGAGCAAACAAGATGTTCATCATATTCCATGTTTAGATTTTGTAAAGTAACTTCATCACACATAGGGGAGGCATCAAGAGAAGGACAACTATCATTGTCATGCTTACCAATGATTGTATCCTCTTGTTCAAATTGATCTTTCCAAATGTTAGGGACATTAGGAAGGAGAGAAATAATTCTATAGCTCTCAATAATTAGATCTTTTAACACCAACATATCTTGTTTCACTAAGGTATTCTCACAAGGTAAAGTGATGTTAAGAAGTGTGTTAATGGTCTCATCTTCTTATCTCATAATATCTTTCCAAGGGGGAGTAAGAGAGGGACACACGAGACTTTCATGATTCTCAATGATTGTATTTTCTTTCACCAAGACATCTTCATCACTACTAGGAGAGATATCAGGAGAAGAACAATTATGGTTGTCATGATTGTCTATGCTTGCATCCTCTTTCACTAAATCCTTCTCACAAGTAGGAATGATGAAGTTTCTCTTAGCATGCTTAAGAGGGTAAGATACTTTCATTGTGTACTAAAAAATGAAAAGTAGTTTTATCCATCTTACACCATGCTTCAAGAATGTAAATAATGAATATCCAAACATGAAAATTCCTTTTATCAAACTCATGCAAATCTTCATAATTAGAAACATTATGTATGCAACAATGCAATTTTTTTAGAAATATACACATTTTTAGATCTGATGATTTTTTCTATTGAAATGATTTAAAAAATGACTACCTTGAATTGATCTATTTTTGACCTAGATGCCAAAAAAAAAAGTTACTAAAACTTTCTAGACTGATACTATAGGTTACCAACAAGCTTAGGAAGTATAGAAACAAGGTTTTCAATGTTGTCAAAGGCAGTTTTAGGATTGATCAAGGACTCATTTTCCTTTACTAGCGAATGGGTCCTAGATAAGGATTTTTGAAACATTTTTGTTGATTTCTAAGTGTTTTTTGGTGAGTTTCAAATGCCAAAAGATGCAATCCAGGTCTGACCAGGGACTCATTCACTAGTAGGGGCGAATGGGTCCCAGATCAGGGTTTTAAAAAGGTGAAAACTACATTTTTTTAGTTGTTTTACATGCTTTTTGTGCCCAGTTTCAAACTATAACTCTTCTAACAAAAATTTCTAGAATTTGATAACCTAATGCAAGTGAAATGAAGGGTAAATGATGACCTATATAACACCTTTTGAAATATGTTTAAAAAAAAAAAATTAAATGCAAATTTATGTTGTTTTTTTTTTTGGTAACTCAGAGGTATCCCCAATCCTGACGTCCATTGCGCTTAGATCTGTGACTCAGCCCAGCGAACTCCACCACCCTTTCCCTGGTCTTAATTTTTTTGCTAGGTTTTTGGGGAAAAAGGAGGTGAGCGGAGACGAGACTAGTCCTCTGGGGGCAAAGACCACACCCAACATGAGCCATACCATTTATCATCAAAATATGTAATTTAAATGATATGCAAAATGATTGATTTGTTTTTGTATTCTTTTGATTTAGAGAATGCATTTTTTAGGTTTAGAGAATGCAAAACAATGCAATTCTAAACCATAGATGAGATGCAAGTTTGAATGCAAAGTATGAAACCCTAAATGAGATCTAATTTAATGCAAATGAATGCAAGATCTAACCTAGGATGTAATGAAAGAATTTCAAAATTAGAAAATTGCAATGTTCAATAAATTGGGTTCACCAAAATGAAACATTAAAAAAGAGGTTCACCATCAATAGGGTATCAATGATGAACCTAGTTTTGATTATGTATGTGTTTCATTGAATTATGAGGGCCAAAACATGCAAATAATAATGAGAAACTAACCCTAACTATTATAGAAATGAAAATGGGAGTTTTGAGAGCTTGAAATGATGTGTACCTTGTGGAAAACTTATTGTTTTTAGGCCACAAAGGACTCATTCTCCTTTAGTGGCGAATGGGTCCCTGTTAGGGTTTCAAAAACCAACTTTTTAGTTTTGTTGCTCTCAGCTTGCACTCCCAAATCCCAGGTTTTCATTGCTTCAAGCCCTATTGAGGACTCATTCACATTTAATGGAAAATGGGTCCTTTTAGGGTTTCAGAAAACTAATTTTTGGGTCCTATAGTTCAATTTCTACACTCTCAATTCCCAAGTTTTAAGCTCCCAAAATTCCAAAATAAATTTTGTAGCCTTCTTTTTGTGTTCTTGCACTATGAATGACAATTTGGCAATTAGACAACTTTGATAATTTTTCTTCAAATTTGTTCTTCACTTGATCTTCAACTTGTAAATCTGCAAACGCACATTCAAGACAAGAAAAACTTGTTGATTGTTAGTGAATGGGGGTTTTCCTAAGTCAAACCCCTTGTAGGTAATTAAACCAAATTATGAAAAGAAAATTGAAGCATGAAACATGAAATATGTAATTGATGATACCTTGGAAGTTGTCTTGTAATGCAAATATGCAAACTAACATGAAGTGGCCATGTAGGATGTAGATCTTGATCTCAAATAAGATGTATAACAATGCTTGCGAGATGGATCTTCAATGCTACATCAACGATCTTAGCTCAACAACATGAATGAATGGACTAAACCCTTGACATGATGAAATGTTCTTGAATTGCTGCAATAAAAACTTGATAATCTGCCTTGGAATGCCTTTGAAAATGCTCTTTTGATGCTCTATAATAGTCTTTTGAATGTATTCTTGAGTGCTCATGAAAATATAGGATGAAAATATGTGAATTAACCCCTTATTTATAATAAATAAGGAGATTAACCCCGAAATTCAAATAATTCAAGGTGACCTCAAATCTAGGTATTAAAATCATAAGGATCTAGCCATAATTAAATTCAAAAATGGGTGTCCTACTCAATGAGGACCCATTCGCCACTAAAGGAAAATGGGTCTTGGCACAATTTCCAGGATCAAGCTTCAGGGATGTGAAATAACACCAAAAACCCACCTCAAAAATGTAAAGAAAGGGGTGTCCTATGTGGAGAGCACTCATTTGCCACTAAAGGAAAATAGGTCCTAACAGCATTTTTAGGATACCAAATTTTCCAAATTAAATGTCATACAATATCATTATACCGTGTCGGGATACAAGCTTAGAGATTTCATTTGTAATTATGAACTTAATTTCAAATAAGACTAAAACCCATTTGAAATTCATAAACATTTATTGTAGTGAGATCACATTTCTTAAAGAAATAATAACCAGATACCAAAAATTTCATTAAAAATTTGCATTCTTCAATTAACTAAGATTATCTATCATATTTACTTTCGTAAAATAAATATCCTAATAATTTAATTTATTATTCTAAACTTATCATATTGCCTAGATTAATTTATCCTTAAGATTGATTCCATTTACTTAATTAACCTTTGTGAAACAATTGATTTCGGTTAACAAATGTAGACGAGTACCTGATTTAAATAAATTAACATCAAACCTACTATTTAATTTAATATTTTCTTAAAGATGTATGCTTTATGTTAACGTTTAACAAAACATTGAATGTGGTGAATATGAATTGTGATGATCCAAGGGATTATTTTTTAATGAATTGTGTGATTAAATGTTTCTCGGTGATATTAAAGTGAATAGAATTAGAAAATGATTATTTATAGTTTATATTAAGAAACAACTGGTAAGAATAGTTTAAGAGTGCTACTACATGTTATATCGTTGATTGGGATTAGAGATATTGTTCTTAATATAAAAATTTCATTCCTTTCCAAACAAGTGACGCAAGCGTCGAATTCTTGCCAAGAGGTAAAAAGCATCTAGCTATGAGTTAGAAAAAGTAATTAGATAGGATATAGGAATATAAATGTGTTAAATTTAGCTAGGAAAGTTTGAAATAATTTTCAATGGTGCATTAATGCATGAAATGTGTAGGGTCCATTGGCAACGTGGTCCATAGAGACATGTGAGCAGTTGACATGTGTGGATGGATGCATGCGATATTGTATTTATGGGTAGCATGGATACATGGTGTGTTTTATAAATATACCAATGAATACTTGTATTTTTATGTGTGTATGTATACATTTGGAATAAGAAATATCCTTTATGATCTTATTTAGGAAGCAAAAATGTATTATTATTTTGTTTAAATTATTAAATGCAAATAACCTAAAACATTTGTAACAATGGTCGAGCCATCTATGTATACATGCATGCATGTATCTGTGTGCACATAATGCATAGAATAGTGAAAAGCATCCTTTGCATTTGAACGAGTTTGAAAGCACGAGGAGACTCAACTTGCATTTTTAGTATTAAATGAAAGAAAATAGGACAAATAAACTACTTATGAGCAATGCACAGTTTTTAAATTTATTTTTTAATAAACGTTATGTATCCATTATTTCAATTTCAACATTAACATCCATCATTTCAATTTGAACAAAGTTTTGATGTACGAATATTTCTAAAGCATCAAATTTCATTTGCAACAATTTAGAAAAAAATGTGCCCAGGCACTTTAAAAATATGCATTTTTACATGACCCATTCATTTTATGATAAGAAGAAAATAATTTACACTACAAAATTTTATAAGAATGACATTTGTAAGTAATTTCTAGGGCATTTGTGTTTGGAATTTTGGGAAATCAATGTCTACTAAACTTTAAAAAAAATCCAAAGAAAAAAGATGCCATCCATGTCCCCGCATTATTGCATATAGACACATATTTAAATGCATGGTCAAACAAAGTTAACCATACCTCTTTTTTTGCTTCTATGTCTATTTGTAAATAAAATTTATGTCTAGTGTAATGTTATAAAACACATGTTAGGTTAATTAATACAATTGAGCTATTTGACTTTATCATATGACAATATGCGAGTGCTAGTAGAAACACTAGTGTTAGGTGGAACATTGATATGGGTAACTCATTTGAGTGTAATATTTTGTAAGATGAATCAATTTTTTTTTAATGCAGTGTGAAGGTAACTTCTATATAAAGCTATTGATTTTATTAGAAATAAGATTTTAATCTTGTTTGTGTAATATGAAAACATATTTTTGTGTATAGAACAATGTAATTATATATATATATATATATATATATATAATTGAAATAAATATTACAATAAATTCTTAGTTGAATCACTAGAAAAGGAATGTAGAGATATATTAAACAAAAAATAATTTGCAAAGATATAAAGAACATTATTACCCAAGATAAAATGTAGCTACACTAAAATAATTCACATGTTTATAGCACTTTGCATTAAAAGTATGTAGTGATAAGAAATATTTAATAATTCACATGTTTATAGCACTTTGCGTTAAAAGTATATAGTGATAAGAAATATTTAATAATTCACATGTTTATAGCACTTTGCATTAAAAGTATAAAGTGATAAGAAATATACCTTTAAGGTTTTTTCTACTATAAAACTATTGAGAGAGAATCTATGTATACATGTATGCATGTATACATGAATCGGTGTGCACATAATGCATACAAGAGTGGAAAGCATCCCCGACATCTGAACGAGTCTCAAAGCACGATGAGACTCAAGTTGCATTTGCAATAATAAATGAAAAAAAGGAGAAATAAACTACTTATCATGAATGCATATATCGAAGAAATGCATAAATATATGGAGCCATGTAAACATTTATGCATGTATGGATGTGTGCATGTGTCCACCTAATTTGGTATGTAAACAAGAATCAATATATGCCTGCGTGCATAAAGTTAGAAATGTCAGAAACAATTTGCATTTGAAACATTAAAAAAAAAACATTTATGATTGAAACAAAACAATAATACATTAGTGTTTTTTGAAAAAGTGTATAAAGGATATGTAATGATGCATTTGTATGCATGGATACATGTAAATATTTGTTAAATCTGATGATACAATGTATCCTTCAAGGAACTTTCGTACGCGCTTTTAGGGATCTGTAATAAACAAGATCTAGAAAAGATGTTTTGAAAAGAACTCTTGAATACAACTCCATGTTAACAATGAGAGTCAACTTGCATTTGCAGTATCAAATGAAAGAAAATAGGGAAAATAAACTATTTATCAGCAATGCATGCATATAATTATATTTATGCAAGCATTGATGTGTACATGTGTACATGTAATTTGGTATGTAAACAAGAATCTATATATGCCTGCGTGCATAAAGTTAGAAATGTCAGAAACAATTTGCATTTGAATGACATATAAAAAACATTTATTATTGAAACAAATGAATAATACATTATTGTTTTTTGAACAAGTGTATAGAGGATATCCAATGATGCATTTGAATGCATGGATACATGTAAATATTTGTTAAATCTGATCATACATTTTAGCCTCCAAGAAACTGTCATACACGCTGTTGGCGATCTGTAATAAGCAGGATTTGAAAAAAATGTTTTGAAAAGAACTCTTGAGTACAACTCTATGTTATTATAGTTATTTGCGAAGCCCTCAGTATTTAATTGCATAACCTTGATATTATATTCATTTTATTCTTTGTTTGGTATGGTGTGAATTTTGTTCTGACATGGAAGAAGGTATATTTGAGCTATAGATAGATAAAGATATGTAAGGGTAATAAAGAAGAATGAGCTATGTAAGTGCAACAAAGAGAGGGAATTGAGAGAATGATGAGATGCAAGTAAGGTATATGAATGCCTTATGAAAATTATTTGATATGGGAGGCAAGGATATGCGAGACTGGATATGAGAATGAATGGAATGTAAATGGTATGAAATTATCATTTTTGAGTTATATGTTTAAAATTAAATGCAAGATATAAAAATTTGAATGAGTGAGTTGGATTGAAAGAAAAAAGGAATTGAACACATTGGTGTGATGCAAGGCAAGAATATAAGTGGATTTTGAAATGTATTTGATTTGAAAAGAAACGATGTGCAAGGGTGGAAATGGAAATGAGTGGAATCGATAGGGTATGAAGTGATCATTTCTTTGAACAAAGGTTGGAAGAATGTCTATTTTGTTATTGGTTATGCTTTTTAAAATCATCATAGGGTTGAGTGTCTCAATACAAACACAGAAGAAAGACTCATATACTATGAAAAGAATAAATACATGGAATTTTTTATAGATATACCAATGAATACTTGTATTTTTACATGTGTGTATGTATACATTTGCAACAACAAACATCCTTTATGATCTTATCTAGGAAGCAAAAATGTATTATTATTTTGTTCAAATTATTAAATGCAAATAATCTTAAACATTTGTAACAATGCTTGAGCCATCTAAGTATACATTCATGCATGTATACATGTATCCATGTGCACACAATGCATAGAAGAGTGAAAAGCATCGTCGACATCTGAACGAGAAATTTGAATGGAAAACACTAAAATCAATTAGAAATACAAATCAATAATGAAAGTACTCTAAATGCGTTAAAGCACAATGAGACTCAACTTGCATTTGCAGTAGAAAATGAAAGAAAATAGGAAAAATGAACTATATATCACCAATGCATATATCTAAGGAATGCATAAATATATATGCCTGTGTGCATAAAGTTAGAAATGTCGGAAACAATTTGCATTTGAAAGATATACAAAAAACATTTATGATTGAAAGAAAAGTATAATACATTAGTGTTTTTTGAACAAGTGTATAAAGAATATCTAATGATGCATTTGAATCCATGAATACATGTAAATAATTGTTAAATCTGATCATACATTTTAGCCTTCAAGAAACTGTCATATGCGCTCTTAGCGATCTATAAAAAGCAGGATTTAGAAAAGACGTTTTGGAAAGAACTCTTGAATACAACTCTATGTTATGATAGTTATTTTTGAAGCCCTCAGTGTTTAATTGCATAACCTTGATATTTTCTTCATCTTTTTCTTTGTTTGGTATGGTGTGAATTTTGTTGTGATGGATGAAGGTATATTTGAGGTATAGATATAGATAAAGATATGTGAGGGTAAAAAAGAGGAATGAGCTATGCAAGTGCAACAAAGAGAGGGAATTGAGAGAATGATGAGATGCAAGTAAGGTATATGAATAAGTTATAAAAAGTATTTGATATGGGAGGCAAGTATATGCGAGAGTGGATATGAGAATGAATGGAATGTAAATGGAATGAATTTATCATTTTTTAGTTATACACTTAAAATTAAATGCAAGATATAAAAATTTGAATGAGTGAGCTGGATTGAGAGAAAAAAGAAATGCAACAGATTGGTGTGATTGAAGGCAAGCATATAAATGGATTTTGAAATGTATTTGATTTGAGAAGAAAGGACGTGCAAGGGTGGAAATGGAAATGAATGGAATCGATAGGGTATAAAGTGATCATTTCTTCCAACAAAGGGTGGAAGAATGTCTAGTTTGTTATTGGTTATGAATTTAAAAATCATCATAGGGCTGAGTGTCTCAATAAAAATACAGGAGGAAGACTCGTGTTGCATTTCTCACTCTCCTTCGTACTAATCAAGGTGCTGAGATCCTTGAGCTTCCTTGAAATGCAACAAGAGAAGAATAGATATAAAAATATAATGATATTTAAGGATAGAAGAGTGAAAAACGAAGACAAAGTGGAAGTTGTTATGCATATACCATGAAAACAATAAATATGGAAGATCATGAAACTGGAAAAGTGCAAATGCTAATGCGTTAGAGAACAATAAATGCATTTACTATGAAAAAAATAAAAATGGAAGATCATGAAACTGGAAAAATGCAAATGCTAATGCGTTAGAGAACAATAAATGCATGGATAGAGAAATTCATAGAGCTATCCATAGATATATGCATGGATGCATCGACAGACACATGTACAGACAGGAAACAAAACTATACAGACAGATGGAGAAATGAATGCATGTATACATGGATGCATGCATATTTGCATATAGATACAAATGCATATGTTATATGGAATGATGTACTCATATACACATGTAAATATAGATGAAGGCATATATGCATAAATGCATGTATGGACAATATGCATGAATGGATGTCAACATATAACTTTTAATTTTTTTATATTGGAAAAATAGCATTTATCTATTTTTATTCATCAGAATAGCTTTATAAATCATTATTGATACAGAAAATTAGTGAAATGCGATTGCATAGTTTATAAAACTAGCAAGTAGAGGTACGTAGTCCATGAGTACAAATTAAATGCATCGAAATATGAGGAAAATGCGAACACATAGAGTGGTCAAAATAACTGAAGAAAATGCATTAAATGGCATCTGGCTAGTGGGGAAGGCACTGGAATGGCTCGAAGGCCATGGGGGGCTAGTATACTTTGGCCATTTAATATAGATTTAAGCCAGTTGCAATGCATTGTAGCTGTTTTGAGGACACTGTATTCTGTTGTACATGCTTGTGTTCTAAGGAAGAGTGTTGTATATGCATGCACAAATGCATATGTGCATGTTGTACATGCACACATGTATAGATGGATGCATAGACACATGTATGTAGACAAAGATAGATATGTTACACAGATAATTGTGCAGATACATGTATGTGTAGAAATATGCATATATGCATCTGCAGATGGGAAAAGACAAAGACATATACATGGGTGCATGAGTCCAGACATGCATATATGCATGTATCCATGTAAGATATCGATAGATGCATATATACATTGATGTGTGCATGCAATTCATAGGTGCATATATGCATAAATCGATGTATACATGTAGCCATAGATACATCCATACATATATAGACAGATGCATGGAGAGATGGTGGGATATATGCATGATTGCATCCATGGATACATAGATACATAATGAGATAAAGAAAAGGACACATTTATATATGCATGTACGAAAACATAGAGAATTGAAATATGGTTAGCATATTGTAATCAATGAGTATTTAGACTGAACACCTTGAGACTGGCATGTTAACTGTGTCATTGTTATTGAGTTTCTAATGCTCATTTACCCTTGTAATAATGCATATGTAATTAATTAGGTAGCTGTTAATTAGTCTTTAAATACATAAGAATTAAAAGAAAGAAATAATGATAATTATTGTTGTACACATATCACCTATTAATCAAAGCCAATCAACAAAGTAGCAATGGAAAACCATGTGTATGTTAATATGGTAGAGAGCATGTATTTGTGCATAAGTGTATAAGGATGCCATGAGTTGTGATGTTTACCATAGTAGAATACAAATTTTCATTTGCACAAAGATAGACAAAAGAATGCAATAGAAATCTATTTTCTTCCAGCAAGTATTTAAATTCTGTCAAATGTCGTGATTATTGTTCTCATAGGAAGACATGTAAAATATGCAAGCACTTATAAGGAAAGTGAACTATTTTACAAAACTCCTTAGGAAAATGTGCTTCTGGGGAATGCAATATACATGGGTGCATGAGTCGAGACATATATATATGCATGTATCCATGCATGATATTGATAGATGCATATATACATGGATGTGTGCATGAAATTCATAGGTGCATATATGCATAAATCGATGTATACATGTAGCCATAGATACAACCATACATATATAGACAAATGCATGGAGAGATGGTGAGATATATGCATAAATCGATAAATGCATGATTGCATCCATGAATACATAGATACATAATGAGATGAAAAAGACACATTTATAATGGATTAAACAATTAATAGTAAGTAGTAGATAATGAAATGGAAATAGAATGACCCCATCGGGTTGGAAGGTGAATATTTATGTGGCCTTTAGATGATACCAAGTTTGGAGCTATGAGACTTGATAGATGCTAAAATTTCACAATAATGATAGCGTATCAGCTAATAGGACCATCTGACATTTGACTCATGTTAATCTAGTGATTTATCTATTTTCTTGTTTGTGTTTCAAATTCAATGCATTAAATGGCATGTGGGTCTATCATGTAATATAGATTTAAGTGACTGGAGATGCATTGTGATTAGTTTGAGCGTTTGATTTTTATTATTGTGCAAATCTGTGTAGTCACAGGAGATGTTGTTGCTGTAGAATCAAGACCCAGAAATGAGGTACTTGATACATGTATCCATAGATCCATGGATGCGCACATCCATCATGGTATCCATAGATGTGTAGATACATGTATCTATGAATAGATGTATCCATAGATACATCGACACATATATGGATAGATACCTATATACATATGGACATAGAAGCACATATACATATATGCCTGGATGCATGTATAGGTAAGAGAATACATAGAAACATAGTTGCATGGATAGATAGATACATGCATAGTTGGATACATAAATGCTTAAATATGCATGTATGGAAATATCCATGAGTTGCATATGAAGTTGCATAGATACATATATCCATGCATGCATGTATACATAGATGCATGTATTGTAGTACACATGGATGCATGTATATGTGTATCTATGGGCAGGATGCATGGATGCATGTAAATAGAAGAATTTTGTCAAATGTCATAGCTATTGTCCTCATAGGCACATATGCAAAAAATGGAAAGCAAACAAAAGGCAAGTGAATTGTTTGACAGAAGTCATCGAATAAATGTGGATCCATGAAATGTGGTTTGATAGGAATTATGTAGAAACCCTTTTGTCTATTCTGTTAACTGCATGTGAGCCCTGTAAAGACTATATATCTTCAATTGTTGTAGAGCTGTCCCATAGAGAGAGCTTTAGAACCAATGTGCTATTAACCTGTGCCATAATGAGAAGTTTGGAACAATGTAAACCTAAACTTTGCAATTGTAGCAAATTCTTCAAGAAAAGAGTACAGGGTGAGTTTCTAGAATGAAACTTCTCCTTTGTTTACAATTGCATAGAGTAGACAAAGAAAAAGGTTAATTCAAGATTCTCAATTTATTGATTGTACTTGTAGCCATATTGTTGCTTCTTGTTACAAGGAAAATCTTTACAAAAGGGTATTGTGAGTGGCACAAGTAATAGCTTGTAGTTGATTATCATCAGTTTATAGCTGTTTCCTATGATCCCATTTTTAATTTTCCTATGCATATTCTGGCAATGCTTTTAAACAACAACATTGGCAAATCACATTTCAGCATTTAACATATTACTTTTTTTTTTGTATAGTTTGAATTTGGAGAGCTATTTTTTATATTGGAAAATTAGCATTTATCTATTTTTCTATTCGTCCGAGTAGCTTTATAAATCATTTTCATTTTTAAAATTTGGGAAAATGCGAATGCATAAATTGGTTAAATAAATTTAAGCAAAGGAATAGTTTAAAAACTGGCGGCTAGAGGTACGTAATCCATGAATGCAGATTAAATGCATTAAAATATGAGGAAAATGCGAACAATAACCATGATGTCTAACAAAATTTAAATACTTGCTGATAGAAAATAGGTTTCTACTGCATTCTTTTGTCTATCTCTATGCAAATGAAAATTTGTATTCTGCTATGGTAAATTCTCTAGTGCATTAGGTACTTTAAAGCACAATTTTTTGGATGTTGCTCTTGTTCCAGGTTTGATTCTTTTTGCGGGTTATAACTACCCACTGTTGTATTAGTTTCCCATTTTTTCTTCTACAAATGAATGAATATATAAACAAATAAACATATATAATATTTTTTGTTTGACGAGTTTTTTCAAACAGTTCACCTATTTTCTGTATCTCCCAATGTTTGCATTTATGCCTACGAGGACAATAACCACGACTTTTAACAAAATCCCTCTATCCTTTATGCTTTGATGACAACGAAAAAGCTCAAAGCAACACACTGTCGACTCATTGTTCCAAAGCTCTCATTATCGCAGAGGTTGACATAATTTTGGTTCCAAAGCTCTTTTTATGGGACCGCTTTGTAGTAATAAAAAATATACAAACTTTACAGGGCTCACATGCATGAAGTAAAATGGAGAAGAGGGTTTCTACATAATTCCTATCAAAGGCAGATGAAACCTTTGCATTTCAACAAGAAATTCGAATAGATAATGCTAAAATTAGTTTAAAATATGAATTTATAATCAAAGCATAAGAATGCCTTAAAGCACTATGAAACCCTACTTGCATTTTTCGTATCAAATAGACGTATGTAATGCATGAATGCAAATTAAATGAATTAAATGGCATCTGGCTGGAGGTGAAGGTGCTAAAATGGCTTGGTGGCCACACGTGGCGCGGGTACTTTAGTCATTTAATATAGAGTTAAGCCACTCGCTATGCATCTCTATTGCTTTGCATATGTTGTTTTTGTGTTCTGTAAGCCTGTGTTCTCTAAACCTAAACCCTGCAATTGCTTTGAGCTTTTTCGCTATGAAGAAAGCATAAAGGATAAAGGAATTTTGTGAACTGTCATAGTTAATGTGCTCATAGGCACATATGCAAAATATGGAAGCATACACAAGGGAAGTGTAACTGTTTGAAAAAACTCCTCAAAGAAATGTGGTCCCATGGAATGCAATAAGTGTTCATAATGGAAACTTTGGTTTTCACATGTTAACTTTGTCAAATAATGCAATTTGACATGTAATGGGTGTAAGAAACATATATGCATTGTCTTGTGGGGTAGATCTGGCCACAGTATTCCAATATCTTGAATGTACAGACCATAGATTGCATAAGAACATCAAGGAAGAGCATACAGGTCTATCAAAAACTAAGCAATACAAGAAAAGAAATGTTGAAGTCATCACATGAACAATAGAAATATTCAACACTGAACTCAATGTCTGTAATAATTATTGCAAAAGCTGCAAATGCCATAGATGAAATAATATGAATAAAAATTTAGTTTCTGCTTTTCTTGAAATGCAATGGAAAAAACTGCTATAAAGGCATAATAGAAGGTTGTGTAACATATTGCCACTCCTGTTTCTAATTTCTTTGGACATGAATGTTTTACACATTTGATTGCAATAGTAACATGTCTACGAAAATGGAACAAGAGAGTTCTTTAGGTGGTTAAGTCTTATTGTTAATTTATGTTTGAAATTGTTTGCTATGACAAATGGTATCAAATTCTTCTTGTTTTTTGGTAAAGCATGTGTCTTGTTCAAGTACGTAATTTTGTATTGTGGACCACTTCTAATCAACTTTTTAAGTTGGAGTAAGCTTGTTGAGCATTGGTGAGTTAGATTTTGGGCTTTGATTCTTAGAAGCAACTCAAAATGTCCAGCCAGAGGGTTTGTATCATGGAACAGTATAGAGACTGATTCTATATATCCAAATCATTGAAATCTAAGTACTTTCTTGTTGTTGTTGATGACCAGAGGCTTATTTGTATTTTCAACCATCTGGATATCCAGTGAATGCAAAACAAGTCACCCCACAATCCACATTCACTATGTTTGTGCATGGTTTTGCAGACAATCGCATTTTGCGGAAGTATGTTTCTTGGTCATGTACTTTGTGCAATGTATATAAAGTATCAGGATTTAGTTCATTGTTATATGATTTAATTGCTTCTTTGTCCTTGTTTTGAAGGAAAGTTAGGAAATGATCTATAGCCCCATTTCATATTTGAGTTGAGGTGTACTGATTGTTAAGTAGTACTTGAAGGGAGTCGAACAAACAATCACCAGCATTATATGCAAATGTGCTTAATCTACAAAGGCCTTTAGCTCTAAGGACATTGTCAATGTTTGATATTCCAAGATACTTTGTGCACTATTTTTTAATTTCATGTGAACCTAGGGACTATTTTGAAGTTAAGTTTTGTGTTTCAATTTTTAACAATGGTTCAAAGTGTCCACTTAAAGAATTCGTGTCATGAAATAGTATAGAGACTGATTCTGTGTAATCAGAACTATTGGACTCTAAGTACCTTCTTGATGTTGTTCTTGACCAAAGGAATATTTGTATTTTCAACCATTTGGATATCCACTGAATGTAGAATAAGTCACCCCATAATCCACTTTCAGTGCAATCTGCCTGTGGCTTTGTAGATAATCACATTCTATGCGAAATACGTTTGTGGATCATGTACTTTGTGCAATGTATATAGAGTATCAGGGTCTAGTTCATAGTTGTATGATTTTATTGCTTCATTGTCCTTGTTTTAAAGGAAACTCAAGAAGTAATCTATAGCTCCATTTCATAGTTGAATTGATGTGTAGCAATTGTTAAGCAGTAGTTGTAATGAGTCAAACAAACAATCGCCAACATTGTATGCAAAAGTACTTAATCTGCGAAGCCCCTCGCTCTTAAGTGCATAGTCAATGTTTGATATTTAGGGGCGCTTTGTCAACTCATAGGTGTCAACATCTATGATTTTCTTTCTTTTTTTTTGTATCCTAATGTGTTTGAGAATAACAGATGTTATGTATGAATAGTATGAAAAGCTATCATCTAGTTTACTAAATCTATAGTTTTTTCCTATGTTGCCTATTTTCTTTTACTCAATAGCATTCTATAGTATTAATCATGTTGTCGAGCATCTTGGAAGACATATAGTACAACAAACAATTTTTTAGAAGCACAAGGGAAAAATAGTATTAATTCTTCAACCTAAACTTGTCATCCACTATCCCCCACTAGAATTGTATGTAGTTATTCCTGTTACATTAAAAAATTAAATAAATGAGTACAATGCATGATGTATACTTTTGATGCCATAAACACAAAACAATATTTTCAGGTAGCTTTGTTTACATGCAAGAAATGGTGGATAAGAATCTTTTATGCTCACATTGTGAATCTCAGTCTATGTTCTTTAAATGTTTTGTGTAATTGGTTTGCTTTGTTTCTATGCACTTCTAAGTGACTGATTTTCTCAAAGAGGAAATGATTTTAAAAGCTATTCACATGAACATGCATTAAGTGGCATGTTGAGAATACTTTCATAAGTCATTTATGTTTTTAAAAAATTAGGGAAATGCAAAGGCATTGATTGATCAAAGAAGATCTATGGCTTTTTTTATTTGTGAGAATAGCTTTAAAAATCATTGGAGTTTTAAAAATTTCAGGAAGATGCAAAGGCATAGGTCCATTGAGCAAAAATCAAAGACATAGATTGATCAAGTAATAAAAATAAGAGATTAAAACTCAGAGGTGCAAGCACACAGTGCATAAATGCAAAGAAAATGCATTAAATAGCATCTGGATGGATGAGGAACTGCTAAAATGGCTTGGTGGACATGTATAGCAAGGTTGCTTTGTTCATTTATTATAGACTTAAGTCACTTGCTAAGCATGACTATTACTCTGTGTAGATTGTTTTTCTATTCTACAAGTCTTTTTTCTAGGAGAGTTTATAGTGATTGAGCAGACTTTGTTATAGTTACAGTGTGTAGAACCAGAAACGAGTTACTTGAGGTGATAAATAGTTTTTTTTCTCAATTTTCTCTTACTTTAGAGGTTTAAAGCACACAGTGAAATTGGCAATGTGAGGAAAAAAAAATTGTGGTTAATGTCATTTTGCATGTAAACAAGACCATGAAAAAATATTGCCTCATGTCTATGAGTAACGTAGTACATCATTCATTGTGCTCATGTGCCATGTCAGCTTTTGAAATTAACTTTCTGGTCTTTTTTTCCAATACAGGAAGAATAAACATACGTTCACTTGCACAGTGCATAGGAACTTGGCACAGATATAAGTAGTCTTATGAAAAAAATTGCCTTAAATGCATATAGGTGAGAACCAGTTGACATAAAACTAAGACTTATGACTTTGTAGGCTATTTGAAACTGCAAACAGGGTTTGAAAATTGCATTCTAGTAGTTCATTCTATTCTATGAATATTGTATAGAGGAAGTATAACTAGTTAACACATAAGCTAAACTTGTTCTATTTTTTGAAGACAAATTACTATTGCAATTGTGGAAAATGCATTTTCCTGTTTCTATATGTGCAAGCAGTCTTTTAAATCATTCGTGTTCAAAGAAATGAGGAATACAAGATGACAAAATGAAAACATGAAACAAAACTTTATGCAGTCACTATATTGAAGAATTTCAATTGCATTTCAAGAAAAGTAGAAAGACAATTTGGAAAGCTAACCTTGCAATCTACTATTGAATGATCAAGTACACTTGCAGCAATGTAGAAATTTTGGCTTTATTATAGGCACAAGTAATTTTTCCTAGTACAATGACAAAATTGAGAAATGAGTAAACTGTAAAAACATATACTATTTCATCTACAACCATGGGAAATCTTCCCAGAAGTGCATATTTGCAAAACTCTGTATTGTTTTTTTTTATAAAAAAAAGGAGAATGTTAATATGCTAACCTCACGTTGCAGTTTGTGCGTAATTATTTAAATAGACTTGAAAGTACCAATCCCTGTTACAAGGACAGTCTAGACAAATGAGTACAGTGAGTGACATATACTATGTTATTCATAAAAACAAAACATAATTCTTATGTGGATTCATTTTGAGAAGAAAGAACCTAAGTAAGAACTTTTGTTGCTTACAATGCAAATTGCATTTTATAATTTTCAAATACTTATTGTTATTTGTCTACCCTATAATATAGAACATATTTTGCATATGTATGCATTAGTGTAATTCTGTTATTGCAATGGTGGCATAAGCTCTTTAAGAGAATTAATGGAATAGATGCCATATTTGCTTAAGCATCTGAAGAAGTGTAAATAGGCCATGGTAACCTGTCAAAACTAAGCCAAAAAACAACAGAGGCCTGCACTAGCACTGTTAAGTTCTGATAAAAACATCTACTAGCTACTGTTTAATGGTAGACCAACTGTCACTTAATAGCGAAAGGCACATAAATATTGATTTTGTAACTAGATGGGGTCATTTTATTTCCATTTGCATAAGCTTGTTTTGTACCATTGTGTAGCACTTACTATTACTTGTGCAATCAAGCCACATGCAAGTAGAATTTATAACTCATGCCATCTAGATACACTCAAGAAGAAATACAAACCAAGGTTGTTGGCATCCTGATAAGAAAGATGATGAGATACATCCAATTAATGTATGCCACAACATCTTATTTAATGAAGATGATTTGGATATAGACATTACAAATGAGAATCCTTATTGGTGTCTAAGTAATCCTCTTTTTCAAGACTTCTCAAGAAAATTGCATGCCAATATTATCAGTGAACAGGTCGAATTAGATTTATTAATTGACTTTGATTGATGGATCAAATGTGCACAAGGATAGTTATAATTATTTCTTTGTTATAATTATTATGTATTTAAATACTATTTAGCAGTTACCTAATTAATTAGATATGAAATGATAAAGGGGAAAAGAAGATTAATTAATTAAGATAATTTTATTCTTTAATTAATAAGGTGAATTATCATGTAAAAGTACATAAATTAGGAGCATGGAAAAATTCCTCTTTCCTTTATGCTTTAATGATGACGAGAAAGTTGAAAGCAATTGTGGAGTTTAGGCTTATATCTGTAAAGTGCATTTGCCTGATAGTTTGTAAAGCCTTCTCAACACATTGTCCACATATTGTTCCAAAGGTCTCACTATGGCACATGCTAACAACATAGTGGCTCTAAAGCTTGCACTATGGAATAGTTCTACAGTAATTGAAGACATGTAATCTTTAGAGGACTCATATGTACCAAGTTATCGTTAAGCTCCCATATTGTACACTGGACAAAAGACAATTGTTCATCTGAGGAGCCAATCTATGAAACCCAATCTTCCTATGGACTCTAAAATGAAAGAAAACTGACAAAAATAACTATTTACTGCCTGAAGTAACTTGTCTACGAGTGTCCTTTTTAGAACCATGACAACCTTTGCCCTATCATTGTAAACTCTTTCCTAGAAAAGACATATAGACACACACATATATATATACATATGCATACATATGCATAGATACATCCATGTAGACACACATAAATGCATGTATAGACGTAAACATACATGCATGCATGCATATACACATAGATGCATCTATACACACATACATATATGCATAGATATATCCAGAGACATATGCATACATGCATACATGCATCCACAAATGTTCACATAGATATACACATAGATAGATGCATATGTACATAGAGACATGCATACATACATACATGCATCAAAAAATCATGCACAAAGTGATAGTCATACTCCAACTAAAGCACTATGAAACACAGCTTCATTATGCACTTTAATTAAAAAAAAGAAACTGTGGAAAATAAAAAATTATCACCTCAAGTAACTCGTTTCTGGGTCTCGACTCTACAACTATAACATCTCTTGCTTAGTCGCTACAAACTCTTCCTCAGAACACGTGCTTACAGAACACAAAAACAACACACGCAAAGCAATAGAAATGCATAGTGAGTGGCTTAAATCTATATTAAATGACTAAAGTACCCGCACCACGTGTGGCCACCAAGCCATTACAACGCCTTCACCTCGAGCCAGATGCCATTTAATTTGCATTCATGCATTACGTACGTCTACCCGCCAGTTTTATAAACTATGCCTTTGCTTAAATTTATTTAATCAATCTATGCACTCACATTTTCCTCATATTTTAATGCATTTAATCTGTATTCATGGATTACATACCTCTAGCCGCCAATTTTTAAACTATGCCTTTGCTTAAATTTATTTAATCAATTTATGTGTTCGCATTTTCTAAAATTTTTAAAACAAAAATGATTTATAAAGCTACTCGGATGAATAGAAAAATAGATAAATGCTAATTTTCCAATATAAAAAATAGCTCTCCAAATTCAAACTATACAAAAAAATAAGTAATATGTTAAATGCAGAAATGTGATTACCGATGTTGTCGGTTAAAAGCAGTCCGGGTGGATGCATAAGTATTCCTGCCTTGACGATAGGAACCATTAAAATTCAGGCTATACAAAACAGTTTATTCAAGTGAGTGCTAATAGGTTTGTTATCTTTATTTTCATACGCAAATTAAAAATGGGTTCACAGGAAACAGCTATAAACTGATGAAAATCAACCACAAGCTATCCACTTGCTCAAACCAGCATAGCAACCAGATGGCTCAACAAATTTCATGGCCTAAACCAGAGATGTTTTGTAGAACAGTTTTTTTTGGTACTATTCCAGGCATCAAGCAGAATGAAACATTATGTATCATTGTCAAAGCAAATAGAAATCCGAAGAAAGAGCTTTTGTATTCAAATGCTTGGAAAGCTTCCCAGTCAAACAGTAGACCATGACCATTTCACACATACCAATCAACTCTATGATTTTAAAGATTGAATATATGTATATTTTAAGCCATCTGTTATCTATTCTTTGTATATGTTTGAACTATTTTTGAATTCACTTGCAAATTGCAATGATTATGAAGCATTGTGTGTTCAAATGCTTTAAAATAAAGTTACATGAACATATGCAATACATTAATTGTTCTTGTTCTTTTTGAGATTTAGATAATTTGTTTCTTTTGCAAGAAGATTGAGCTGGCTCCTGTATTTGCTAAACATGAAGGCTAATAAATATTCAGAGAGCATATGGTCACTCATTCAGATTTTAGTCAGTGCTTGCATCATAATTATTTTATTTAGTCTTCATATTGCTTATGTATTTTACATTGGAAGGCCAAAAATGTTTACAAAGGTTGCAAAAGGTGAGTTACATGATTCAATTTCAAACTCCTTTGACTTTAATGCATTTTCTTTGATGGTAGGATATGGAGATTCTTTTTTTATTGAGAGTTTCGAAAAATATGACAAATTTTTTTGATATCCTGTGTTTAGCACATTGCAACAACAAATAGATACAAAGGCTCTACGAGCCTTCTTTTAGAGTTTGGAGCAAAAGTAAAGACCATAGGTACCCTTGAATACTTGTTTTTTTTATAAGAGCATAGGTACCCTTGAATACTTGTTTGTGTTCTCATTCTACAAGAGCATTGTAGAGTTCTGAATGTTGTGTTCAGTTGCTTGTTATTCAATATGCTCTAAAAGTAGGGTAAAAAGATTGAACAGTCATGATCAATTACAAAGCTCGACAATCCGTTGATTTTTCTGTTTTCCAAATTCCTGATTGTTTCATTTAACAAAATAAAGTTCTTGACTAAATTCTGCTAAACTAAAATAGATGGAAGAGGAAGTGTGTCTCTGTCGGAAGCAGTTCTTGGGTCATATGAATTGATAGCAAAATTACTATGTGAAAAAGGAACAAATTTGAAGTCTGCTGATGTTGTCAATTTCATATTGACTGCTGCACAAAAGTGTGATTTGGAAATGGTTGGAGATGTGGTCAAATATCTTGAAGAAGAAAAAGAAAATACAAGACAACATATATCTATTGAGCATATAGACTCATCAATTAATTTTGAACTTTTTAAGGTGGCAGACCATGGTAAGTAATCCAACAAAAGGATGTGTAATTTTAGTCATTTTCCATATGTAGACAAGTTTTCAGGGTAAAAAGATAGACAACAATAATATAGTGTGGAATACAGTGGTGGCTTATGCAAAGATGAAAATAGTCAGCTCTTGTGGCAATTTCTCAAGACTCTCTAAGTTGATATAGTTAAGCTAGGAATATGTCGAGTATACATATGATCATTGAAAAGAAGCTCTATCTATAACAATATAAGGCAAAGAAAGAAATATTATTTTTTTAATGATTTGTGTATTTTGATTCAAAATGATTTGTTACAATTTGTTTGTTGGGTTCTTTTGATATGGTTGGCAATAATGTCACAAAGAACAGACATAATACATATATAGAAAGCTTAGCACAAAACTGTTTTTGATATCAAAATCAATTCAAAATCTCTTTTCCCAAACCCAATGTGTTTCTTTAGTAGATGTACATTATGACAATATGATCTCATTTTGTTAACTCTGTAATGCTCTACAATTTTAGTATCTCTAGCTCCTCAATCTGATGATGGATCATGGGGCGTGCTCTGGAAATGTTGATGCAAAAAGAGTATTGTTGACAGGGACTCAAGATGATTACAGGTTTGTTCTTCCAAACCTTGCATGTTTTGTGTTGGGAAGAATTTCCAAGATATTTGGCTTCACATTCTAATGCCATTGCTAATAGTCTTTATAGAAAACAATATTTGAAAGATATTTTAGAGATGGTATTGCATAGAGTTGAAGCATAAAGTTAACAAGGGTCCTCGAAGATGTTTACTCATTTCTATTATTTCACTCTGTCCACATAGATGACTGTTCAAATGTTTACAGAATTGATGGTTCTGGTGAATCCCAAAGAGATATGAAAATAAAGAAGAAATCTAAATAAGGCTTGTCTAGAGAAAGAGAGTGTGAAGATTTAACAGCATCATTTGTTAGTTATCATAACTCTTTATTACAGAAACTCAAATATCTTAGTAAAGAAGACAAGGTTATTGCTTTACATGGAACTGGGAAACTTCTGAGTATATAAATTGATTTAATAAATTTAAGCAGAGGCATTGTTTTGAAAATTGACAACTTTCATCAATACAAAGGGGACGTTTACAGTGACAGAGCAAAAGTTCCTATGCTCATTGAAAGAACACCAAGAGACAAGTTACTCAAGGTAACAAATTGCTACTTTTATTTATTTTGTTTCATTTTATCCCAGAAATGCAAGTTGGGTTTTAGAATGATTCAAAACACATTTGTGCAAACAACTCCCAAAATTACAATTGCAATGGATGAAAGTGATAGTGTAATGGATACTAATAGTGAAAACACCAAAAAACACCAGCAAGTAAATGCAAGTAGGGTTTCATACTGCTTTAAGGCATTCTTATACTTTGATTATAAATTCGTATTTTAAACTACTTTTAGTATTATCTATTTGAATTTATTGTTGAAATGTGAAGGTTTCATCTGCATTTGATAGGAATTATGTAGAAACCCTCTTGTCCATTTTACTTCATGCATGTGAGCCCTGTAAAGTTTGTATATTTTTTATTACTGCAAAGCGGTCCCATAAAGAGAGCTTTGGAACCAAAATTATGTCAACATGTGCGATAATGAGAGCTTTAGAACAATGAGTCGACAGTGTGTTTCTTTGAGCTTTTCCGTTGTCATCAAAGCATAAAGGATAGAGGGATTTTGTTAAAAGTCGTGGTTCTCTACAGGCTCTCACTATGCATTTTAACTATATTGCTTTTTTTGCATCAAGCCTAAAGAACCACTCTAAATATGGTTTCCAAACAGATTTAAATCAATCAATTTAAATCAAAAAAGGTTTCCAATTACACTAAATAGTTGAACTATAAAGCATCATTGCTTCAAGCTATAGAAAAAGTGCACACAAGCACACAAAAGCAAATTCAACTATGACATCATCTAACAAGGATTTTTTTGCTATTACTATGATTAACAATTCAACTCAATTGAATCATCAGTCAAATAGCTTGATCTATCACTGACGTAACTTGTTTCAGAGCTATCTTGTTAATCTGATTAGTTAATTTCATTAATGAGTAAAAGATAGAATTGACATAATTGGCATGAGTCAAGTGTAAGATTGACTTATTTGTTAATTGAATTTGATTAATGTATTGAAGAAAGATGAAACAAACTAAATTGATATGAGCGAAATGTGAGATGGACTTATTAGCTAATACGCCACATATACTGTGACATTTGAGCTTTCAAGAAATAATAGAAAAAAGCAATAGAATAAACAGATGACTTGAACATAGACAAAGGAATACAATTAATATGGACAGCTATAGCTTATGCATAAAGATGGACACAGTTGAATATTTGTAGCACAAGAAACACAAAGGAAGATGTCGGCATAGGTTTTGCAATTTCAAGAAATTCCTTTTTTGCATATGAATGCCCATGATTGGTTTAATTGATTTGGTGAATAAAGATGATTTATAATTAACTATAATTAACTATTCAAGAAAATTGATCTATCAATGAACTAGTTTCATTGATTGGTCAAGTAACTTGATTTACAGTTAACTTGATCAACTATTTAGTTAATTTGCTTCAAAGTTTGCAAAAAGCTCTTTCAACAAATAATTGTCTGCATAACTTGCAATCATTACACACCAAGAGCCAACATTTCTTCGAGGAATTCTGTCAAACAGTTTACATGTTTTTCTTGTGCTTCCATATTTTGTATGCATATTCATGACAACATTTCAAACCATAATATCAATAAGAATTCCACATCCTATCATGCTTAGATGAATGTACATATCTTGTTGTAAAGCTCCTATTTGATTAAAAGCATACAAAATGCTCAAAGAGATTGTGTAATCTAGCTCTACGTTTGTGTATGTGAATAGGAAAGATTGATTCAACTGATTTGGAGGATAAGGATGACTAATAATTAACTATGACTAACCACTGAACACAATTAATTCATTAGTCAATTAGCTTGATTTATTGTTGAAACAAAAGTAACTTGATTCACAGTTAACTTGATCAGCTATTTAGTTAATTTGATTCAAAGTTTGCAAAAAGCTCTTTCAACAAATAATTCTCTGGATAACTTGCAATCATTACACACCAAGAGCCAACATTTCTTCGAGGAATTCTGTCAAACAGTTTACATGTTTTTCTTGTGCTTCCATATTTTGTATGCATATTCATGATAACATTTCAAACCATAATATATGTCAGAATTCCACGTCTTATGATGCTTAGATGAATGTACATATCCTGTTCTAAAGCTCCTATTTTATTAAAAGCATACAAAATGCTTAGAGAGATTGTGTAATCTAGCTCTACGTCTGTGAATGTGAATAGGCAAGATTGATTCAACTGATTTGGAGGATAAAGGTGACTAATAATTAACTATGACTAACCACTCAACGCAATTAATTCATTAGTCAATTAGCTTGATTTATTGCTGAATTAACTTGTTTGAAAGCTATGATGTTAACCCAACTAGCTAATAAGCCACATAGGCTATGACATTTGAGATTCAAATAAGTCTCATGGACGCAAATCTGCTATCATGTTAAAGCTACATAAACATTGATGTTCCAACTCCATGGGGTCATTCTATTTCCATTTTCCCAAGTTCATTTCATTCCATTATCCAACACTAATTATTAAAGTTTAAACCAGCTACATGCAAATAGAAATCACAACTCATAGCATCCATATACACCTATGCACAAGTACATGTTATCCAACATATTAACACACACATGGTTTTCTAGTGCTAGTTTGTTAATTGCCTTTGATCAACAGTTTAAATGTACACAAGGATAATTGCCATTATTTCTTTTCTTTAATTATTATGTACTTAAAGACTAATTAGTAGCTGCCTAATTATTTAACTATGCTTGTACAAATTTGACCCATCAATCATAGTCAATTAATAAATCTGATTCCACCTGTTTACTCATAGTATTCGTATGCAATTTTCTTGGGAAGTCTTCAAAAAGAGCATTACTCACACACCAATAAGGATTCTCATTTGTAACCTCCCTATCCAAATCATCTTCATTAAATAGGATATTGTGACATACATTAATTGGATGTATCTCATCATCTTTCTTATCAGGATGCCAACAACCTTGATTTGTATTTGTCCTTGAGTGTATCTGGATACCATGAATTATGGATTCTACTTGCATTTGGCTTGATTGCACAAGTAATAGTAAGTGCTACATAATGGTAGAAATATCAACTCATAGCATCCATATACACCTATGCACAGATACATGTTATCCAACACATTAACACGTACATGGTTTTCTAGTGCTAGTTTGTTAATTGCCTTTGATTAATAGTTCAAATGTACACAAGGATAATTGTAATTATTTCTTTCTTTTAATTGCTATGTACTTCAAGACTATTTAGCAGTTTCCTGATTATTTAGATATGAGACGATACAAGGGTAAATGAGAAATATGGAATTGCCTAAATCAACATGAATGAAATGTGAGATAGAGCTATTGGGTAATATGCTACATATACTGTGACATTTAAGCTTAAAAGAAGTCTCATGGCTGCAAGCCTGGTATCATGTACCCAAGTTAATTTCATTTGGTTGTCTAGCACTAACTATCAATTGTTTAATCAAACTTCATGCAACCAGAAATCACAATGCATGGTATCCTTATAGAATTATGCACAAATAGATACTGTCCACCATATTAACATGGACATAGTTTTCTATTGTTGTTTTGTTAATTAGCTTTGAGTTATAGGTGAAATGTGCACAAGGATAGTCATAATTATTTCTTCCTTTTAAATGTTATGTATTTAAACACTAATTAACTGTTACCTAATTAATTAGATATGAGATGATAGAAGAGTAAATGAGAACTAGATAGCAATAACTATCAATTGTTTAATCAAACTTCATGCAACCAGAAATCACAACGCATGGTATCCTTATAGAATTATGCACAAATATATACTGTCCACCATATTAACATGGACATAGTTTTCTATTGCTGCTTTGTTAATTGGCTTTGAGTTATAGGTGAAATGTGCACAAGGATAATTATAATTATTTCTTTGTTTTAAATGTTATGTATTTAAACACTAATTAACTGTAACCTAATTAATTAGATATGAGATGATAGAAGAGTAAATGAGAACTAGAAACTAGATAAAAATGACAAAGTTAACATGTGAATATCAAGGTGCACAGACTAAATACTCATTGCATTCCAAGGGACTGCATATCACTGAGAAATATTTTCAAACAGTTCACTTGCCCTGTCTATGCCTCGATATTTTGCATGTGTGCCTAGGATGAAAATAACCACGACATCCGATAACAGTAAAATTCCTCTATCCTTCGTGCTTTCCTAACAGCAAAAAAGCTCAAAGCAATTCCAGAGTTTGCATTCGCTTCTCTAAATTGGATTTCATTGACAATTTCCAAAGCATTTTCAACACATTGTCCTTACATTCCTCTGAAGCTCTTTCTATGGAATGAGTTAAGAGCACATTGGCTCCAAAGCTCTCGCTATGGGTGAGCTTTGCAGATTGGACAAAAGGGTTTCTACATAATGCCTATGAAACCACATTTCATAACAAGTTCTACCTATTGTTCAATGCTAAACTAGCTGCCAATGAACAAAAAAAGGTTCAAAACTCTCAGTTAACATGTGAAGGGTTGAGAAATATTGATCTGCCAACTAAATGGGGACATTTTACTTCAATTATCTAGCACTTATTCTTAACAGTTTAATCCAATCACATGCAACCAAAATTCAGAACATCTAGCATCCATA
This sequence comes from Sequoia sempervirens, assembly GCA_007258455.2. Lineage (NCBI taxonomy): Eukaryota > Viridiplantae > Streptophyta > Pinopsida > Cupressales > Cupressaceae > Sequoia > Sequoia sempervirens. The sequence goes on from VDFB02353493.1 coordinate 206,953,649, forward strand.
CACACCTATGCATAGATACATGCTCTCTAACATATTGATATGCATATGGTTTTCTACTCGCACAATCCTTGAACATTCTTTAGGTGCAAGCGCTAGTTTGTTAATTGACATTGATTGGTGGATAAAATGTACACATAGACACATAGTTGCACACATGCTTCAATGCATAGATGCATACATACATGCATGGATATACACATATATACATGAATACATATATACATGATTACACGCATACATCAATATATGCATCCATGGATGCATATATCCATGTATTAATAGATCCCTTAAAATATACATATATTCAGATGACCCCATCGAGTTGGGGAATGAATATTTATGTGGCCTTTACATGATAGCAATAAATCCTATAAATATGCATATATGCATGAAGACACAGAGCCGTCAATGAATCTATGCATTTGTATTTTCATGAGCATTTTAAAACAAAAACGATTCAGAAAGCTACTCCCATGGATTGCGAAAACAGGTAAATGCCAATTTTCCGATATAAAAAATAACTTACGAAATTGAGATCATATATATAAATATATAAAAAGCAATATGTTAACACGCTGAAGTATGACTGGCTGGTGCCATCCACAAAAAAGAATTTAAATCAAATGCAATAGTAATCTGTTATATATACACATACATACATGGCAACATAGATACATGCATACATATATACATAATTACATGCACACATATATACATGCATACTTATATGCATGGATGCATAGAAAGACTATGTTTCATGGGATTTTTAAAGAGTTCACTTGCTTTCTATACGCTTCCATATTTTGCATGTGTGCCTATGAGGACAAAACCACAATATTTGACAATATTCCTCTATCCTTTATGACAGCACATTGGTTCCAAAGCTCTCTTTATGGAACAACTGTGCAGCAATTGAAGATATATAATCCTGACTGGTCTCACATGCACCAAGCACAATGGGCAAAAGGTTTTTTACGTAATTCCTCTGAGACTCAGATGAATCCTTGGTATTTCAAGGAAAGATTCGAATGGATAACACTTAAAATGATCTAAACTATGATTTTATAATCAAAGTATCCAAATGCATTGCAGCAATGTGAAACCCAGCTTCCATTTAAGATGTAAAATGAAAGTAAATAGAAGGAAAAATGCATTTGCTTTAAAGTTTGTAAAGCAATTTCAACACATTGTCTAGCCATTGTCCAAAATATGGTTTTCTATCAACATACTCCTTGAACCTTCTTTAGCTTTGGCTGCTACTTTGTTAATTGACTTTGATTTAAAGGTGAAAATGTGAAATGTGGCCAACGATAATTATACTTATTTCTCTCTTTTAATTGTTATATATTCAAAGACTAGTTAGCAATCCAAACAGTCTCTCCTTTAGTCAGATGCCATTCAATGCATTCATTTTGCATCAATGAATTATGTACCTTCAACCACTAGTTTTAATCAAAGTATGCATATGGATTTTGAATCAAACTCTAAAAATAAAAAAGACTATGTTTAAGTTATAAAGTGCAATCAGCCACCAAAGAAATTGATTGGATAATTATTTCATTTCTGATGTCATGTTATTGCAACAAAGATCTACTTTTGAACCCCAATTGCTTAATTTTTATGAACCATATAGCATATGCCACTCACAATACCCATTTGTAAAGATTGTCCTTGTAACAAAAAGCAACAATATGGCTACAAGTACAATCAATATAGTGAGAATCTTGAATTAACCTTTTTCTTTGTCTACTCCATGCAATTGTAAACAAAGGAGAAGGTTCATTCTAGAAACTCACCTTGTACTCTTTTCTTGAAGAATTTTCCACAGTTGGACTACTACACCACCTCTCTTCTTCCAATCAAAAGCATTGCAACATGCAATAAGCTTTCATTAGAAAATGAAGATCATTTGTTTGTTTTTCTAAAAGAATAGCAATAAAGCTCAAGGAAATGACCAAAATGCAACCAACTCCCAAAATTACAATTGCAATTTATAATGCTCCTACTGCGATCAATACTAATAGCCAAAACCAATAAAACACTAGCAAGCATTTTTTAGATTCAAGAGACACAAGTATAAATGTAAACCAGATTAACTACACAAACTATTTACCATGGATTCTTGTACCACAAATGTTCTAGCAATGAATTTAACTACTCTTTTGCACGAAGTCTAAAATTATTTCATCAAGCAATATTACTTGACTGCTTTATAGCAACATTGCAATTAGAATTCTAAAACATATTTGACATAGTTTTTTATAACCCCAAGATACAATTTCCTAACTTCCCAAGCATTCAGTCTAAGTTCTCCAATTACAAAATCTCAAATTATTGTTTGCTTGGTATCTTTGTTTCATGAATTTGATCGATAGGTAAAATGTGCACAAGGATAATTGTAATTTTTTCTTTCTCTTAATTACTATGTATTTAAAGACTACTTAACAACCACTTAATTAATTAGTTATCTGATGATACAAGGATAAATGACAAATATGGAATTGACTACTTTGACATGAGTGAAATGTCACATGGACCTATTAGCTGACACACTACATATACTGTGACTTTTCATTGCTTAATCCATCTACATGCAAGTACAAATCATAACCCATAATTAAAATGTCCACAAGGATATTTATAATTATTTCTTTTTATTATTATGTATTTAAAGACTAATTAACAGCCACCTACTTAATTAGATATTAGATGATAGAAGAGTAAATGAGAGCTACCAACTTGATAAAAATTCTAAAGTTAACATGTGAATATCAAGGTGTCCAGATTTAATACTCATTGCATTCCCCGGAAGCACATTTTCCTGAGGAGTTTTGTAAAACAGTTCATTTGCCTTATAAATGCTTGCGTATTTTACATGTTTGTCTATAAGAACAATAACCACGACATCTAATAGAATTTAAATACTTGCTGATAGAAAATAGGCTTCTACTGCATTCTTTTGTCTATCTCTATGCAAATGAAAATTTCCTACAAAATGCCACCTCCTATCTTTCTGCACGTCTGGCATGTATGCAGAACATGGAAGTATAGACAAGGCACGTGGTTTCTTCTATAACTGTAGGCTACACCAAACTAACAAACATCGATAAAATAAATGAAAAATAACTGCTTCATTATATGTCTATCTGCTCTTCCCATTTATTGGAGCTGAGGCAGAGGTATATTAAATCTACCCAAATTTCAATCATTTTGCACCAATTTCAATGCACAATTCTCTTTTCAACAAATTTTTTATGTAATTTTTTGCAAATTATTTTGATTCAAAATGTATATAAGCTATTAATGATATAGATTGAATCTTAGAAATGAGTTTAAAATTAAAAAAATTGGGATAATGACAAGTACATGCCTGCATGGCTACCATAATAATTTTTGGCAGCTCTCAAATGAGAATAACCTCAACCCTAGCTCATGGATTTCTTCAATGGTTTAAATGGTTGTAGCCCATTCAAACCATTACAGACTCTTTGGCAATTATGTTGTCTTACTCTAAAATACAATTGTAAACTGATGGAGCATGACATGTGCTATTTTCAAGGTAAATACATGTTGTAGTTAGAGTAGTTCTACAAAATGGCATCTATTTGAATGTCTAACAGTGTTTAATTATTTAAATATAGATTATTACTTTTTATATATATAATATTATCTTCAATGTATTTAATGTATGTGTTAAGTGTGAGTACAAGAGGAATGAAATGCAATCCTCCGAAGAAATTAATGGAGTAAGAGATCAGATTTAGCCATGTCTTCATTAATCACAGTTTTGATAGAAGATTTGATGGATTCCTAGATTTCTCAACATTACAAAAAGGATTATATACTTAGACTTGTAAATGGAATATATTTGAGGGCAATTTCATTGTGGAAAAATCCACCCAGTAAGTTTTGTTCCAGGATTAATTCTTTTTGCGGGTTATAACTACCTACTATTGTATTTGTTTCCCATTTTTTCTTCTACAAATGAATGAATATATAAACAAATAATCATATATATTATTATGTATTTAAAGACTAATTAACAACCACCTACTTAATTAGATATCAGATGATAGAAGAGTAAATGAGAGCTACCAACTCGATAAAAATGCCAAAGTTAACATGTGAATATCAAGCTGTCCAGATTTAATACTCATTGCATTCCCCGAAAGCACATTTTCCTGAGAAGTTTTGTAAAACAGTTCACTTGCCTTCTAAATGCTTGTGAATTTTACATGTCTACCTATGAGAACAATAACCACGACATCTAATAGAATTTAAATACTTGCTGACAGAAAATAGGTTTCTACTGCATTCTTTTGTCTATCTCTGTGCAAATGAAAATTTGTATTCTACTATAGTAAATTCTCTAGTGCATTAGGTACTTTAAAGCGCACTTTTTTTGTATGTTGCTCTTGTTCCAGGTTTGTTTCTTTTTGCGGGTTATAACTACCTACTGTTGTATTAGTTTCCCATTTTTTCTTCTACAAATGAATGAATATATAAACAAATAACCATATATAATAGTTTTTGTTTGACGAGTTTTCTCAAACAGTTCACCTATTTTTTGTATCTCCCATTGTTTGCATTTATGCCTACGAGGACAATAACCATGACTTTTAACAAAATCTCTCTATCCTTTATGTTTTGATGACAACGGAAAAGCTCAAAGCAACACACTGTCGACTCATTGTTCCAAAGCTCTCATTATCGCACAGGTTGAGACAATTTTGGTTCCAAAGCTCTCTTTATGGGACCGCTTTGCAGTAATAAAAAATATATAAACTTTACAGGGCTCACATGCATGAAGTAAAATGGACAAGAGGGTTTCTACATAATTCCTATCAAAGGCAGATGAAACCTTCGCATTTCAACAAGAAATTCGAATAGATAATACTAAAAGTACTTTAAAATACAAATTTATAATCAAAGTATAAGAATGCCTTAAAGCACTATGAAACCCTACTTGCATTTCTCGTATCAAATAGATGAAAACAGTGAAAAGTTACCTCTTCTGACCTCAAGCAACTCGTTTCTCGCTGTCCAGTGCACAATTCTGCAACTACAAAATCTCCTGCTCGGCCACACAATAAACCACTATGAAATACAGCTTCCTTATGCACTTTAATGTAATGAAACTCTGAAAATTAACAAATTATCACCTCAAGTAACTCGTTTCTAGGTATGGACTCTGCAACTATAACATCTCCTGCTTAGTCGCTACAAACTCTTCCTCAGAACACGCGCTTACAGAACACAAAAACAACACACGCAAAGCAATAGAAATGCATAGCAAGTGGCTTAACTCTATATTAAATGACCGAAGTACCCGGGCCACGCGTGCCCACCAAGCCATTCCAGCGCCTTCACCTCGAGCCAGATGCTATTTAATGCATTTAATTTGCATTCATGCATTACGTACGTCTACCCGCCAGTTTTATAAACTATGCCTTTGCTTAAATTTATTTAATCAATCTATGCGCTCACATTTTCCTCATATTTTAATGCATTTAATCCGTATTCATGGATTACGTACCTCTAGCCGCCAGTTTTTAAACTATGCCTTTGCTTAAATTTATTTAATCAATTTATGTGTTCGCATTTTCCCGAATTTTTAAAACGAAAATGATTTATAAAGCTACTCGAACGAATAGAAAAATAGATAAATGCTAGTTTTCCAATATCAAAAATAGCTCTCCAAATTCAAACTATACAAAAAAATAAGTAATATGTTAAATGCTGAAATGTGATTGGCCGATGCTGCCCGAGAAAAACATTCCGGGCGAATGCAATAGTTTTCCTCCCTGACGGCAGGAACTAATAACCTAGGGACATTAGAAGTCCTCACGTTCATTATAAAGCACATTTTCTTTTTATTAATTATTAATTATATTCGAGGATTCCGTACACCCAGCTCACTTCAGGCTGTGGTGGGCGGTGGAACTCAGTTGCCATAAATAGGGTTGACATTAACTGCTTTTTGGAACAGGATATTCAGAGAAGCTTCAATAATTAAGCATTTCCTCAATTAGTTTATCAAATCAAACGTTGATAAATTCTACACAACAAGATCTCCGGGTTGGGGCGTAACTGGAGAACCGCTGCCTTGCCCAATACCTTCTCTCTAGAATTATTTCGTGAACCCAATTAAAAAATTTCCATAGTAATCTGGATCTGGTTCATTTTAAATATCTTGTCATTGAAGTTGAAGAAATGTCCCTTCGCAGTGAAAGGCGTAGATTTAGATAAAGGTAAGATGCGCTGCACCAAGCACATAAACTCGTTGGTTAGTACCTTCACCGAGAAAGCACTGGACAATGATTTTTTTGAAAAAGAAAAAGATTCTAAAGTTGAGTGAAGCACCTTTATAAGTAGTGCGAAGAGCTTTAGTGATTCAATGCAACAGTCGGGATAGCAGATATGGCTGACTGCAGTAGTGTTAATGCAATGGCGGTGTTTGCAGTTATAATGTGGGCGAGCTTGTACCTCACAAGCGCCCATGCAACTCCTGCTCCCCCACCTCATTATTTTTCAAAGGCGCCTCCACCTTATCACAAGCATAGATATCCGCATAATCCTGTCCATGCTCCTCCCCCTCATATGTACGAGCATAAGCCACCTCCACCCGTGAGCCATCATGAACTTCCCCCTCCACCTCATCACAAGCATAGATACCCTCATAATCCTGTCCATGCTCCTCCCCCTCATATGTACGAGCACAAGCCACCTCCGCCCATGAACTATCATGAACTTCCTTCCCCGCCTCATCATAAGCATAGATATCCGCATAATCCTGTCCATGAGCACCACAATGCTCCTCCCCCTCATGTTTACGAACACAAGTTCCCACCTCCGCCAGAGCACATTATAAGGTCTGGCTATCCTTCTCACCACAAATATGCACCACCTCCTGACAAAGACCACCACCACCATCACCATCACATTCCCCCACCTCCTGACCATGACCACGATGAAGATCACCACCACCATCATCATCATCACGTTGCACCAACTTCACACCACGGATGAAGCCAGTTGAGCACAAGGCGCCGCCGCCAGTTTACAAGCACGAAGTCCCTCCGCCTTTCCACCATTCTTCCATGCCACCGCACTATCCTAAGTTTGCTCCACCTCCTCACCACACTTGATAATATGGACTACCGACGCCACTATGTCCAGCAAGGTATGTTTTTCTTGTGTGTATTTCTTTTTGGCTATTATTTAGACGTTGATCGTGTTATTTGAAATGGACCCACTACGGTTCTAATTAGGACTTTTCATTTTAAAAAGGAAAGAATTTTATGGTATAAACTATATTTTCAGCTTTGAATCGCGAGTTTAAATGATTCACAGTGAAAATGTCTGTTTTGCAGAATAGAAGGATAACAAGAAAGAGATGATAAGAAATGGGCTCGGAACAACCCTTGTTCAGTTGCTGGTTCCATATCTTGATTAACAGTAGTGTTATCGTTGGGGACGTCAATGGTTGTAAACCCAATCTTATATAAAGATTGATATAAGGTCCGTGATATGATTGGATATTGTAATCTGCTATTCAATAATTGAAGTTATGTTCTTTTGAAATTTGACATTGCATATGCTCTTGTCTTACAGCATTGAAATGCAATTTTAAATACAAATCTAAAACAACTAAAATTGTCAGCATTCTTTGTTTGGATAAAGCATGCTTTCTTTCTTAACTGATAATTTCATTAGAGAATTGTTCCAGTCATCAAATCTTGTAGTCTTAAAATGTTTAAAAGCAACAAGTATCTGGATTGTAGTTTTAAATGGATAGAGCATCATGTAAATAAAAATGAGCAGATAAAGAAAAATAAAAACAGAAGTAAAACACACAGAAACACAAGACACAATACGAATTACGTGGTTCACCAAAACTGGCTACATCCACGGGAAAGCAGGGAAACTTGTATTAACTGTTATATGATGCTCAGTACATGATGTGCACATATATTTATACATAATGGGAGAATATGAACGGTCATGTGACTGTTGGGCTGCACATCCCAACAATCTCCCCCGTGAAGTCCAACTGGCACAGCCATGCACTGTCATTCCCTGCATTTCCAGCTTGTCTTCACATCGCAACCAAGCTGAAAGTTTTCACTTCGCCAAATATTGTTCAAGGACACTGCGAATCAATCTTCTCCATGCCAAATTGGAGTCAACAATTTGCTGCATTTGGACCATCTCATTTTCAATAATTTGGTCTTGCACCAGCAACAACTCCCTCTTCAAATGCTTTGGTTCTTCCTGCGTCTCAGACCTGTTAGCATTGCTCCAGTCCTGCCATATATACCAAACTCCAGGTGTATCTCCAAGCTCTTCCACTATATCCTCCAAAACTTGACATCTAACATCTTTTGCATCAACAAGTGCCTCAATCCGAAGCTCCATTTTTCCTCCTAAAAACTTGGTCATCGGCTCATGCCCTATGCCAAAAAATAGCCCCGACACTTCCAAGGACTTATCCATCAAATTCATCCAGCTAAGCAAACCCTTCTCATTGTGTGGAACTGAACCGGTAATCTCTTCAGACAACTGAAATCTATCAGGAACATCTATTTTATGAATTTCATCATCTTTAGCTGTCATGTACTTTTCTGCCAAAATGCTTGGCGCAAACTCATCCTCAAGTCTCCTTGCACCTTGGTCATCATCAAGCATTCCTAAACCATCAAACACTTCTGCCGCCCATTCTTCCCTCACCACAGACTGTACCCATCTTGAGAGAGCGATGCCTTCATCATTGAGAGATGCTTGGGTTGCACTCAATCCATAGCCAGCATGTGCAAAAGTAGGATATCCACCTCTTCCTCCAGAGTTAGGGCTATATCTATTGTCCATCCTAACCCAATAGCTACCTACAGGAGTTGAATTATAACCAATACTAAAGTTGTTCCCTCGATTGCCACCTAAACCAAATCCACCAATAGGAAACACAGCAGGGCTAGGAGAAAGCTCTTTAGCCTTCTCATCTGCGGCTTCATCTTTGAACAAATTTCCATTTGCCACAACCGGCTTGGGCTTTTTGGTTTCCACAGCAGCGGCGGGCACCTCAGGCTCTTCTGTGTTGGTTTCATCAAATCTCCCCTCTGCACCAACAAAACTATTGCGGAAAAAGAGAGCAACCCCATTGCAGACCGCACAGGCCGAGATGCCCTTGTTCCAGTAGCCATTGTCGACGATGCAGTCCCCAGGCTGCTTCCCTTCCTCCTCTGTCTACTCACAAGGCATTCTCAGCTACCGCAAAGCCCTTGCATGACCGCCAAACTTGTTAGAATTGGAAGCAGATCGGCTGGGAATGAAGCAGTCGCTGTAGTAATTCCTGGAAGGGGACGGAGTGCTCACCATGTGACCGCTAGCTTTGTCTATGTTTACACAAGGCGCGCTATGAGACATTCCTGGTGGGAGATGCAGTGATCTGTGTTTCTCTGCATTTGATTCCTCCATTGCCTCTAAAAGAATCTTATAGTCATTAGGGTTTGCATTCTCTCTTGCAACCCCAGGGTTTTCAGTTTGAATGTCTGCTACAATTGTGGGACCTCTTTCCACAGTATCTATTGCAACCTCCTCACAAATCATTTGCATAGAATCCATAACACCATGGGTTAAAAAATCTCCAGCTAAAGCTTTGCGATCTTTATCCGTAGGCCTCTTCTTCCTTCTACCACCATCATCAGCTAAATGGATTTTATCCACAGTAAGGCCTACATCAAACAGATTGAAACTCCCCTCAACCTGTCCAGACTTGCAATCACCTACAACTGCATCAATATCATCAACCAACATCTTGTTCAAACCAACTTGGCCCTAAGACATCTGTACGGGGGCAATAAGCTTGAGACCCGTCCTGTGAGGCCATCTCTTTTTGTCATGTGTGTCCTCTGCAAAAGTTTGGCCAACATATGCCACAGCTGCATCAAGAGTGGGAAAATAAATTAACCCAACATCCTCATCCTCCTCATCTTCTTCAGTTGAATTCTCCTCCTTTTTCCAGCCATCCCACCAGTGTACACGACATTTCTTTACAACTTTCACATACACAACATCATTCTCTGCTGAAACTAAATTGTTAAGAAATTCTTCAATGACAAACTGAGCCTCATCATCTTCTTCCATCTCTGCTCAACCTCACCAAGCTCTGATACCAATTGTAAATAAAAATGAGCAGATAAAGAAAAATAAAAACAAAAGTAAAACACACAGAAACACAAGACACAACACGAATTATGTGGTTCACCAAAACTGGCTACATCCACGGGAAAGCAGGGAAACTTGTATTAGCTGTTATATAATGCTTAGTACATGATGTGCACATATATTTATACATAACAGGAGAATATGAATGGTCATGTGACCGTTGGGCTTCACATCCCAACACATCAGGTATAAGGTTATAACGAGTATGATACGCACATGCAAATGAATTTGGTCTCGTATATTTTCACCTCTAGGCTATCATTAGGTTGTCTTTCAGATTGTTTAAAAAAGAAAAAATAATACTTGAAAAAAGTAAACAAAATGTCGATTCTTCAACCTTTAGCACACATTCTCTATTTTGGATGCCCTTTAATCTTATGAAAATATGGAGAGATGAAACTTTTAGCGTCAGCTGTACAAAGCCAATCTCTTTTGAAAACCGCCTCCCAATTGAGCTGGGAATGGCTAAATTTGTAGATAAATGTAGATTTTTGGTTTGGGAATGGTTAAATTTGTACACTTGTTTTCTCAAAATAAATTATTATTTTTATGGTATATTGTTTATTTGTTTATTGAATTTTTTTATTTTTTGTAATATGTTTGATCAGATTTAAGTTTTATATACATCACTCCTTTCAAGGTTAGTTTAAGAAAATGTTTCTACATAGTTTTCTTATATTTTCATTTATATCTAGAATAATTGTTAGTCTAACAATCTCTCTAATGTAACTCAAGGGAACTAAATCTAAGTTGAGGCTCTGATATCAAATGAAAATTTTAAAACACAATTATTTAACTAAAATAGACTTTGAAACCAATTATAAATAAAATTCCATACATAGCTATGAATTGGAGCAACAAAAAAATTGTATAGTACTTGCCTCAAACTGCAAACTTGTAGACTATTTTATTTGGCTTATTTTGTAGATGATGTAAATCCAAAATTCTTTGGTGCTAGTGAACTATCATGAATTTAAAGAGCTAATAGTGCTAGTTTTAGTTCTAAAAAATTGTTGAAGAAGGATTCTAATAGATGTCAAATAAATTAATTTATTGTCACATTTAGATCTATTTAATAGGAGGTTGTTGTGAGCGTGTTGTGCTTATTTGAAGCTATATACTGTAGTTATCCATTATTAAAAAATACGTACAATATTCTATTGTATTTCTTGTGCTATTCTATTTTAAAATTTTATCATAGTATACAAGAAAGATTGGATGTGAATCCATTATTGGAATGTCTAGGAATATGAGAGCATATTGAGAGTTTGTTCTCATTAAACTTGTTTTAAAGTTAATAGTATAGGCATGAATAACTACTTCAGGAGCTCAAGTGTGTTCAATTCATCAAAAGAAGAAAAGAGACCCCCCTAAAAAAAGGGGTCAAATTTGTTGAGTACCAAAATATTGAAGTCCATCAAATTTGTTGAGAGGAAAATATTTTCCAACCATGTATTTTATTTGGAGGAGAATAAAGAGGGATTTGCTGCTGTTGGTGGTGCTTGGTTGGACTTGTAAGGTATGATAAAGAGGGAGAAATAATCCAACTATTGAATGACCATTACATGTATTATAATCATAAAAACACATTCAAAGAGATTTTTTGAGGAAATATAAGTTCATTAAAATGCCTCTTTAAATGTTGGTGGAGGAAAGGTTCTTTAGATTTAGTAAATGGTGTTCTCATTTAATAGTTTAGTGGATCGTTGGTTGTGGGCCATAGAAAAATGGGCATTTCTTGCTTGAAATGGGAATAGTTCATGATCAATTATACTTAAAGAGGCCTTGATTTAGTGTTGTGAGGCATTTTATGCATCCACACTAGGTCTTGGACCCTTACAAATTGAATAACATGCTTTTATTGATGTCTTGTAAAGGTGTTGTAAAGTGTTGTAAAAGACTTTCATGCCTTTCTAGACTTAATGAACCCATTTTCCCCTAATTCAACATTATAAAATGTATTTAATTGCATCCTGATATCAATCTACAAGACTTGTAAAATAAACTTAATGATAATCTAGTGTTGTAATGTGTCCAACACATTCACATTGGATGTTGTGGCTTCCTAGGTTATGTTGACCTCATTTTAGTGTTGTAAAGTGCACCTAATCACACTTTCACATTGAATTTTGTGGCCCAAGCCCTAGTTGACTTTCACATCATCATTAATAGGCCCCTATTACCCCATATTATGCATCCCAAGGCATAATTTGATGAAATAACCAACATAGACATCATATAAACATTATTTTCATATCTCCTAAGAACCCAGCTGTCAAATGGGCCCCACTATGACTAATTCACCACTTGTGGTGAATGAGTTGCCTCCAGGTGGGAATGATTCACCCAAGGTGGCGAATGAGTCCCATTTAGCCCATTTTTTACTTTTGAGCAGGAAATTCTGGAATTTAAGTTTATTAGTTTTACGTGTCAGCCTTAGGGATTCAATTTATGGGTAAATTAGGTAAATTTCCTATAAAATCAAGTCTCTAAACCCTAATTCATGACAATTCAACCATTCTTCATTATTCATCCATCATTCTTCCATCTCAAGTCAAGCAAGTTAGGGTTTCATTATTTCAAGTCACTAAGATGCCATTTTCAAACCTTCAAGAGCAGATTCTTCATGTTTTGCTACAAAAATTCAAGATCAATCATCATGGCAAGGTAATCAACTCCATTATTGCATGTTTCATTACATTCTTTATTTATTTTGGTTTAATTACCTAAAAGGGGTTTGACCAAGGCAAACCCCCATGCCCTAACATTCAACATTTATCCTTCTTGTCATGTGTGTTTGCATATTTAGGCCTCTTGGAAGCTTGGAAATCATTAAGAATCAAATTGAAAAGTTTTTTAGTTCTTCTCTTCATTTTCCAAGCAAAAATATCAACAAAAAGTCACTTTCAAGTTCGAAAATAAGAGTTTCAGAAGTAGACACCTTTAGAGAGCCAAATTGTAGACCAAGAGCTCATGTTTCTTCTTTTGAATCTCTAGAAATTCAAAATTGGACTTATTCACCATCAGTGGTGAATGAGTCCCATTTCTAGGCTTGAATAGGGTTTTTTGCATCTCTAGATCCCCTTTTGTCCGAAACGGGTTTTGAAACAATTTCACAGAATAGGGACTTAGTCACCTAAAATGGTGAATGAGTCCCACTAGGCCTAAAATTCGGACTTAGCAGCATTTCAAATATAATTTCCAGCCTCCAAAAATATCTCAGGTGCACACTTCCAGTTTCATCAAGTTTTGTTACAGTTTACATTCATTTCTAGGTGTTTTTGCATTACATAATGTGTTTTCAAAGACTTCACATTTCATTAGTTTTGCATTCATAATTAATCAATTCTATTGATTAGCTACATTTAGATCATTGAATTTAGGCATAAATTTATCATGCATTCCTTAGTTTGAGTGAACCACCTAGATTTTGGGTGTGTGATCTATCTCTTTTCATTAGGTGAAAGACCCTAATTGAGCAAAAGAGACATAACATTCCTAATCCTTAAAATATATGGTTCATTTTGGTGAAATTGACATTTGGATACTTCTCTTTTCTAATTTTGTGTCCTTCATAATAGATCTATCCTTGTATTGATCTTTCATTAGGATTTGATTGGATTCATTTGCATGCTAGGTTTCAAATTTTGCATTAATAAAAAGTAAATTTAGGTTGCATTTTTGGCATCTAAATTCATTTAATTTTTTTGAAATTCTACATTTTTAACTTAGGTCTACATCATAGCACTCAAAAAACATCAAACTCATTAAAAAAAGTTTGACAATTCTGAAAAAGTCCATATTGGGACTCATTCACCACCTTGGGCGAATCAGTCCTTTTTCACCCCTGAAACTGCCCTTTACAGAACAATTTTTTTTATTTTTAAGCTTTTTTTGTGTGCCTTTACCTACCTATCTCATTTATTTGAGTTTCTATAGTATGCATTTCATTACATCTAAGTTAAATTAGCTCATTTCATCTATTGTTTAATTTCACATTTACATCTCCAACATTTCATTTTAAAGATTATTGCATATTGTAATCAACAACTTACTTTGTTTTACCTTTGAAAATTACATATAAATCATTACATTGCACTTTATTTAATTTTGAATAGCATGTTCTTTTTCACAAGATGTGTCTTTGATTTGATTAAACATGGATTTTATAAGCATAATATCCCTTCTTGTGAGTTTGATTTTGATTACAACTATGAGGAACATAGCTTTGACCAAACCATTACATTACCCATTGGTGAGAATGGCGGTTTAGACAATCATAACTATCGTACTTGTTCTTCTCCCAATACCTCTCCTATTAGTGACAAATGTATCTTTTTGAAGGAAGTTACAAGCTTTGAGAGTCTTGATTGTCCATCTCATGATTCCCCTTTGGAAGATGTTAGACAACAAGAACATGAGATCATAGACACATTTCTAAATATCACCTTACCTAGTCTCCATAACCATGACAATTAAAATTTTCCATCTCCTAATATCCCTCCTTGATGTAAAGAGGATAGGTTGGTATTAGAAGACATCTTTATTAAGACTCGTGAAACCCTTGATCATCCCTTACCTAACGCTCCTACCATTTGTGATAATTTATTTGAAAACCATAGTGGTCCCTCTCTTGATGCGTCCCCCACTTGTGATGAAGCTATTTTACAAACATCAAAGTTGGATGAACATATTACAAGATCTCCTACTAGGGTAGATAATATGGCACAAGAGAATGAGACCTTAGAGACAATGGAAACTCAACTAACACTTTCTCCTAATCATTCCCATCTTGATAATTCCATCATTGATCATTCCTCTATTAGAGATGAAGTCATTTTGGAAGAACCAATCCTTACTTGTCAATAACATGTGGCTTATTTTTCTCCCAAACACTCTCCTTCTAGGGAGCATATCATGGTGCTAAAAAAAAAGAAACAATAATAATGTGTCTTCCTTAGATAAAAAGGTGATTGTCGATTTCCCTTTATTATAAATACATCAAACCAGGACCACTGAGGTTATGAATGCACAAGTGTCCCTTAGATTCCCCTTGATCAATGGACCTCATACATACCCTATGGGACATCCTAACAACCCTCTAATTCTCTACCCACCTTCACACAAACAACAAACTCAAAATAAGCCTGAACTTATCATTTCCCCTCCTCAAAATAATGTTTCACAACAACTAAGTCATAATATCATTGCTCATACGTATAACACTTGAAACAATCTACAACCCCCACAACCAACCCCGACACCATTACCATTGCCTAATCCTATCCCACCCAACCCTTTCTTGACAGGTTGCAAGGAGTATGATCTTTTCAAGAAACTTAAGAATACTCCTACTAAGATATCATTGTCGGACCTTATTCAAGCCTCCCCTCACTATCACAAGATGATCCAAACAACCTTGCAACAAGTTCTTGTCCCTTCTAATGTGCCACCAACTGATATAGCAGCCATAATTCAAGTCCTAAATGCTAACATTGTTTTCCACCAAAGTGAATTCCCCTCTTTGGATGTGCAAAAACAAAATGAAGCTTTCATGATCATAGTGCAATACAAACAAAAAGGGATAAAGAGAACTCTTTTGGATATTGGTTCTACCCTCAATGTGTGTAGTGTGACCCTTCTAGATAGGCTTGGCATTGATCCATCAACCATTCGACCTGATTCTCTATCTATTAAGGGATTTGATAATGTCGAAAAGAAACCACTATGGGTGATCATTATGCCTCTTACCATTGGAGTAGTCACCTTGAATACACCAGTCCATGTTATGCCTTATGAACTTTCATGTAATCTTATCTTATGCAGAGAGTGGATTCATGCAATGAAAGGTGTGCATTCCACTCTTCATCACAAAATGAAATACATCTACGACAACACAATCCACACACTTGACACTAATCTTGAACCTGATAATGTCTTACTACTTGAGAAAAACAAATCAAATTCCTTAAACACATCCACATCAACTACACAAAAGGAACTTATTCAATAAAATGAGAAACAACAACATATTGAACATCACATGAAGCTATTAGAGGATGATTGGGGTTCCTTGGACTTTTAACATGACTTTATGGGAAAGTACAAGATCATACACAAAGATTCAAACAAGGGAAACACAAAAGTAGAAGACCCTTCGAAAGCGTCTACCTCAACCACTTTAGACAACAAAATACACTACACGACCACCTTTGACAGTGCTTATCAACAACCATCAACCAATCAAAAAGTAATGAAAAAGATTTAAATAAAATTGTATGAGCTTATGAAGCAACTTGGTTATAGTGGAAAAGAATGTGGTGCTAATGAATAAGGTATCTGCAACCCTATCAATCCTATCACACAACAAACCACTCATGGTCTTGGTTATTTTCCTTTGATATAAATCACCAAGCCTTCACTCAACATCAACAATATCACACAACACACTCCTAAATCATCTTTAACAATCGTCCATCCTGAACTCCTCGACACTAGTGGTCTTGAACATCATCCTTTACACAATATGACGCAAACAAAAAACTCTTCACTTAATGTCAATTGTTCCATCTCACAAGATACCAATGATTTGCATTCAATAGATTTTCCCTCCTCCTGTAAGAGTGAAAAAAATCTCACAATCTAGAGAAACTTGCACAATTATGACATCTACTACTGAGAAAGATGTATCTTTGATGCAAGCCACAAGACCACCTTCTTCCATTGATCAAGAGGGTATCTTATCGAGACTCCTCCAAGATCACTTGATTACCCTCCCTCTAAAAACTCATAAGAAATGCTATTACAAGACTTCATTATGCGCCTATCATAGAGTTCATGGTCATTACACTAATGAATGTCAAGCTTTGAATTGTAAAATCTAATATTTTCAAGAGTTTGGTATGCTTTCCTCCATGGGGGCAATTAATTCCTCTAATTGATACCGATTTTCACTCTAGCCTACATTTCATCAATCATTTCGGCCCACCTTTTTCCTGCACTCAGTGGGGGCCAGGGGTTACATAGCCTTGTCCTTGTATGTCACTTGTCGTTTCCTCCTTTGGCTAGTCATTAGCCTTTCATGAATACATAAGAGCAAGCTTGGGATGTGGACGACATGCCTTAAGTTGGCTCACATATGACATATTTCCCTTTTTCCTGACGTAGCTTATTAGAAACATATGACTTGGCATAAGGTATTCTGAATAAGCTCTTATCTTATCCTTCTTCTAATTTAAAGCAATTGCTCATAGTACTGGTGTTTGCAACTACTTTAAAGTGGGGGCATACATCACCACTCACATTTCATTGTGCGATTTATTTCTTCTTGTGATGCATCCTCTTCTTGGTGGAGTCATTGGGCTTGATTCCCTCCAAGAGCGTGATAAAACTTTTGTACTTATCCTCTCTTGGAAACATTAAGCACGATGTTCCCTAAGATGAGACCTTGCACAAATTAAGCAAAATCCCTTGGAACATTCCTTACACTATCTTGCATTTACATTGTCTATGAATGTCAAGCATATGAATTTTTTCCATAGAGCTTGAAAATCATTTTCCTTTGTGGTGCCTTATTAAAGTTATTAGGAGGTATAACTTTGGTATGGTTAAGTGGGAAGCCCATTCTAAGGAACGACTTTCCACATAGCCACCTATGTGTTTGTGAGCACATATTAGTCGTATGTGTCTCACCTTTTGGGATTTCTCACCCCACAGACAACCAAAAGTTTTGTGGCCCTAGAGTGAGTATTTTTTTGGGATTTCTCATCTAACAAACAACCAAAAGTTTGTCACCCTAGAGTGAGTGCATCCTTTCCACCCCATTTTACTTTCTCATTCTTTCCATTGTATGATTATGTATCTTGATGGTTTGACTTAGGATCTTGGATCCTGGGGGCTTGAATACCTTCTTGATCTTTCTCATTCTTTGTCATCTCCATCTATACACTCAGATCTCTTTTGAATGTCTACTTTAGTGTGAGTTTGAAGCAAGTTCATCCTCTCACTAAAGTGGGCGCTAAATGTACCATATAAAAGAGGACATTTCTTTCTTGACATGGGAATAATTCATGATAAATTAGACTTAAGGAGGCCTTGATTTAGTGTTGTGAGGTGTTTTATGCATCCACACTAGACCTATCCTGGAAAATTTGCAAATTGAATACATGCTTTTATTGATGTCTTGTAAAGGTGTTGTAAAGTGTTGTAAAATATTTTCACACCTTTCTAGACTTAATGAACCCATTTTCCCCTAATTCAACATTATAAAATTTATTTAATTGCATCTCGATATCAATCTAGAAGGCTTGTAAAATAAACTTAATGATAATCTAGTGTTGTTATGTGTCCAACACATTCACATTGGATGTTGTGCCTTCCTAGGCTATGTGGACCTCACTTTAATGTTGTAAAGTGTACCTAATCACACTTTTACATTGAATTTTGTGTCCCAAGCCCTAATTGACTTTCACATCATCATTAATAGGACCCTATTACCCCATATCATGCATCCCGAGGCATAATTTGATGAAATAATTGACATACACATCATATAAACCTTATTTTCTTATCTCCTAAGAACCTAGCTGTCAAATGGGCCCCACTGGGAATAATTCACCACCTATGGTGAATTAGTCCCTGCTAGGTGGGACTGATTCACCTAAGGTGGTGAATGAGTCCCATTTGGCCCATTTTTGACTTTTGAGCGAGAAATTCTTGAATTTAAGTTTATTATTTTTACATGTCAGCCTTAGGGATCTGATTTACAAGTAAATTAGGTGAATTTCCTATAAAATCAAGTCTCTAAACCCTAATTCATGACAATTCAACCATTCTTCATTATTCATCCATCATTCTTCCATCTCAAATCAAGCAAGTTAGGGTTTCATCATTTCAAGTCATTTAGATAGCCATTTTTAGACCTTCAAGAGAAGATTCTTCATGTTTTACTACAAAAATTCAAGATCAATCATCATGGCAAGTTAATCAACTCCATTATTGCATGTTTCATTACATTCTTTCTCTTTTTTGGTTTGATTAGCTAAAAGGGGTTTGGCCAAGGCAAACCCCCATGTCCTAACATTCAACATTTCTCCTTCTTGTCTTGTGTGTTTGCAGATTTAGGCCTCTTGGAAGCTTGGAAACCATTAAGAATAAAATTGCAAAGTTTTTTAGGTCTTCTCTTCATTGTCCAAGTAAAAATATCAACAAAAATTCACTTTCAGGTTTGGAAATAAGAGTTTCAAAAGAGGACACCTGTAGAGAGCCAAAGTGCAGACTAGGAGCTCATGTTTTCTCTTTTGAATATTTAACAATTGAAAAGTGGAATTATTCACCATTAGTGGAGAATGAGTCCCATTTCTAGGCCTAAACAGGGTTTTCTACATTTTTGGATCCCCTTTTGTTTGAAATGGGTTCCAGAACAGTTTCACATAATAGGGACTAATTCACCCAGAATGGCGAATGAGTCCCACCAGGCTTGAAAATCAGCATCAAAAACATTTAAAATGTCATGTCCAACATCCAACAAGATCTCAGGTACACACTTCTAGTTTCATCAAGTTTTTTACAATTTACATTCATTTCTAGGTGTTTTTGCATTAGACAATGTGTTTTCAAACACTTCATATTTCATTTTTTTTGCATTCATATTTAATCAATTCTATCGATTAGCTACATTTAGATCATTTCATTTAGGCATAATTCTATCATAAATTCCTTACTTTGAGTGAACCATCTAGATTTTGGGTGTGGGATCTATCTCTTTTCATTAGGTGAAAGACCCTAATTGAGCAAAAGAGACATAACACTCCTAATCCTTAAAATCTATGGTTCAAGTTAAAGGGAGGGTGTTGGAGATAATTGCACATCCAACATCAATATGTGCTAATGTGTTGCCAATAATTTGGAGAGCTACAACTATTACTTTGATTTATAGAAGTTTTTAAATGTAGGACTCTAACTGGTGTTGAATAGTTTAGTTTTTTGTCATGCCTAGATTCACTTTTATATCCAATGTCTCCACAATGAAAGATAAATGTTTTAACCATTGATCTCAAACCCTTGAATGCAATAGGTTTATTCTCTTATATACTTGCAATCATTTATTTGGAATTTTAAAAGAAAAATAAAATTTAACCTACTTTTAATTCAAAAATTACCCTTCAATATTATGATACACACTATTTAGGACTATCATGCATGTGTTCATACATAATAGGGATGTAAGGTTTAAAATTAAATTTACAAATGATAAATTCCTATCATAAATCATTTAAGATAGATTAGATATATATTAAAACTTTTATACCAGTACATGTTGGTTATGCTAAACAATCTCATTACAAGGACATTATGACACATGATTTGTAGGTCATCATAATAATTATGAATGGGAAAAATTACTATCAAGAGGCCATAAGATGAACATAACAATCTATGAAGGTGATGTTAGGGACTCTTTAAAACCAAAACAGTTCTTAAACCTACTCCTTGGTGTCAAAATAAAAAATAAACTCTTGAATATAAAAATTAATATTGTTAGAGTAAATAGCATATTTACAATTAAGTTTACTTAAGCTTGCATTATAGTGCATTTAATTAATCAGGTGGTTTTTCCCGTGTGGGTAGTTTTAGCACCCATCACCTATTTTTCTTGCCTTTAAAATGATGTACTATTATGTAATTTATCATTGTATATTTCATTTTCTCTCTGGTGAAGTAGCACGGTGCTCCTCTCAATCTCGTGAAGGTTATTCCACAATTGATTTTCCTGGGTGCTTTTCTCTAACATGGTATCAGAGCAACCCAACTACAACTCTTTCCTGAGAGTTTTGTGAGATCGATTTCTTTTTCGACATTTGAAATTTTCTAAATTTCTAAATTTCCTTATTTCAATTAATTTTTATTTGTTCTATTGTTGTTTGCGTTTTGGAGGCCAATTTCTTTTTCCAGGCCTGAATTCAATTTGTGTGAAGGATGATTCCACACCTTTCCTGTAATTTTCCTTTTTTCTAGAAGAGTTCAACCCAAGGCTGCAATCCATTTAGTGGTTGTGAATCTTCACGAAGAGGCCCAATTTGGTTGAGGCTTCGATTTTCTATTGGGTGGCCGATATTTGCATTTTCTTTGGAGGAATGATTCATCAATGGTGTGATTTTTTCCAAGCCGATTCAACCAGAAAGGAAACCATTCTTCCATTCATTTAGAGAGCATATACACCAACCACCATATCTCTACATCAATTCACTAAAAAGCCCTATTTGGAGGACGTCTTTTGCTAAGGAAGACCTCGTATGTTGCATGATTTTTGCATCTAAAAACCTGACATTGGCAGTTGAAGGAATTTTGCTGGCCCGATTCTATTCCTGGGAGATGGTTCTAATTGGAGACATTTATGAGGCCACAAATTTCACATTGTGGTATTTGAATTTTTTTTGAGGCATCTATTCTTCTGAAGGCTTGCATAATTTTTCCTAGAAGAGGCACTTTTTTTGCAATTTGCAGAGAAGCCTCATTTTTGTAATGGGGAGGTGGCAAATCTTAGTGGAGGAATTTTTTTCCATGCTTACATATTTTAGAGATATGTTTTTTCCTTACTGGCTGGTGTTTTAAATTTGCAAAGGGAACTTTATATTTTATAAAGTTTATCTGAAATATTTCTTTAGGGTTTTGATGCCCTAGCTGGAGGTGGGCCCTTGTTAATTATGTTTGGAGCTCCATTTGGAACATATATCCCACACGTACCCCACAAAATTAATCTTGAGGGTTTATATATCCAACACTTCTATAGTGTTTATGAAGTACTCATAGAGGCTTGGTGTACATGCAAGGTTCATGGGCATTGTTGTTTTCATGCTTGCTGACTTGATGATTTGGAGTCCACTTGGCCCAAGAGGCTCATTTTTTATCCTGTGTGCATTATGTGGTCATATGGTGTGACCGAGAGCTCCAGAAGATTCCAAAAGTACCTTTATATGCCTTTTTTTCATTTTTGCATATATTTTGCAAACAAAGGCCAATTTTCGCAAACCACATATCAATGAAAAGGTATTTTCATCACCTTTGTAGTGGTTGAGTAATTTATCTCATATTTTTCTATTTGGTGGTGCTTTTAATATGTTAAAGTGTGATATTGGTCTCACTTCATTTTAAGTATTTGGGAGTTTCTATATGTTGTTAAAGGTTACTGTCTTTGTTTTTTCTAGAGATTTTTGATAGGTAATTATGGGGTTTTTATTCCATCTTGTTGTGATTATGTTGAAAAGGGGAAATTATAAACAATGGATAGATGGTATCATACAACATCTCTGATGGCTTCATTTGTTGCCACAATTATATAACCTTGTTTTCCTTCCTTGTACTAATAGTAAGAGGTTTGTGTAGAATTACAAAAGGGACCATGTCCTAGGAGTTATTACAATGCATATTTATGATGCCACTTTGGATGCTATTGATCATTTTGAGTGCCCATATAATCTTTGGATTAAAATATGGGAAATACATGGAGATCCTAATACTCAACCATTCCTAGATGATCCTGTTTTAGATTGTCTTATGCCTCTTAACTTTTTAGATAGGATACCCTATGATCATGCTATTATACAGGAGTTTGAATATTTGGAATACTTTAAATATTTAGATGAGGATGATGAGGGTTCTTCAGACACTCCTTCTCCATCAAAGACAGTTGATGTACCTTCGCCTTCAATGATTCATTGTGAAAAGTCATTGATTGAGACTCCTATTATTCCTGTTTAGTAGGATCATTCATTTTGTGTTGATGATTCATTGAGCATGTCTAGTGATTCATCACAACTAGTATTTCATTATCTTCCTGATTGGGATTCGTATTTGTTGGGCATTGGTTCATTGTTCATAGAATCTCATATTTTTGACTTAGAGGACACATTTGAGGGGTTATCTCTCCTATTTGATGATAGTTGTGGTACAACTGTTGTAACCTCATCTCAGTCTCTGGAGAGTGTTCATGATCAGTTTCTAGTGATACCTTGTTTGTCACCTTCTGTTGTGATTGGGCATGTTTCTGATTAGTTCGTGGCATCATTTTCAAAGGTCTTGGTGACACATGAGTATATTTCAGAGACATCATCATACATATTCATGCTTATTTCTTTCAATTCCTATCTAGAATGGGAAGCATACCTACATTTTTATTCGGTTTTGTTTCTTCCGAAAGGGAGAGAAGTTGTTTGTCAACACTGGATCATGTTTTCTCTTTAGGAAATTACCATTTTTGCAAGTGATTACACATTGTGTGGGGGCTATATAGTCTCTCTCTTTCCCTCTTATGGGGGGGCTATTTATTTTATATATACGATGTATATAGTCCTTGGGGGTGTGACTGAATCCTCTATACATGCATCATTTTTATTTTCTTTTCTCTCTTTTGGAGAGGGATTTTTTCCCACTGGGTTTTCCTCCTTTTCTCCAGTTGTGAGAGATTTATTTTTGCATTGTAAATGGGTACCTAAAATGGTTGTGTAGCCAAGAATCATACTGAATTTTGCATCTTCTTTCTCCCTAAGTTGCACTTAAGGGGGGGTGTTAGAGTAAGTAGCATATTTAAGCTTAAGTTTACTTAGGCTTGCATTATAGTGCATTTAATTAATTGAGTGGTTTTTTCCTATGTGGGTAGTTTTTTCACCCATCACCTATTTTTCTTACCTTTAAAAGGCTGTACTATTATGTAATTTATCATCTGCTATTTCATTTTCTCTTTGGTGAAGTGGCACGGTGCTCCTTTGTATCTCATGAATGTTATTTCACAGTTAATTTTATCAAGGTGCTTTGCTCTAACAAATACAAAAAATGATAGAAAGAAAACTATTACAAAAGTGTGAACATCACAATATTTTTGAACACAAATGTATAATAAAAATTGTACTTGGAAATTAGGATGCCGGGGTAATAACTTAATTCATAGACTTGGATAGTCAAAAGGTTGCATTATAATTAAAGAAACAATATTTTTAATAACATAACTCTAAAAAATGAAAAAAACAAGAATCTCACTAAGATGAAGATTGGCATACCTGTCCCATTTGGAAGTTTAGATTCTACTCAAGCATGCTTGAGGGATAATATTCTACCTTCAAAGTATCCAATATTGCTTCATGATCAATATTACTAAGTATCCATAATTATTTTATTTTTGGTTTCACATGATGCTTTTGTAACTTAGCATTTGTTACTACAACTAAGTGCACATGTATAAGTATGGTTTTATACTTCTCAAGGTCTTCAAATGTAGGTATTCCATTATTTCTAATCATGTATGTTTGCAACCAATTCCCAACAATAATAATTGATCCTATAGGATATATGAATCCACAATCATCTATCATAGCTTTGCATTGTATTTTATTTTCATCATACATATCATGCCAATGATTAGTATGATGTCTCTTTATTCCCATCTAGTGAAATGACTATATAAATATGAACTGATTGTACAAGGTCCAAAAGGTGTTCATCTTCAAATAATATCTCCATGTCATTCAGGATGAATGAGATTGAGATTAAGGAGTTAGATATCATGAAATCCATGTATCTACCCACTCACTTGACTCATAATGATTTGAATCACATTAATATAACTTTTGACAAAATAATCTATTTCTTGTGTTCAAATAGTCTATGTGTACTTGCATATGATCTTCAACATAATTTCTTCTTTTATGATTCATTCATTCACTAACAATTTAATTTATTTTACACTATCCCCTCATCAACCTACCAAAAGAACCTACAAAATTCTAAGTCAAGTTCCACTCCTTGTGAGAATGCATAGCTATACCACTTGAAAATAGAATCTACATAATTTAATGTTGGACCACTTCAAATCATTACTTTTTCTTTAACTAGAATTCTCTTCATCTAAGAACCCACTCCATCATGTTCCCGTTTCTATGTTCAATTTCAAAAGCTTCAAATATGATGTACACCCTTCTCTATATACATTCTACTCAACTAATAAAATATAAAAACATTCTTGAATTGGCAGATGTAATTATATTACGAGATGAGATACTAAACCACTCAAATACCTTTTTCCTACAAGAAATAAAATTATTAAAAATAATATTTTACATACATTGATAAATGAGATTGATCATCAATTGTGTAAAAATGGTACTCACTGACTATATTCCTATTCTTGTATATAATCTCAAGGGAATTTCTATATGTGATGTGAAAAAAATAGTAATCTAAATAAAATTATAGTATTGGGATCTGACTTCATTTTAAAGCTATAAAGTGTAGTTCCTACAAAATTGACTACATAGATAGTAGTTCCAATCAAGAAAAAATATTTACACACCCTAATTTTTTTATCTAACCATCAAGACCTATCTATGCTCGGCATATTTGTAATTTTGTTTCATGAAATCAAAAATAAAAACAACAACACTCACTTTTCTTGTAATCTACTCGCATCTAGAACTTTCACTTCTACTCTTTAAATTGTATTGAATCACTATACTATATTTTTTTCTAAACAAATTTCTTTCAAAAATCATGTTCGCTCTCCTCATAAATACATGTGTACCATAGAAAAATGGATCATTAACATTTTAATGGTCTTTTAGGTCTTTCTCTCATGATCTTTGACTTATTTTTCCTTGATTTAATGTCACAATGTAACTTAAACATTCACATTAGGTCCTAAACATTCAAATTATGATGTCTTGTGAAGGTGTTATGAAGTGTTGTAACACATTTCTACACTCTTCTAGACTCTTCTCATTATAATTCACCTAAGAATCACCTTTTCATCACTTATCAAGTACTATTCTAAAGTGTTGTAAAGTCTTGTAACAAGATTTCATGCTTTTCTAGGCTTGATTTCACTATTTACACCTTTCTTATGCTTTGTTTGACCCCTTTATGCACTCATAAGGCCTAATTACGTGTATTTTTGAATGTAAACCCGACAAACAACATTAAATGTGACTTAATTCCCAACACCCACATACAAGCCCAAGGTGGGACCCATTCGCCATGGGTGGCAAATGAGTCCCTCTTGGCTCCAAATTCAAAATAATTCAAATTTCCTTTTAGGTTTTTATTTAAAAATACCTTATGTCGGCCTGTGATGAGATATTATCAAGAAATTAGGGTAGAAATATGTATAAATAATTGTTTTTCTTCTCATTTTAACCCCCATTCATTCAAGTATTCATTCACTAGTTCATTCAAGCATTCAATCCATCAAAGCATCATTCAATCAAGCAAATATCAAGCATCTTGGAGCAGCCATTGACATATCTTCAGACTTCTTCAACAAGGTTGTGGTGAGTTTAGGACATTTGCATGTTATTTATTCATCATTCCTTGCTAATTTCATTTCATTTCTTTATTAAGGATTTGATTACCAAAGTGAGATTTGACCAAGGAAAATCCCTATAACCTAACCCTTAACCATTTTCCCCCTTTTGCATGTGTGTTTGCAAACTTTTGTATGCAGATTTGTCAAACAATTAGGTGTTGAAAAGTGGATAAGAATTCAAAAAAGTGTTTCAAGTTAGCTAAACCCTATTTCAAGCTTGGAGACAACCTACAATCCATTTTGTATAGATTTGACTCTGTCAACTCGACAAGAAGATAGGTGTAGATCTATAGCTATAGAATTGACCTTTGATTTCACAAAATTTTGGAGAAGGACTAATTTTCTATCAGTGGAGAATGAGTACCACCTTAAGGATAAAAAAGGTGATTTTGTCAAATTCTAGTTCTCGACAGTCAGAAAGCAGTTTTTAGGTGCTTTTGTTAGTAGATGGACTGATTCAACATCAGTGGTGAATGAGTCCCACTGGTGATTTGTAGTTTTCTGTTAGTATTCAGAGCCTTCCAGATTCATCATCCAATCCCCAAGTGCACTCTGTTTAGCCTCTTTCAGTTCTATTTGCATTAGTTTCCATTGTTATTCCATTTTTTGCATATCACATTGTGTTTTCAAACATTGCATATTTCATAGGTTTTGGATCAATAATTAATCAAGTTTATCATTTAGCTGCATTTACAAAATTGCATTTAGTCTTAATAACATCATACAGTCCTTTATTTGAGTGAACCGCCACAACTCTAGTATTTTATCTCTCTTCTTTTAGGTGAAAGATCCTAAGAGTGTAAGAGAAGCACATAGAACCAATCAAAATTGTTGGTTCATTTTGGTGAACCTGCATATTGAAGACATTCTCTTTTTTATTTCAATTGCATCTTGCATCCTAGTTTTCATTTGTGTCAACATTCAATTAGGTTTTGTTTTGTTTTTGAATCCTAGGGTTTCTCAAATTGCATTAGTGAAAGACTCATTTAAACTTCATCTTTGCATATTAAATCATTCAAAAACTAAAAATATGCATTTGCATCCTTAGTTTTCATGTGAAAAGAATTCAAATCATTTTATATTTTCTGAAAAAACATAAAAAAATCCATACTTGGACTCATTCGCCACCCTAGATGAATCAGTTTAGTTGCACTTTCTGCATTGAAATTTCTAGCATTTTCACAACGTTTCCTACATTTATGTTTCTTGTTACTATCTTCTTGTTTCAGTTTACATTTTTTTTTTCCCTAGCATTTTATTGTTTCCTAGTTTGCATTTGCATTCAACTCATCTTTTGTTGTACTTGTATGAGTGTTTGGTGCCCCATTGATAATACTTTAGTGAGATGAAGTTCTAGACTCATGTCTTCCTGCAATAGCACTTTCGTTGTGGACCTTGGGATCTCAAGAGCTCCTACTCCTAGTTTGGACAATGGTGCATTAGGCATGGATACTACCACTAATATGCCTTTACCTTCCCATCCGATGCATGTTGATACACAAACTAGTTCCATTTTGCAAGATAAAGTCATTAGTATTCATGAGGATTTTGCACATTTACGACAAGATTTAAGTCTTGAAAACATTTCCACCACTGCCATACTTTCCATAGAAAACCTTCATCATTTGATTGAAAGTGATGATGGCTTACACGTTATGAAAATAATTGTTGAGATATACAACAAACATGTTCCTTCTATTTCCCAATCAACAAAAATTGTTGTGAACCAAGGAGGATCTTACATTCCTCCTCCTTCAACCATAGCATCTATACCCACTTATACCACTCCTCAAGTTATAACAACCATGCAACAAGTTATTCATGTGACTCCTTCTTTTGCTATTCCAACTACCATCCCTATTTCTTTTGTGCCATCAAATTTTCCCTCTTCCACCTTCACCCCTCTTAGTGTTCCCTTCACTTATCCTCACATCACATAAACTCCACCATTTTCTCTTCCACCTCATACCACTTACACCAACCCCATCACTACGCAACTCTTTAACATTGTTTCCTCCATGCAACAAAAAATCTCCACTATTAGCCAAAGTCAAAATGCCCCACCCACATATCATGTCCGTAGTAGCCTCTTATCCTTAGAGATATTACACACACAAATTCCAAAAGGAATTGAGATGCCTAGGTTTGAGAAGTATGAAGGTAAAGGAGACCCTACTAATCATGTTAATGCCTATAGAACATTGTGTAGTGATTTTTTCCTTGACAATAAACTATTAGCCAAATGTTTTCCTAGGACCTTGAAAGACATTGCATTGGAGTGGTTTTCATACCTGCCCAATCATTCAATCCGATCATTTTATGAACATGTAGATGCCTTTATAAGTCCCTTCCAAGTTCATATGACTCCCAAAAAGACAATGGCTGATTTAATGAGGTGTAAACAAAATGCCAATGAAAAAGTAACTGGTTTCATTTCAAGTTATCAGTCATTGTATGCTCAAATTGATGTCAAGATTCCTGATTAACATCTTCAAAAGATGTTTATCGAAAACTTGCACACTTACCTTCAGGATAAGTTGACTATGATGAAATTTCCTTCGTTCATGCATTTATGCACAACCTTTTGTGACTATCACAACTCAGTTACTAGTCATGATTCAAAGTCCACTTCTAACCAAGATGAGAAGTCTGAACAAAGCAACCAAAATAACATGCAAAACTTTATAAAACCAAGCAGAGGATTTTTACAGTTCAATCGCCCTTCTCCGCAACTAACTCAACCTGTGCCTAATCAAGTGGCCGCTGTTAAAGAAGCGGTGCCCTTTACCTATGGGGACCCAAAGAGACAATTTATCCCCTTACCTGATACTCACTATAACATAATGAATCAATTGCTCCAACAACAGATGATCACTTTGCCTACTGTTAAACCCCTTGATACCACCAAGCCTTTACCACCCACCTTTAAAATAAATTCTTATTGTCATTTTCATCGCCAAAATGGGCATGACACTAAAAAATGTAAGCATCTCAAACACTTAGTTCAAGACCTCATTGATTCTGGTCGTTTTTCCATTGCGGGTGTCAATGATCAAGGAAATAAGTCTGTTGCACCCCCTAATTAGAATTTATAAATCTTTACCAACCCTATGTCTAAACACATTGTTTCATTTGTCAAGGCTAGTGAACCTTAAAACACTCATGTGATGAACATTGATACAAATAGTGAACAACTTGATATTACTCCAAATGTTACCCAAGTTAATCATATGGATGAACTTGTGGGTATGATAGACGTTGTCCCTCATAAGGGCCCAACCAACAAACCTCTTGATATTACCTTTTCTTCTCATGATATACTTAAAAAGTTTCCTGATGGACCTCTTTACATAGATGGCTACATCCATGATAAGCATGTGATCCCACAATAGTGGTGTGTATGTTAAATATGTATGATCTAATTGAAATAAACAAAACAAAAATAATGGAAGTTTAAATTGAAGGAAAGCTAATTAAATTGATTTCAGAAGAAATAAATGAAGCTTCTTTAGAGGCGTTCCGTCTTCCTCTATCTCCAGAGATTTTTTTGAAGCTGTTGCTCTCAGATTGTGTAAGCTTGGCTTCTTCAAATGGAAATCTGTAGAATGAGTATGCAAAGTGATAGAGCTTCTCTATGCTATATGTTGGTGGAGGGAAGATACTGATACGAATATGCATAGGGGCTGTGAATTGGGGATGCTATGAAATGAAGTAGATATGCCATGATATGCTATGCTACTATTCTATGCTATGATGCTTGAATGCTAAAAGACTTATGCTATTGCAATTTGTCTATAGTTATTCTATTGAAAGCTTCCCTTGTAATTGCAAAGACCCGACAGTCCTTTTTATAGCTTTTTACAGGCAAAATCCTGGCTAGAAAAGATCAACGGCTATGAGGTTGTCTGGTAAGTTTGAATGGTGAGAGATGGAGAGGTTGAGAGGAAGATGGAAGAGGTTGAGAGGTTGGAGAGAAGAATGGAAGCCTGTCTTCAACCCACGGGAACAAGCTTGCACAGGAACATAGAATTTTTTTTTTTTGTTTTGGCAGTTTGTTTCACGGTTGTTGAAGATAATGCAAAATAAATAAATAAATAAATAAATTTATTTAATTTCATGTGAGTTTGAAGAAATTAAATATTTTTGAAATATTTATTTTTAGAACTATAGAAAACTCAATTAAATATTTAAAATATTTAATTTGCAAATAGACTTTAGGAGAATCAATTAAATATTTTGGAATATTTAATTGTAATGTGACTTTAGAAGAATCAATTAAATATTTGAAATATTTAATTGTAAATGGAATTTAGAAGAAAAGAATACTTAATCTTTATTTGAATAAAATATTCAAGCCAAGATTATTGATAATTAATATAAATAAATCGTAATGTTTATTTAATTAATTAAGAAATGAATACGAAAAGATGATTAAATAAACTTATTTATTTAATCGAAATGAAATAATGAACAATATAAATAAATTATTTAAATTTATTTATATGTAGATAGAATTTGGAGATTTAATTAAATATTTAAAAATATTTAATTAATTACCAGACTATGTGATGTGACCATTTTTAGGTGTATACAAGTGGCTTACAATTTTTGGCCAAATTGGACATTGGAATAATTTTGTTTAAATAAATCTTCACTTTTAGGCACCTATAGCGGCTAAACCATGAGGAATATGAAGATGATGCAAACTAGAGTTTCCTGAAATTTTTTCTATAGATTCTAAGTATATTTTTTTCAAAATTTTTGGAATCAGATTGCACTTATTTTCCCATCTCCCTTGAAAACTAGTACTTTTCAGAAAAAAAACATTTTAAAAAAGTGGCGCTCATTGTATAACGCATAACTTTTTTCCATGAAGGATAAAATTATAATTCTTTCAAATTTAGATTTTTAACTCTAATATGTAGTGCTTCCACTTGGTTACATAGTTTTTAATTGAAATTTTTTTCTTTAATGAAGTTTCAAATTCAAACCAATTACAATTCAGACATAGCACGACCGTATAACTAAATTCAAGTTTATCGTAATCGTATGTATGTATCAAAATTCATTTTTTTTTTGGTTGGATTAACTTGGGACTAACTTGAATTTGGTATTACATGATCTCTATCAATATGATTATGATAAACCAACTGCATGGATTAAAACACATACTATTTTTGTGTTCCCTATGATCGGATCGACTGTACTCCCCTTATCGTTCGATGAAATTTTTTCCTTCAGTTGTTCACAAATGTTTGAAGTTTCCACATGGCAATGAGATATTTACCATACACCATAGTGGATTTAATCCATTTTCCTCTAAAGGTAATTTTTCCTTAGAAGCCTTTTGGTCTAGACCTATGGAACCCATTAGCCCTCGAAAGGACTTCTTTTTCATTACTTATCAAAAGTTCAAATACAAACAAATAGAAGAATTTTCTCTTCGTAACATGTCCTCGTCCACTTCCACTCCTCCTATCATAGATGAGACAATGCTTCAGCCTGAGTTTGAAACCAAACAAACATACAAGAGATAATGGAACCAATCCTGTCATGACTCCTCACATTAAACAAGTGTATAAAGCTAAAGAGAAAGTGATTGACCCAT
The DNA here is from genome assembly GCA_007258455.2 of Sequoia sempervirens. Taxonomy (NCBI): domain Eukaryota; kingdom Viridiplantae; phylum Streptophyta; class Pinopsida; order Cupressales; family Cupressaceae; genus Sequoia; species Sequoia sempervirens. The sequence goes on from VDFB02353493.1 coordinate 206,985,832, forward strand.
ATTCTTTGATTTCTTCCATTCTTCCCCCTCCAAAATAAAAGGAACCTATGGTGGATCAACTTGCTCTTACACCTCAACAACTTCAAAATAAAATTAAAAGAAATTGTGGTGCTAGGGAGCATAGGTATCATCTTTGTCTCCTTTCTTGTGAAATGCAAACTAAAAAAACAAAGAAAATCAATCTCTGCCTTTGATAGAAGCAATACCTGATCACCCTCCTCCTCTTGACTCGCCACAAGATAGTACAATCCAACCCTCACAAAAAAATGATCTGATCTAATAGCCACAACTCCTAATCCACCCTTCCTTGGAAATTACCCTTCATCCTCCCGTCGTAATTAATTTGGATGATGATGATGAGGAGGAGGAGATCATTAAAATATATGAAGAGGTGCATAACAATCTAAGCTCTTTATTCTCCTCTTCCATGAGCTTAAATGATAAATCTACTACACCAAGTGAAGAACCTAGTACTTCTCCTAGTTCGGCACTTGCAATTCTTCCTTTGGATAGTCATCCACTCTCACAATATGGGTATGTACATGATCATCATGGAAAAAACATGCCCTTAAGTGGAAAAAAATTCAGAGAAATCAGAGTTAGGCAACGTGACGTCAAAATTTGAATAAGTTATCTCTATTATTTCAAAAAATATGTAAGAATAGAATCTGTAGAAAATTGAATGTAGTTTCTAAACTACTTGGTTTATTTTAAAGAAATAAATCTATTTGGTGAAAATTTGAAATTTCAATGCACTAACACTTAAATTTTAGGGAAAAATAAGAAGTAGGTGTCTGTCTGACCACCCCGACCACAATAAAATGATAATTTTTTTTTATAATATTTTAGATATAAGTAAGGGACTCATGTCCCAATGTGATGCATATTTTTTTGTAATTTTTTTCAAGTAAATGATTAATTATGAAATTTTTATTACAACTTTTAAAAATATAAAAACTCGTATGTTTGACCACCTTAACTTGGTCAAAATTTCATTAAATTCATTTTTTTTAATCCTATAGTATGTAAAGCATAGAATGTGACGCATGCTTCAGATTCAAAAAATATGATACCATTTGAAAGCTATAGATGTTTTTCAACCAGCCTATCAATCAGGACTTCAGTTGTAATTCAAATAGAAAATGAACAATAATTATTTATTAAATTCAAAGTAAAACATAATTTATAGTGGTGGAAAGCTGAGAATATCCTTTAAAAACCCTTTTTGTTTCATCTTTTTTTGGTAAAAAACAAGTTTTCAGCCACATACCCTATGCATACCTATCATATGACCACTTTTTGGCCCATCATGATCCTATACATACCCATATACTGAGCATGATTATGAGGCAGATGACTTGTTTGATGATTGACTTGCATTCTCCTTGCTAGCTTTTTACATTTCTTTTTTCCTTTTTCTTTTCTTTGGTGTGTCTTCATGTGTGTATCATGTTCCCTGTACTGTTCACTTCCTCTATTTTTACCTCTATTCTTCTATATGTATTACATTTTTCCTTTTTCTTGTGTTTTCATTTTTTGGGATGACACAAAGCATTGAGATGCCCTATGTCTATTCCATGTTGACCCAATCAGTTTCTTTTCTTTTTTCTTTATCTTTCCTTGTGTTTTTCCTTTTGGGGATGACACAAGGCATCGAGACTGAAATGTCTCCTTCTTGTTGACCCAAAAGATTTTCCTTTTCACCTTTTCTTTTCTTGTGTTTTTACTTTTAGGGATGATGAAAAGCATTGAGACAACAATGTATCTTCCATGTTGACCCAAAATGGACTTTTTTTCTTTCTTTTATTTTTGCTCTCTTTGTGTCATTCTTCCAGTTCTATGTGTTTTTTGGAATGATAATAGTTTCGAGCTCTTTAATAAAAACACTGCAGCAACGAACATACTAATCCCATATTCATAGATCCCTTATTTGTTTGGTGTGTTCCTTTCTATGGGGAAACCTCCCTAGTCTTTTTTTCTCTTTTACATGACACAACCTTACAAAAATATGACTTGTTATAGGGGCTTTCCAAGTTGGCTCTCATGTCTTGTATTCTTTTTGCATTTTCTTTCCTTCACTACTTTAAAGTAATTTCTCATAGAACAGTGTGTAGCAATTCATTTAAAGTGGGGGGAATAAATTGGCATCATTTTATTTGCATTATTGGTTCTTAGTGTAGCCTTGTCACTTTATATGATGCGTTTGTCACTTTGTGGATGAAATTGGGTGTGATGTCCTTCATAAGTGTGATCTCTCTTAGCATATTACATTCCTCTTAGTGGCCTGTTGCAACACACTACATCCCTTAAGTTGTGAATATTTTATTCTTTGATTGGTCCTCTCTTGGAGACATTAGACACAATGTCCCATAAGTGATAGACCTTGCATGAACTTAACAAGACTCCTTTGCAATTTCTTTTGCATTTTACATTTTTACATTTTTACATTTTACCACCTTGCATACAACAACTTGCTTGCCTATGGTACCTTTGCATTTGTTCATGAGTTCTAAGCATACAAATCTTTGCTTGTCTCATGAATCACAAACCAACATTTTCCTTTGTGGTGCCTTATTAAAGTTATCAGGAGGTATAACTTTGATATGGTTGAGCGGGAAGCCCATTTAGCGGCATGAATTTCCCCATAGCCAACTATGTGTTTGTGAATGCATACAAACTAGCATATGTATTTCACCTTTTGAGTCTTCTCACCCAATGGACCTCCAAGAGTTATGTCACCCCAAAGTGAGTATTCATTTTATTTTTCCTCATAAAAAACCTAGATCCAATCCACAAGTAGTTGGAAATACGATCGAAGCTTGATTTGATTCTCCTTTTTCTTCTTTGTTTCACATGTGTGTTCCTTTGTTCTTATGTTTAGTTTTCCATTGGATCTTCATCCTAGGGGCTTGATCATCCCTCTTGATCATTATCATTCTATCTTGCTAGCATAAGTGTATTTGGATCCTTCTCGATATGCATGGCTACTTTAGTGTGATTTTGAAGAAAGTTCATCCTCTCACTAAAGTGGGGGCTAAATGTACCATAGAAAAATGGATCATTGAAATTTTCATGGTCTTTTAGGTCTTTCTCTCATGATGTTTGACTTATTTTTCTTTGATTTAATGTCGCAATGTAACTTAAACATTCAAATTATGACATCTTGTGAAGGTGTTGTGAAGTGTTGTAACACATTTCTACACTCCTCTAGACTCTTCACATTATAATTCACCTAAAAATCACCTTTTCATCAATTATCAAGTCCTATTCTAAAGTGTTGTAAAGTCTTGTAATAAGATTTCATGTTTTTCTAGGCTTGATTTCACTATTTCCACCTTTCATATGCTTTATTTGACCCCTTTATGCACTCATAAGGTTTAATTAATTATATTTTTGAATGTAAACCCAACAAACAACATTAAATGTGACTTAATTCCTGACACCCACTTACAAGCCCAAGGTGGGACCCATTCACCATGGGTGGTGAGTGAGTCCCTCTTAGCTCCAAATTCAAAATAATTCAAATTTCCTTTCAGGTTTTTATTTAAAAATACCTTATGTCAGCTTGTCATGAGGTATTATAGGGAAATTAGGGTAGTAAAGTGTATAAATAAGTGTTTTTCTTCTCATTTCAACCCCCATTCATTCAAGTATTCATTCACTAGTTCATTCAAGCATTCAATCCATCAAACCATCATTCAATCAAGCAAATATCAAGCATCTTGGAGCAACCATTGACATATCTTCATACTTCTTCAACAAGGTTGTGGTGAGTTTAAGATATTTGCATGTTATTTATTCATCATTCCTTATTCATTTCATTTCATTTCTTTATTAAGGGTTTGATTACCAAAGTGGGATTTGACCAAGGAAAATCCCTATAACCTAACCCTTAACCATTTTTCCCCTTTCGCATGTGTGTTTTTAGAGTTTTGTATGAAAATTTATCAAGCAATTAGGTGTTGAAAAGTGGATAAGAAGTCAACAAATTGTTTCAAGTCAACTAAACCCTATTTCAAGCTTGGAGAAAACCTATAGTCCTTTTTCTATAGATTTGACTCTGTCAACCCGACAAGAAGATAGGTGAAGATATGGAGCTACAAAATTGACCTTTGATTTCATAGAATTTTGGAGGACTAATTTTCCATTAGTGGTGAATGAGTCCCATCGTAAGGCTGGAAAAGGTGATTTTTTCAAATTCCAGCTCTTCACAGCCGAAAAGCAGTTTTCAAGTGTTTTTTTGAGTAGCAAGATTGATTCGCCATCAATGGTGAATGATGCTCACTAGTGATTTGCAGTGATTTCTATCAATATTCAGAGCCTTCCAGATTCATCATCCAATTCCCAAGTGCACTCTATTTCACCTCTTTTAGTTATGTTTGCATTAGTTTTCATCTTTATTCCATTTTATGCATATCACATTGTGTTTTCAAAAATTGCATATTTCATAGGTTTTGGATCAATAATCAATCAAGCTTATCATTTAGTTTCATTTACAACATTTCATTTAGTCTTAATAAAATCATACGATCCTTTATCTGAGTGAACTACCACAATTTTAGTGTTCTATCTCTCCTTTTAGGTGAAAGAGCCTAAGAGTGTAAGAGAAGCACATAGAACCAATCAAAATTGTTGGTTCAACATGATATAAAATTTTATAATCCACCACTTTATAAATAGATTTTACTTAAATAGTCATTTTTATAGAAAATTCAACCATCATCTCTAACACATTAAAATAAATCTAGTAGTGCCTAGATGAATTTGGTAGTTGAATTGAACCACAATACTATAATATTTTGTTAGTGTGCAAAAATTGTGATCCCACAATAGTGGTTTACAATTTTTGGCCAAACTGGACACTAAAATAATTTTTTTTAACTAAATCTTCAGTTTCGGGCACCTATAGCGGCTAAACTATGAAGAATTTGAAGATGATGCAAACTAAAGTTTCGTGAAATTTTGTCTGTAGATTCTAAAAATATTTTTTTCAAAATTATTGGAATTATATTGCACTTCTTTTTCTATCTCCCTCAAAAACTAGTTTTGTTCAAAAAACAACATTTTTAAAAAGTGACGCTCACCGTATAACGTATAATTTTTTTTCCATGAAGGATAAAATTCTAATTCTTTCAAGTTTAGCTTTGTAACTCCGATATCTAATGCTTCCACTTGGTTAGATAGTTTTTTATTGAATATTTTTTCTTTATTCAAGTTTCAAAGTCAAACCAATTACAATTTAGACATAGCGTGACCGTATAACGCATAACTTTTTTTGTATGTATCAAAATTCAATTTTTATTTTTTTGTTGGATCAAGGACTTCAATATCTGGTGCAATCAGATTTTTCAATTTAATTTTTTGATAATATGCTATTTTTCCACATGTGCAAAACATAGAACTTGATTTTCAGTGAAAAACCTACATTCACAAGAAATAAAAAATAAATATAATAATCAAATTAAATTTTATTAAAATTATACTTTTTTGGAAGCTTATAATAAGGACTACATACTTATAATTTTTTTTTTGTTTGAATGAATTCATTTGATCTCCCAAAAGGTAAATAAAAAGTGGGCATTTTGATAGGTGTGAAGGAGACTTGGGTATGGTTTAAAACTAGCGGGCTTCTATCCAAGGTTGGTTTGGTTTGATCAAACCATATTCAATTGGAATCCTTTAAATAGAACATTTCAAGGATTAAATAATTATATTTTCTAAAAATATGTGATTTCAGCAAAAATCAGGATCTCCTAGAAATTGTAAACCACTATTGTGGTAGCATGTAATATTTCCTAATACATAGAAAAATCCATGTATTAAAATTTTTAAAAGACACAAAATTAAAGGGATTACGAGATTCAAATTCCCTTTGTGAGATTTTCAAACCTAGATGTATTTCACAAAATTGTTTTTACAATTTTTTTTTCTTCATTTCAAGTTATTTTTAGGATGTAGTGTGCATTCTATATCCGTAATTATTAATTTAAAACTTCTTTTGCATTGGGTGGTACTCTAGAGAGTTAGAGTGACAAAATATTTGAATTTCATCATTTGTTCTATTAATTAGCTTATTATCAACTCATGGAAGATTACCACTAAAATTCCAAGTATCATTTTCAAGGGGACTATCTATTCTTGATCTTAATGTTATTTCTTTTGACAATGTTTTACAATTTAGGCTTATCATGTAAAAATATTTTTTCCTCATTAATATATAGAATTTATTAATTGATTACTTCTTACTAAGGATTTTATTGATTTATGAGAAAATATTTTATCTTTCTCCTTACTAATATTTCCAATAGAAAATGATGGACGTGGGTTTCATTTTCTTCTTGTAAAAAATCCTCTCTTTTTATGTAATTTGGAGATACATTGATTTTCATTGTTCCATGTATGTTATCAATTTCATCAAAGTTATGAGAAATTGGATTATGGAGTAAAATTTCAATACCATTTAGTTCTATAGTGTAGAAAAATGTAACCTTTTTTCACACTTAATTTTGGAACAAATGATATAAAATTAACTTAATAATTCCTTGATTTGGTGTTGTAATGTGTTGTACACATTCACATTGGATCTAGTGCCCTTTTAAATAAAATATACTTTTAAATTATCTCTTATTTAGGGTGTTGTAGAATTTTTTATTACACTTTCACACTTATCTAGGGTTTCATTAATTAATTATGGTTAATTGATCTTAATTAGCCCCTTTAATTCAAATTTAAGACCTCTCAATTACACTTTCCGAAGGACCTATCCTGACACCCAACAATGATATTGCATGACATTTAATTTGGAAAATTTGAGGTCCTAGAAAATGGTGCTAGGACCCATTCACCTTTAGTGGCAAATGGGTCCTCTCCACATAGGACACCCTTTTCTTGGCATTTTTGACATGTGGGTTTTTTTATGTTATTTCATCCCGCCGAAGCATGGTCCTAGAAATCTGTGCTAGGAACCATTCACCTTTAGTGGTGAATGGGTCCTCCTCACATAGGACACCCATTTTTGAATTTAATTGTGGCATTATTATAATTATTTTCAATTCTAGATCTGATGTCGGCTTGAAATATTTGAATTTTGAGGTTAATCTCTAGATTTAGTATAAATATGGGGTTAATTTACATTGTTTCTCCTAGAAAATTTTATGTGACTTCATGGGATCAAGAGAAAGAGAATTATAGACAACTTCATGAGAATATCAAAGGCATTCAAAGGTAGACTAGTGAAGTTTTGGGTATGTGCAGGATCATGATGGGCCAAAAAGTGGCGATATGATGGGTATTTGTAGGGTATGTGGCTGACGACTTTTTTTTACCCAAAGTTGATGAAATGAAAAGGATTTTTAAAGGATATTCTCAACTTTACACACATATAAATTATGCTTTACATTGAATTTAATAAATTATTATTATTCATTTTCTATTTGAATTACAACTAAAGTCCTGATTGATAGGTTGATTGAAAAACATCTATAGCTTTCAAACATTATCACATTTTTGGAATCCAAAACATGCATCACATTCTATGCTTCGCATACTATAGGATTAAAAAAATAAAAAAATGAATTTCATGAAGTTTTGACCAAGTTAAGGTGGTCAAACATACGAGTTTTGATATTTTTTAAAAGTTGTAATAAAAAAATCATAATTAATTATTTACTTGGAAAAAAATTACAAAAAAACATGCATCACATCCGGACATGAGTCCTCTACTTATTTCTAAAATCTTATAAAAAAATATTATCATTTTATTGTGGTTAGGGTGGTCAGACAGACACCTACTTCTTATTTTTTCCTTGAAATTTAAGTACTATTGAATTGAAATTTCAAATTGTCATCAAATAGTTTTATATTAAAAAAAAAAACTAGTATTTTAGAAACTACATTCAATTTTCTACAAATTCTATTCTTACATATTTTTGAAATAATATAGATAACTTATTCAATTTTTTACGTCAAGTTGCCTAACTCTGATTTTTCTTAATTTTTTGCCACTTAAGGGCTTGTTTTTTCCATTATGATCATGCACATACCATTTTATTGCAACAACTCAAAGTCATATTATCATCTCAAAGGCATAGTGCATTCAATCATGTTGTTGAGCTAAGATAGTTGATGTAGCATTGAGGATCTACTTGCAAGCATTGTTTCGCATCTAATTTGAGATCAAGATCTACATTCTCCATGGCCACTTCATGTTAGTTTGTAGATTGACATTCCAAGACATCTTCCAAAGTATCAACATCTCATTGTTTCATGTTTCATGTTTCATGCTTCAATTTCCTTATTTCATCATTTGGTTTAATTTCCTAAATGGGGTTTGACTTAGGCAAAACTATATTCACTAACAATCAACAAGTTTTTCTCCTCTTGAATGTGTACCTATAGATTTATAGGTTGAAGATGAAGTGGAGAACAAGATTGGAGTAAAATTGTCAAAGTTGTCAAGCTGCAAAATTGTCACTCCCATTGCAAGAACACAAAAAACAAGGCTGAAAAATTTGTTTCAGGTTTTTGGGAGTTGATAACCAAGGATCTAAGAGTGCGTACATCAAGCAACATAACCCAAATCCCAGTTTTAGAAACCCTAATAGAGACCCATTCACCACTAAAGGCGAATGAGTCCTTTGTGACTTAAAAAATAGCCTTCTTGTAGCAAGGTACACACTATTCTAGCCTCTCAAAACTTCCCTCATAGTTGCGATAATAGTTAGGAATCATTTCTTATTGTTATTTATGCATTTTATCCTTCATAATTGAGTGAAAAATCCCCTAGAAAAACATAGTGGTTTATCATCTTGTTCACTCATGGTGGTAAACCCTAATTTTTCTATGTTTCAAGTTCATATCAATAATATTCAAGAATATTTAAGAATTATTCTTCTTCTTTTTCTATGATATTAATCTCATCAATAGGTGTTTCATAATATTTTATAATATTTTCACTTTCATGTTCAACCTTTTCATTTTCAATATCATGGCCAAATTATTTTTATCAAGCATTTCATTATATCTTAAAAAATTACAAAACTTTAACTTTCATGTCATTTGAGGGTAAAGAAGACCCTTCACCTTTATGAGTATCCACCATGCCTTCTCTTCTAATCTTCTTCCCTATTCTATCTTTTTCACTAATTTTTTATATTTTCTTTAATTGAAGTTTCTTTAATTGAAGTTTCCTCCTCTTTTTTGATTTATGATGAAAACCACTACCCATGTTATACAAACAAAAAATATTACCCTAATTATTTATAGAATCAAAATTTTTTCCATGAGTGTAAATAAATATTATTTTGTCTAGAATTTGTAGGTATTGTAGGTTTCTTAAGACCATGACATTTATGAGGGTCATTTATAGTGCCAACAAAACTTTTATATTTGTTATTCAAAATGGATATGTATTACCTAAAGGATGAAATGATTTTCAACACTTCTACATAATGGACATCCATTAATAATGAATATCCAATATTTCTAGAAAAAATATGTTCATACCTTTTTTTCTTGAGAATGCATTGGGTTTAGTCTTGGGAGTGACAATCCCAACTATTTTATTGCTCCAACATGTTTAAAGGTTCCATCTTCTTTTCATGAATTCACTCTTCATGTTGACAACCATTTTTATTTATTTGATGAAACAAAAATAGTTTATTTAGGAAATTGACAACATTCTAAAAGTATAAGATATTATTTATTCTAAATGTAATAGGTAATTATTAATAATTTTCTACATACAATGTTTCTAAAATCCTAATGGACACATTGATTAAAAAAATATTGAAACATTCACAGTAAAAATATTATCTCATTATTTACAAAAGAAGAAGAAGAAGTTTGTGTCACATGTGGGAATGTGTCCTTTACTTATATTAAATATTCATTATTTTTTCTTGTACTTAGGTTACTAGAATGAAACCTAATTCTCTTTTTTGAAAATTTAGGTAGTGCTTCATTGAAATTTCTAATTTTCACCAAATAATTTTTTTTTGAAAAAAATAGTAGCCTAGAAACTATGTTCAATTTTCTATAAATTTTATTCTTACATATTTTTCAAATTGTGTGGATAACCCATTCTATTTTTTATGTAAATTCTCTTAATTAGGTGGTCTCACAATACTGGTTTACAATTCCCTTCATGAAGAAGAATTGCAAAAATGCTCCAAAGAGAAATTTTTTGAGTTTTTAGGTGTTTGCTTGAAGGGGGGGTTCATAAGAACCCAAAAAGGGGTTTGCTCGAACACCCCCCTTTAAGTGAATCCCCTTGTGATTTCATCAACTTTTCTGCATGTATTGTTTAATGAAAATAAAGGAAAATTCAAAAAAAGGTGGGTTCGAGAAAATCCCCCTTCGCTCGAACCCTCTTTTTTTCCCTTCTCCCTCTCTAGAAATTTTCTACAAAATTTTGATCTTGTGTTGAAGATGAAAATCGAATCAACTTCCCAAATAGTAGTCCTCAGAATGAGCTATCCATCAAATATAATTTTAATATATATTTTTTTTAGTTTAATTAAACATGGGTTTTCACTAAAAATCAAGCTCTTTGTTCTACACATGTGGGTGATCCCACAATACTGGTTTACAATTTTGTTGAGGAAGGAAAATTGAAAAAACAATCCTATGTTTGGTTTTTTTTTATTTTTAGGGGTTTGCACAAATTGGGGTGTTTATATGGACCCGAAAAGGGGTTGTATGGATCATGGTTTGGACAATGGAAAATTCAAAAGGGGGGGGGGGTTCACTCGAACCATGGTCAATACGAACCCCCCTTCAAGCGAATCCCCAAGAGGGGTTCACTCAAACCAAGGTCAATACAAATCCCCCTTCAAGTGAATCCCCAAGGGGGGTTCGCTCGAACTAGGGTCCATACAAACTCCCCCTTTTCCCTCTTCCCCTCCTCTTCTACCAAATCTCTACAATTTTTTTCCTTTCGAAGCTCAGGTTGAGGATGAAAATGGAGGAGAATTCATAGACCCAACTAGATTATGGTAGTCTGCAGAATGAGCTATCCATTAAATATAATTTTAACATGTTTTTGTTTCAGTATGTATTTTTTTAGTTTGATTAAACATAGGTTTTTCACCAAAAATCAAGCTCTATATTCTGTACATGTGGAAAAATAGTAGACTATCAAAATAAAATTCTAAAAATATGCTCAAGCTATGTATTGATGTCCTTGATCCAGTAAAAAAAATGAATTTCAATGTATACGAAAAAGTTATGGTACAGTATACGGTTCGCCTATGTTTGAATTATAATTGGTTTGACTTCAAAACTTGATTAAGGAAAAAATATTGAATAAAACACTATGAAACCAAATGAACTTGCTATATATCATAGTTACAAATCTAAATTCAAATAAATTAGAATTTTATCCTTCATAGAAATTTTTTTATGTTGCTTATGGTGAGCATAACTCCTTAAAAATGGTGTTTACCGATAAAAACTAGTTTTCATTTGAAGGGTAAACCCACAAAAGTGGTTTACAATTCGAATGGGGAAGGAACACTTGTAAAAAATGACCCCATGGAATTTTTTATGATTTTGGAGGTTCAAACAAACTAGTTGGTTAGAACGAACTAAAAATGAGTTCGCTCAACCAAGGTTTGAGCAAACCCAATATGAGTGCACCAAATATTGAAGTCCTTGATCCAACAAAAAAAAATTGAATTTTGATACATACACAAAAATTTACGGGTTATACGGTCGCGCTATGTCTGAATTGCACTTGGTTTGGCTTCAAAACTTGATTAAAGAAAAAATATTCAATAAAAACTATCTAACCAAGTGGAAGCACTAGATATCGGATTTACAAATCTAAATTTGAAAGAATTAGAATTTTATCCTTCATGGAAAAAAGTTATGCATTATACGATGAGTGTCACTTTTTAAAAATGTTGTTTTTTGAAAAAAACTAGCTTTTGAGGGAGATGGAAAAAGAAGTGCAATTTGATTCCAAAATTTTTGAAAAAAATATATTTAGAATCTAGAGACAAAATGTCACAAAACTCTAGTTTGCATCATCTTCAAATTCCACATGGTTTAGCCGCTATAGGTACCCAAAAGTGAAGATTTAGTTAAAAATAATAATTTTAGTGTACAGTTTGGCTAAAAATTGTAAACCACTATTGTGGGATCACCAATGTGGAAACATAGTATATTATAAAAACAAATTCTGAAAAATGTGTTTGTGCTAAGTATTGATATCCTTAATCCCATAAAAAACTAAAATTGAATTTCGATAAATATAAAAAAATGTATATTATTGTAGAGAAGGGGGATTTGCTACTCACGAGTTCTCTTCATTCAAAGAGCCTCATGGGGTGAACTGCCCTAAACTACCTCACGAAAAAATGTGAGAGTTATGGAATCAGAAAGAGCAGGTCATGAAGATTTTTCGGAAAAACTATCTCTTAGCCAAAGGATGACAACGCGGTGCGTTGGCATCCTAGAGATGCACTAGTGTCTCATATAGAATAGAAAGCAAGATGATCACAAAAAATGACAAAGTGACTACTTCTATTCTAATTGCTAAGAAATATTGAAATGTGAGGAATTAATAGAATATAATAGAACTGAAATGAAGTGAAAAATAGAATAGGAGATAGAAAGGAAATGCTCACAACCACACAAGTGATGAAGCCTCTAGCACATGAACATCGTCAATACTTGCATGCACAATATCTAGAGAAAGTGTTGGGGATGTATATGGGTTTTCATTAGTAAAACCCCTGTTTTGGTGTTCCCACCTCCATGGGCAGCCAAAAGATAGAGAGAGTGAGAAATAAGCAAATGAAATGTGATAAAAGAAAACCCCGCTCAAGGAGGAGAATCTGTCTCACAAAATGTAGGTGATAAAAGTAGTCCCCACTTGAGGAGGAGAACCCATATCTGTAAGGAAATCTAGGAGCGCATCTAGTGAAAACTCCATGCAGAAGTGCCTTCGATAACTTTCATTTCTATTAGGTTGCCTCAAAGACACAAACAACTATGTCCAAATGCGGAATAGACACAATTCATTTCCTACATTGATCCATCTGAGAGAAACACATGTAGATTCAACAAGCATTAACAAATTCTACTACACGAACCAATAGGCATGAAAGATGAAACATAAAACAAGAACACAAAGATTTACGTGGGGAAAATCCTTTCAGATAAAAAACCCCACACTCTAAAGATTGAGCCATTGTATTATTCAGCAACAGGAAGTTACAATACAATTCAGGCTCTTAGCCTTTTCAGAGTTTACATCTTGTTCATTATTGATACTATCTAGTAATCAACTCTCCCTCTGTACATTTCCTGATCAACCTCTCAAACCAAACAATCTTCGTACTGTTACAATACCCTCACATAGTATGCAGTACTAATCAACACAAGAGATCAACCATGGCATTCAATCCTTGATTAGCAGAGAAATCAACAACATAACTTTGCCTCTCACTTCCTCTATTTCGGCCTCATGGCCTCCCGGCCATACAGCCAGCCTCTCGGCCTTCACATCTCGTCAGCTCTTTGAGTCACCTGTTATGGCTTCATGGCTTTGGCCTTCTTCCCAGCCACCCTACGTTCACATCTATTCGCTCTCCTTTTTCTTCTCTTCAACTTCAGCTCTATGAAACGGTTTGTTTCCAACTGTCAAATCATCCAGCTCAGAAACGGTTCACATTTTGCTTTCTTTGATTTGTCCATATCGCACCACGTCAGACAATCTTCACTTGGTCAACAGTGATCAACTTGTGTCGCATGTCGGTGAGACACTAGAAGCGTCTCCCCGACGCCACAAGTCTCGATTACACATTGTCTCCAAGAGTCGTCTCCATCAGCAAGAGGTTTTACCGATATCCACAAGTCATACCGAAATCAACATTCTCATCGGCGAGACAATCGCCATTCGATGAGACATTACACCAAGATCATAAGTCATACCAAAACCCATTGTATTCCTATCGGCATCCATCTATCAGCAAGAGTCTCCTCATCGGCATGATCGGCGAGACCTCTCACCGACCTCCAGTTGAACTCATCCACCAACACTATTGCTAAGACATTCAACTGTCGACAAGAGATTTCACCGAGGTCTTCAAGTCACATCGATCTCAATATTGCCATTGGCAAGACTATCGTAGATCGCCAAGACCTCATATCGAAGTCTTCAAGTCATGTCGACATGAGAATTCCATTCGTTGAGACAATCGTCTTTCACCAAGACATCCCACCGAGCATTCATGTGTTATACTGAAGCATTCGACAGTCACCGAGACTTATCGCCTTCACCGAGACTTCATACCGAAGCCTTTAAGTCACATCGATGTGTTCCACTGTCAGCGAGAGAATCAACCTTCGACAAGATATCTTACCGAGGCTTTCATGTTATCCCAAAACAACTATTCACCAAGAGTAACACCGAACTGATGAACCCACATGCTGTCAGCGAGACTTCCGATATTCGATGAGACATCATATCAAAACAATACATTACACTGATGACCCCTAAAACTATTGGTGAGACATTCCCTAGTCTCCAAGAGATCTTCCCGAGAGTTCAAGTCACCCCGATGACTCCTGCTTATCGGTGAGACTTCTCCTAGTCGCCATGACTTCCTGTCGAATCCATTTGTTATCCCGAACACTCTAAGTCGCCATGAGTCTCCCCGAAGCCCGATAAAAAACCCTTATGTTGCTGAGACATTCCACTTAGTAGGAGATTACAGCAAAGGCCACAATTCAACGATAGGAGTCTTCGACAAGACAAAAGCATTGTCTTGGTGACATGAGCAAAACACAAGGTAAATTGCCAGTTGACTAAACAGCAGAAATGTCACAATGACTAAGCTTTCTCAGAGGTTTCAGCTTGTGAGATTGAGGTATATTTTCCAAGAATCTCCCAGTTGACGAAGATCACACAGGCACCTCCAAAGTAACCAAGAACTAAGAACACACTAGCTCCACCAGTTCAAACCTTGCAAAACTCAAGACACCCAATCAACATGATTCCACATATAACAGTCCATTAGACAATATGTAAAAAAGACCAGGCAACCAACTCCAACTCACTGACCAACAAAACAACCGATAACAGCCCTCCAGGAAACCATATAGATCTCAACATGCTCTCATGTTCTATCAATAATTCTACTCCAACATTCAAGATGTCCACCATTCAAGCAACAATCTTGTCATCTTCCACTTGTGGAAGAAAGATGCATCGCCAAGGTGCATAAGCACCATTCCAACAAACACAAGCAAAAAATCCCAGTGATATGACCAACAAGATACTGCTACCACTTCACTGTGCTCAAATACTATACAGAAGTAATATCAACTTCAAAGCTTCAAACAAAACACAATAGTGAAGTCATTCTCCAGAAACAAGATAAACAACACATCAATTAGAACAACAATCCTGACTGATTGCTCCCATCCAACTAATAAACCCATGCGACTGAAAATAGCACCCACAGCTCATGCTATACCATCCAGTCTTACATACCTAACAGGTATAAGCATTAGTAAACTCATGCTGCTCCAAAAACAACCCATCAATAGCGAATGCAAGCTCCAAGTGCCAACCAGTCAAAGAAGACCAAACACAACAGGAACTCCCACTGTCTGAGTAATCCAAAGACATCACAAGTTTACCAAGTACAACACATAGAAAATGTAACCCTATAGTACCAAAGAAAAATCCACAATGATATGCACAACCTACAACAACCTGCCACAAGAAACATTTCTCTCACCACAAACCTTCACGGCCACAGAGAGAAACACTACACATCAACTTCCTGTAGAACATCCTCATACATACAATTCTAACATCCAACTGTGTCAAAAATGATCTTCTTCACATCCCAAAATAAATCCTTAACAACATCCATCCGTTCAATCACCAAGATCAAACCAACTTCTAATATCATGTAATCAATATGGATGTAAGCTTCTTAAAGAAGATCAAGCTAAATCATTTCCCATTTCAGGAAATCAGCCCATACATCCTCTCCTACCAATTCTCATCAATAAATGACATAACACTAAAGCTCAAGGAGATAAAACAAATTGTGCAACTTCCACTATGAATCCTTTAGAACCAAAAGTTAAACTAATTCAAGATCCATATCATGAAAGTGAACATAAAATACATCTAAAAGATATAATGAGCCAGATATCTCTCAGATAAACTGTTGAGTAGACCAAGAGTGGGAACGAGAATACTCCTTCAAGATAAATAAGTCATCATGACTAATCCAAGAGCAATCTCCTCATAGATCTCTTATTGAACTCACATTCAACCAAGGTGTAGGCTTCTCATACTTTCTGCTAAAAAAAATTAACAAGAGTAACAAGCAACAACACATCTCTCATAAGAGAAGTAAAACCTCACCTTATTCTTCATGTATCCATGAGTACTAGCAAACAATCATCTCATGCTAAACTTTAACTGCATTATTGCACTATCATGAAGTATCAAGCAAGTAATTAAGGCACTCAATACACAAAGAATTACTAGATCACTGTCAAAGCTCCAATCATTTGAATCAGGAACTTATCATGACACCATGATCTACACATCCCCATAGGAGATACCATGCTTCAAGTGAATCCACCAAAGTCTTAAGTACAATGCACAATGCCAAAACTCCAGTGCATAAACAAGAGTATACCATGACATAAAGCAAATAGACTTAAGAACAACATCACCTATCAAGCACCACCAACACCTTAGCCAAAGACTCCAAGTGTCCTCCATGGTTCCAAGATGTTGCACATCTTCAAATAATGTCCATGCAAAAGAAAAAGGAACCCTTCTGCAACATTAAAGAAGACCATTCATCACCATGTGATGAATCCACAGTCACTGCTAGAGCTCCCACTGAAACGTGACAGCTGAGCTCTCCAAGCATCATGAACACCTGCTACAGGTTCCCATAACTGACTATTTAGATACTCAAGAATATCCATCCTCTCATCTCAAAACAATCACACCAATGAACAACTGACCACAGACAAGGCCAGCTAACAAATCTGCACCACCAATGAATCAACCTCATGGATAAAGACAGTCCACATCCAAGTTATCTCACTGCAGCCAATGGGTAGCTAGTCCATCAACCACATAACTCGTAGATCACAAACATCAAACATGCAAAATTGTTATCACATTGAAAACTGCAACACTAAGATATCAAAGAGAATAACCATGTAGACAACGTAACTCAAACACCAGATCACACAAATCTGATTTGCCAATCATGTCCACAATGAGCACCATAATCAAGGAACCCACAAGCATTACCACAAGAATGTTGAATGACAAAACACTTACCAACACTCCCATTAAGAGAAAGAGTCATACCTCCTCAAAACCATGCACCAAGCATGCATGCAGACCTGCAACTATCTCATCCAACAACACCCCAAAAAGGCCAGTGTCTAGACAATAGCTTAACAGCTACTCCACATGATCACAAGTTTTGCTTAACCGTGTAAAACCCACAAAACCACAGAGCCATGCAAGTACAAATCATCCTTAGAAAGAAAACAACAGTTCAAGAGAATCTAGGCCCCTTTCAGGCCAACTTTAAACCACCACCATGTACATGCATCCGAGAAAGAGAGAAAGGCTATTTCAGAAGCTTGCAAATCATCTAATGATTAACTCCATAGCCTTCAAGAATTTGAGGTTAACAGGAAACAGTGTTTTCCAACACCAGGAACCACCACCTAGCATAAGCACTCTCTTCCATGACTAAGAAATAATCTCGGCTTCTCCATATCACCCAAGAGCCTGTCACACAAACACTAATATGAAAGCTTTACTGCTACACAGCCACAGAGTAGGAAAATCCACCTCATACTTCCAAGGTTATACCTCTACCAGCCAGTAGACATATATCACAACATGATCAACTCCCTTTTCCATCTTGACCATCCTTCAAGCTACATGTTGTCTTAGAATACAACAAGGCTTCCACTCATCAAAGGATCAATACACCAGTCCATTCCTCCATATTTCTTCCAGACTAACAAACTGAGAAATCTTCACAAGAGAAATATCCAGAACCAACAACCAAAAGAAGGCTCTTATAAGACTTGTAAGGAAATCTAGGAGTGCATCTAGTGAAAAATCCATGCAGAAGTGCCTTCGGTAACTTTCATTTCGATTAGGTTGCCTCAAAGACACAAACAACTTTGTCCAAATGCAGAACAAACACAATTCATTTCCTACATTGATCCATCTGAGAGAAACACATGTAGATTCAATAGCAAGCATTAACATATTCTACTACACGAACCAAAAGGCATGAAAGATGAAACAAAAAAATAGAACACAAAGATTTACATGGGGAAAATCCTTTCAGATAAAAAACCCCACACTCCAAAGATTGAGCCATTGTATTATTTAGCAATAGGAAGTTACAATATAGTTCAGGCTCTTAGCCTTTTTAGAGTTTACATCTTGTTCATTCTTGATACTATCTGGTAATCAACTCTCCCTTTGTACATTTCCTGATCAACCTCTCAAACCAAACAATCTTCGTACTATTGCAATACCCTCACACAGTATACAGTACTGATCAACACAAGAGATCAACCGTGGCATTCAATCCTTGATCAGGAGAGAAATTGGAAACATAACTTTGCCTCTCACTTCCTTTGTTTTGGCCTCATGGCCTCCCGGCCATACAACCAGCCTCTCGGCCTTCACATCTCGTCAGCTCTTTGAGTCAACTGTTATGGCTTCATGTCTCTGGCCTTCCAACCAGCCACCCTACCTTCACATCTACTCACTCTCTTTTTTTTTCTCTTCAGCTTCAGCTCTATGAAACGGTTTGTTTCCAACTGTTAGATCACAACTATCGAATCATCCAACTCAGAAACGGTTCACATTTTTCTTTCTTTGATTTGTCCATATCGCACCACATCAGACAATCTTCACTCGGTCAATAGTGACCAACATGTGTCGCATGTTGTTGAGACACTAGAAGTGTCTCCCCGATGCCACAAGTCCTAATTACACGTTGTCACCAAGAGTCGTCTCCATCGGCAAGAGGTTCTACTGATATCCACAAGTCATACCGAAATCAACATTCTTATCGGTGAGACAATCGCCATTCGATGAGACATTACATCGAGCTCATAAGTCATACCGAAACGCATTGTATTCCTATCGTCATCCATCTGTCAGCAAGAGTCTCCTCATCGGCATGATCGGCGAGACCTCTCACTGACCTCCAGTTGAACTCATCTGCCAACACTATCGCTGAGACATTCAACTATCGCTAAGAGATTTCACCAAGGTCTTCAAGTCACATCGATCTTAATATTGCCATCGGCAAGACTATCACAGATCACCAAGGCCTCATATCAAAGTCTTCAAGTCATGCCGATGTGAGAATTCCATTCGCTGAGACAATCGTCTTTCACCAAGACATCCCACTAAGCATTCATGTGTTATACCGAAGCATTCGATAGTCGGAAAGACTATATACCGAAGCCTTTAAGTCACATCGATGTGTTCCACTGTCAGCGAGAGAATCAACCTTTAGTAAGACATCTTACCGAGGCTTTCATGTTATCTCGAAACAACTGTTTTTCAAGAGTCACACTGAACTGATGACCCCACATGCTGTCAGCAAGACTTTTGATATTCAATGAGACATCATATTGAAACAATACGTTACGCTGATGACCCATAACACTTTCGATGAGACATTCCCCAGTCGCCAAGAGATCTTCCCGAGAGTTCAAGTCACCCTGATGACTCCTTATCGGTGAGACTTCTCCCGGTCGCCATGACTTCCTGCTGAATCCATTTGTTATCCCGAAGACTCTAAGTCACCATGAGTCTCCCCGAAGCCTGATAACAAACCCTTATGTTGCCGAGACATTCCACTCGGTAGGAGATTACAGTGAAGGCCACAAGTCACAGCGATAGGATTCTTCGGCAAGACAAAATCATTGTCTTGGCGACATGAGCAAAACACAAGGTAAACTGCCAGTCGGCCAGACAACAAAAATGTCACAATGAATAAGCTTTCTTAGAGGTTTTAGCCTGTGAGATTGAGGAATATTTTCCAATAGTATCAGGAAGTAAGGATGCAATAGATAAGGGATGTGGAATCCTAGGATGCTCACAAGCACAAAACAAGGGAGATGGATGTGAGAGCCAAAGGAGATGCAAAGAGGGAAAGCAAGATAGCTGCAAGAGCTAAGAGTGTTGTAGAGGGTGTTGCAAGATATTGAGAAAATGTTAATGTAGCAAGAAATGGAGTTGTGCAAGCAAGAACAAGATGGGAAAAAGTTAAGATGGAGAAGAAGAGGAGAAGTTAGGAGTGAAACTAAAAGTTAGAGAGAAATGAATTGAAAGAATAGCATTTAAGGCTCGGGGATAGAAACAAAAAGAAGCTTCTTAGGTAGTGACAAGGTGACTCGAGCTGTTACCACCAACAAAAGAGGCTGACAAGTGGAAATGATGCATGAGAGTGGTCATTTGAACATTGAAATGTTGCAGGATGCTAGTGCAGTGTGCAGACATCCACACAACATGTTAATATCTACAAACACGACGCTAACAAACAACACGAATGGAAAAAGCACAAGGTTTAATGCACAACTAGCACACGATGGGAGTTGCTAAAAAGTGAGCCTTCGAGCATCATGAGAGGGAAAAAGGATGATGTAGGGGATAAAATTAACCTACACAAGTGCTAAGGGAGTGAAAACTAAAGTGGATACAAGAATATATGTGAAATTGTAAGGGGCGCAATTTTATGACATTACATTTTTCCACCACTTTGGCGGGCACATGAATCTACACTAATATGAATGCTAAAGGAAATTTTCTAAACATAAATAACATCATTATTCCTAAAGGATACTATAGAGGAAACAAATAGTTTTTTGAACCACAAAAGCATGCCCCAGGCTGAAGACCTATAAAACAAACATATTAGACAAGAAAGACCTGCACCAGAAAAATAATGTTAGCACACAAAAAACTAAAGGATTTGAGTCAGCAAAGTGAAAGAGACCTCGATGTAAAAGGTTGTCTCAGTACTATGCATCATCCCCAAATTAAAAACACTAACACATAGAATAATTCTTAAATGGAGAGAAGATGGGCATATACTCAAGATGAAGAAGATGCAGATCTTCAATCCAGTATACACAACTAAGAAAAAAGAGAATTTAAGAAAGGGATGGAGAAGCTAGAAAGGAATGCGAATTCCAAGAGAGATGGCTCCATAGGTACTCTCCCTAGGGAGGTTTGTACAAAAAGGACTCTATAGCTCTGCGGAACTACAAATTTGCATGAAGTACACTGAAGGCCCATAGTCCAACATTGGAAAAACCCTGTAGGATGAAAGCATCTCACAAGCCTACAAACCTGCAAGGAGGTAGCCCACAAGATCTCACATGAAGGAATCCCCATAAAGTAAGCACGTTACAAGCCCACAAAACTACAAGAAGGTATCCCCCAAGATCTCTCACATGAAGGAAACCCATTAAAGTAAGTTCCTTACAAGCCTGTAGACCTACAAGGAGGAGTCCCACAAGATCTATCACATGGAGGAAACCTAAAGATCTAAGCACCTTACAAGCCCACAGACCTACAAGAAGGTGTCCCCCAAGATCTCTCACATGGAGGAAACCTAGAGAAAGGGACTCTGTAGAGTCAAATTGGAAAGTGACTTTATAGGTGTACCTACAAAGTGACATGTTAATTCGTAGATAGAACATGTCAGAAAGAAAAGTGTCTACACAAGAAAATAGGTGAATAGTCAGGCAGAATGTCGACAAGTTGGAAGGATTTCAAAGGGTTCCCTCGGGAACCCTTCAAAATAAGACAGGGTCCACTCAAGGGATGCACTATTTGGAAAGCAAGGTCTAGTGGGGCTGCCCACAAGCTACACCAAAGAATTCATTTGAGAGAAAATATTTCATAGAGGGTCCCTCGGGAACCCTTCAAGAGAAAATGGGTCCACTCAAGAAATGCTTTAATTGAAAGATAGAGAGAAGAGAGAGGGTCCTTGAAAAGATGCATATCTCTAGAACAAGTTATCATTGCCCCCAATGTATAGGGGAGGAGAACCATGCAAGATACTTAGAACATGCAGTATAGAGGTAAACCACAATATCACATGTCATTTAAAGAAGAGATAAGTAAATCAACAAACATGTGAGTGATAGCACCTGAATCACAAAGTTGTTGTATTTTATCCTTCAAGGCCTTACACTCACTAGTGGAATGGATAGGCACTCGATGGTATACATAGGAAGAATGTTTTGTTTTATCATGTTTGTGAAATTTCTTACGTGTAGGAGAAGGAAGAGTAATCAAGAAAGCTTTTATAAGCCTCAACAACATGTGCTCTTTCTTAGACAAAGGATGAGGAGTAGGAAGCAACCCTTTCTCTTGTGAAGAAAGACTCGACTGCTCACAAGAAGAAGGCATAAAGATAGAAGATAACAGAGGAGGATCTCCATATAGAGTGTTATAATTTGTATTCACATTGCCTCGTAATACATAAGAGTAACCATCTTCGATTGCAGGTTTGGATGATGTTATCAAAAGGTCTAAGTGGATCAGCTTGACTTTATATTGTCCAGTGAAGGAATCTATAAATGCTAGAGAACCCCAATCATCACCAACACATACATTCCTTTGAGAAGAGGTAGAAAGAGTAGAATTAAGATTTCTTGCTTCAAAAGTGTACCATAGAAAAAAGGCATCTTGTTTGATTGGGGAATAATTCATGATAAATTGGACTTAGGGAGGCCTTAATTTGGTGTTTTGAGGTGTTTTTCACATCCACACTAGGTCTTGGACCCTTTCAAATGCATTTAATGATGTCTTGTAAAGATGTTGTAAAGTGTTGTAAAAGACTTTCATTCTTTTCTAAGAATTAATGAACCCATTTTCCCTTAATTCAACATTATAAAATGTATTTAAATACATCCTCACATCAATCTAGAAATCTTGTAAAATAAACTTAACTTTAACCTAGTGTTGTAATGTGTTTTACATGTTCACATTGGTTCTTGTTCCTTTATAGGCTGTGTGGACCTCATTTTAGTGTTGTAAAGTTTATTTAATCACACTTTCACATTGAATTTTGTGTCCCAAGCGCTAATTAACCTCTACATCATTAATAGGCCCCTATTACCCCATATTGTGCATCCCAAGGAAATATTTAATGAAATACCTAACAAAGTCATCATACAAACCTTATTTCCTTCTTCTAAGCATTATAGCTAGCAAATGGGTCCCTCTAGGACTAATTTTTCATCTATGGCGAATCAGTGCTTGCTAGGTGGGATGATTCACCCAAGGTGGTGAATGAGTCCTATTTCGACCATTTTTTACTTTTGAGCGAGAAATTTTGGAATTTAAGTTTAATTTTTCTTCATGTCAGCCTCTTGTGCTTTTATAGGTTGTGTGGACCTCATTTTAGTGTTGTAAAGTTTATTTAATCACACTTTCACATTGAATTTTGTGTCCCAAGCACTAATTAACCTTTACATCATTAATAGGCCCCTATTACCCCATATTGTGCATCCTGAGGAAATATTTAATGAAATACCTAACAAAGTCATCATACAAACCTTATTTCCTTACTTCCAAGAATTATAGCTAGCAAATGGGTCCCTCTAGGACTAATTTGTCATCTATGGTGAATCAGTGTTTGCTAGGTGGGATGATTCACCTAAGGTGGTGAATGAGTCCTATTTAGACCATTTTTTACTTTTGAGCGAGAAATTTTGGAATTTAAGTTTAATTTTTCTTCATGTCAGCCTTGGGTATCCAATTTATGAGTGAATTAGTGAATTTCCTATAAAATCAAGTCTCTAAACCCTAAATCACAACCATTCTTCATTATTCATCCATCATTCTTCCATCAAAAGTCAACAAGATAGCATTTTTTAGACATTCAAGGATAAATTCTTCATGTTTAGTTGCATAAATTCAAGATCAATCTTCATGGCAAGGTAACAACTCCGTTCTTGCATGTTGCATTACATTCTTTTCTCATTTTGGTTTAATTACCTACAAAGGGGTTTGACCAAGGCAAACCCCCATGCCCTAACATCCAATATTTCTCTTTCCTTCTTGTGTGTTTGCAGATTTAGGCATCTTGGTGGCTTGGAAATCATTTAAGATCAAGTTGCAAATTTTTTCAAGTCTTCTCTTCTTTATCCAAAGCAAAATACCAACAAAAAGTCACTTTTAGGCCCAAATATGACATTTTCAAAACTAAACACCTAGAGAAGCAGAAAGTGCAGACCAAAGTCTCATGTTTCCACCTTTGAATCTTCAAAAATTCAGAAGTGGACTCATTTTCCATAGGTGGAAAATGAGTCTCCCTTCTAGGCTTGATTTTGGTTTTCTACATTTTTGGATACCCATTTGTCTGAAACAGGCTCCGGTTTAGTTTTCCAGAATTGGGACTGATTCACCCAGAATGGTGAATGAGTCCCACTAGGCCTAAAAATTAGGATCAATGGCATTTCAAAATTAATTTCAAGTCTCTAGAAAGTTTACAGGTGCACTTCTTTAGTTTCATTCATTTTTGTTGTAGTTTACTTTCATTTCTAGGTGTTTTTGCATTACACAATGTGTTTTCAAACACTCTTTATTTTCTTAGTTTCCATTCATTAATCAGTGAATTTTATCAATTAGTTGCATTTATATCATTTCCTTTAGGCATAATTACATCATATATTCCTTAGTTTGAGTGAACCACCTAGATTTTGGGTGTGGGATCTATCTCTTTTCATTAGGTGAAAGACCCTAATTGAGAAAAAGAGACATAACATTCCACCACCATAAATTCTTTGGTTCATTTTGGTAAACCTAGTTTTTGAATACTTTTTATTCTAATTTTGAGTCCTTCATCATAGATCTAGACTCGCATTGACCTTGTATTAGGATTTGAATGGATTAATTTGGATGCCAAGTTTTAAATTTTGCATTCATGAAAAGTGCATTTAGGTTGCATTGTTGGCATCTAAATTCATTTAAATTTTCTAAAATTCTACATTTTTAACTTAGGCCTACATCAGAGCACTTAGAAAACATCAAAATCACTCAAAAATTTCTAAAAAAAGGTCCATACTGGGACTCATTTACCACCTTGGGCGAATTAGTCCATTTTCACCCCTAAAATTGCCTTTTACAAAGCTAAAAACCTTGTTTTTAAGCTTTTTTTTTCTGCCATTACCTAGTTGTATCAGTTGGATGAGTTTCTATAACATGCATTTCATTAAATTTAGCTCAAAATAGCTCATTTCATGCATTGCTCAATTTCACATTTACATTTACCACATTTCATTTTTTAGAATGTAATAAAAAAATTACCTTATTTCCCTTCTAAAAATTGCATTTAGACATTTCACTTTAAGTCATTGTGTTGAACTATATTTACTTTCTCATGTTAGTATGTGTTCTCTTAGTGCATTCCATGTTTCTAGAATATCAAGTGCCTAGTATGTTTCTATTTTTCATGGACATGATCTAGGACAACCAAGTAAAACATTTGATCAACATGTTGCATACCCTCCTAGTACCTATCGTATTTGCAAGAATATAATAACACAGGAGGATGCAAGTGTAGATAATCATAACACTCATACTTTTTCTTCTACCAATAACTCTCTTATTAGTGATAAAAGTATTTTGGTGAAACGAGATACAAGCATTGAGATTCGTGATTGTCCCTCTCCTCTTCATCCTTTGGAAGACATTAGAAAACAAGAGGATGCAATCATAGAAACATTTCTTAACAACCATGACAATCAACATTGTCCTTCTCCTAATATCCCTCCTTGATGCCATGAGGATAGGTTGGTGTTAGAAGATATACCTATTAAACATCATGAGAATCTTGACCCTTGATTTCCTAATGCTCCTACCATTTTGGATAATCTGTTTGAAAATCATAGTGGTCTTTCTCTTGATACCTCCCCCCCTTTTGATGAAGCTACTTTACAAAATTCAAACTTGGATGAACATATTACAAGCTCTCCTACTAGGGTAGATAACATGGCATAAGAGAATGAGACCTCAAAGATAATAGACGCTCAACTAACACCTTCTCCTAATCATCCCCCTCTTGATAATCCCATCATTGATCATTCCCCTATTGGCGATGAAGTCATTTTGGAAGAACCAAGCCTTAATTATCAAGAACATGTGGCTTGTTGTTCTCCTAAAAAATTTACTTCTAGGGAGAATATCATGGTGCTAGAAAAAGGAAACAATAATAATGTGTCTTTCGTCAATAAAAAGGTGATTCTCGATTGCCCTTTATTATAAATACATAAAAAATAGACCATTGAGGTTATGAATGCACAATTTTCCATTAGATCCCCTTCAATCAATGGACCTCACACATACCCCATGGGACTTCCTAACAACCCTCTAATTCTCTACCCACCTTCAAACGAACAACAAACTCAAAATAAACCTAAACTTATCCTTTACCCTCCTCAGAATAATGTTTCACAACTAAGTCATCATAACCTTGCTCATATGTATAATACTCAAAACAATGTGCAACCACCACAACCAACCCCGAGACCATTACCATTCCCTAATTTCCTATCCCACCTAACCCTTTCTTTCCAGGTTGCAAGGAGTATGATCTTGTCAAGAAACTTAAGAATAATCCTTCTAAGATATCACAACATGATCCAAACAACATTACAACAAGTTCTTGTCCCTTTTAATGTGCCAACAAATGATATAGTAGCCATGATTCAAGGACTAAACATTGACATTATTTTCCACCAAAGTGAACTCCCCTCTTTGGATGTGCAAAAAAAAAAAAGAATCCTTCATGATCATAGCGCAATACAAACAAAAAGGGATAAAGAGAAATATTGTAGATATTGGTTCTACCCTTAATGTGTGTAGTGTGAGCCTTCTAGATAGGCTTGGCATTGATCAATCAACCATTCAACCGGATTATTTATCTATTAATGGATTTTACAATATTGAAAAGAAACCGTTAGGGGTAATCATTATACCTCTTACCATTGTGGTGGCCTCCTTCAATACACCAATCCATGATATGCCTTATGAACTTTCATGAAATCTTATCTTAGGAAGATAGTGGATTCATGGCATGAAAGGTGTGCCTTCCACTCTCTATCCTAAAATGAAATACATCTACAACAACATAGTCCACACACTTGATGCTGATCTTGAACCTGATAGTGTCTTACAACTTGAGAAAAACAAATAAAATTCCTTAAACACATCAACATCAACTACACTAGTCAAACCTATACAACACAACAACAAAGAACAACATCTTGAACCAGTCTCACAACTCTTAGAAGATGATTGGGGTTCCTTGGATTTCAAACATGATTTCATGGGTGAATACAAAATCATACACAAAGACTCAAATAGGGGAAAAAAAAGAAGACCCTTCAAAGCATCTACTTCACCCACTTTAGAAGAAGAAGAAAAATACACAACAACCTTTGATGAAGTTAATCATGAACAACCACCAACTTCAAAAGCAATGAAGAAGCTTTATGGATGTGGTTATGAGCTTATGAAAGAACTTGGATATAGTGGAAAAGGATGTGGTGCTCATGAACAAGGTATCTGAAACCCTATAGAGCCTAACAAACAAAAAAAGACTCATGGTCTTGGTTATGGTCCTTTGATAGAAGTAATCAAGCCTTCCCTCAACATCAATACTATCACAAAACATCCTTCTAAGAAAACTTTAACTGTTGTACATCTTGAACTCCTTGACACTAGTGGTCTTGAAAATTCTCCTTTCCAAAACATGAAACAACAAACAAAATCTTTGTTTAACATCAATGTCATCTCGCATAGCACTAAATATTTTCATTCGATATATTTTCCCTCCTCCTATAAGAGAGAAAAAAGTCTTGCAATCTAAATAACTTTGCATAGGTATTGACATTTTGTACTAAGCAAGATATCTCTTTGCCACTAACAATAGAAACTACTTCTCCCCTTGATCAAGAGGGTATCTTTTTCAAGACTCCTCCAAGATCACTTGATAACCCTTCCTCCATGAACTCAAAATAAATGTTATTAAAAGACTTCATTTTGTTCCTATCATAGAGTTCATGGTCATTCCACCAATGAATGTAAGGCTTTGAGTTGTAAAACCCAACATTTTCTAGAGTTTTCTATTATTCCTTTTGTGGGGGCACCTAATCCTTCTTCTTGATATTGATTTTCACTCTAGTATCCATCTCATTAATCATTTCAGCATGCATCTCATTAATCATTTCAGCTCACCCTTGTCCTGTAATAAGTGGGGGCAACGGGTTTAGTAGCCTTTTCCTCGTATGTCACTTGTCGTTGCCTCTTTTGACTAGTCGTTAACCTTTCATGACCATATAAGAGAAAGCTTGAGATGTGGAATACATGCCTTAAGTTGGACCACATGTGACATACTCCCTCTTTCATGATGTAGCTCATTAGAAATATATGCCTTGGAATAGGGCTTTCCGAGTAAGCTCTCATGTCCTCTTCTTCTACTTTAAAGAAATTTCTCATAGTAATGGTGTTCGCAACCACTTTAAAGTGGGGGCATACATCACCACTCGCATTTCATTGTGCGATCTTCTTTTTATTGTGATCTCCTCTCTTGGAAACAAGATTATACTATTTGCACTTTTCCTCTCTTGGAAGCATTAAGCATGATGTTTCCTAAGATGAAACATTGCATGAACTAAGCAAGATCCCTTTGAACATTCCTAACACTATCTTGCATAAACAATGTCTATGAGTGTCAAGCATACAAAGTTTTTGTTGGAGTTAAAATGACACTGAGAGGGGGGGGTGAATCAGTGTCTTAATAGATTTGACCAATTTTCAAAAATTCAAAAACATACCTCAGATTTGATCTCAATATTACTCTGATTAAAGCATTCATTTGTTGAATGTAATCATTCATAAACAGAATTGAGAAAAGTAATAATTAGTGAATAGAAACAACAACACTGTAAAGAAGAGAGCACACAGAAGAACAAAGAGACAAGCTTTTTCCAAGTGGAAAACCCTCCTGGGGTATAAAAACCACTCCTAAACTGCCTTATTGGCTTAATATTCAAAACCACTGTTAACAATGACTTATAGGCTAATTTTTGAGCACCAACTCAAGGAGCACCAACCCCTTACTTAGATTTTAGAATTACACTCATAATATCAGAGGATCTCTCTATTTTCAGTTAAGCACATATTTCTCTATTTTCTCATCTACAAAATACCCTAAGGATTACAACCATAAAACTTACACTCTTTTCAACACAGGTTTTTATATACATTTCAAGTATGTCTGTCATGATGAAAGTCTTCAAAGAATGCGTTTTTCACAAGAATCTGAAACTCACTTGCCAATTTTAGAATCTGAAGCTGAATAATGACAATCTATAGATGATGGTAAAAATCAATAGTAACGCTTATCCACAGAATTGCAAATCATCCATTATTTCAAAAACGCAACTACTCAAAAAGGAAACTCAATGAATATTCTGCCATGTAACAGTTCTGAGATTCGATGCCAATCCATGATGTCGACATGCAGCTATACTTAGAAAAATCCATGCCGGCCACAATGTATGAGTTCTCATTAATCATTTGCTGGGAAAACAGTTGAGTATGCTAAAGGAAATTATAACGTTGATCGTTCCTTTGGTCCCTATGCATTGCCATGACCTTCTACCATTGGGGAGAAACCATATCAAAGATCTTTATGTTTCCCCAAGATCACATTTCTGTTAAATTTGTTTCAGTCCCTGAGACACTAGAGTCTTTCTCACCGAGATGCCCTTTTGTTCCATTCACTATCGCTATAGCCTTTTGATATCTGAGAGACATCTTGTAGACAAGTCTTTGTTTTACCGAAAGTCATTCTGAGTTGCTCTGACATCTTGCTATTGGGGAGATGTTATGTAGATTTCATTATGTTTCACCGAAAGTCCACATGATACATTTTGGTCACCGTGACATAAGGTTTTTCTTGCTGACAAGTCCATCTGTTCTATATATGTCGCTGTAACTTCAAACCATTGGGGAGACATCCTGTAGATCATTTCATATCATACCGAAATACCCCGAATTCACCTCAAATTGCCAAGAGAGAACAAATCTCACACCGATAAAGTCCTTTTGAATTCCATCGGCGAGACATATCAAAGTCGGGGAGACCTCTTGTAGAGCACACCATGTCTTTCCGAAAGTCTTCATCCACTTGTGTGTCGCTGTGACATTATAATTCTCTCACCGATGCATCCTTCTACCTTATGAGAGTCACTATAGCATACCATCATCAGGGAGACCTCTCGTAGAATATATTGTGTCATACCGAAACAACCCGAACACACCTTAGATCACCAAGACATTATCAACCTCTCACTGAAAGCCATTCATTTGACTTTGTCGCCAAGACTTGACGGGTTCACTGAGACTCTACATCGAAACTCATGAGTCTTACCAAAATCCCACGTGATCATTCTTGTTCGCCGAGACAACTCAATGCTTATGCCGACAAGGTCCATATGTATTCCATTGGTGAGACCCACAGGGTTTTCTATGACATTATATTGAAGAAAAACCTTTGTCGATAAGACCTTTTTGTGCACGGTCGGTGAGACAATATGTCTTTGGTGAGACCAGATGCCGAATACAACACTCCTGCCGAAAGACTTCCACATGCATTAATCAGGGAGACATCACCCTTTTCGCTATGACCCTTTTCCGAAGCCTTAAACTCTTGCCGATATGTTCCCATTCAACCTCTGATCAGTGAGACAAAGCAATTGCGCTGTGACCACATACCGACGGTATAACTTATGCCGATATAATCCTTTTCTATCGCCGAAACAAAAGAGAATGTCACATCAATAGATGCCTGAAGATGGATCCCGACTGGTATGACATCAAATAAGTCTTGCTGATATGATCTTTCAACGGAGGTCGGTCTGACATACCAATTTCGCTAAGACATCATATCGATGCCGCAACTCTTGCCGATATGAACTTTCTTGTGTCAGTCACCAAGACACAAAGTGCTCGATGAAACAACATGCCGATAGGGATTACTTACGCCAATGCACCACCTCATGTATTAGTTGGTGAGACCTGACTCATTCGGTAAGACCTCTTAGTGGTGGAAGATACTCATGCTAGTAGACTTTTCTTCTGTCACCAAGACCATGATCAATGTCACGCCGAAAGCTTCCTGTATGTACAATCAAATCATTATGTCATCAGAAATGTCTTGCCATTAGGCAACACAGATGTTTATCAAAGAAATGGATCAGGGAGACCCAAGCATTCTCACGTCAATATGTTCTTTCTTGTCATCGAAATAATGTACAAATAAGATATCCTGTGACTGCACAAAGCTCAAACTGATCAGTACCATAAGATATTAAAATTCTAAATGTAAACTGTCCACTGAGTGCCAAGACATGTAAACCATATAGACAAAGTTGTACCAAGATAAAGCATGAAAAACCAATCTGAAGCTGTCAACAAGTAGAATCAACAGAGAGATTTTGTCATCAAGGACAAACCATATGATCACAACTGAGATCTAACAGTTTTTCTTACCTCATAGAGCTTGAAAATCATTTTCCTTTATGGCGCCTTATTAAAATTATCAAGAAGTATAACTTTGGTATGGTTGAGCGAGAAGCCCATTCTGAGGCATGACTTTCCCCATAACCACCCTGTGGATTTCTCACCTCATGGATAACCAAAAAGTTCCATGGCCCTAGAGTGAGTATTTTGTGGACTTCTCACCAAATGGATAGCCAAGAGTTCTATTGCCCCAGAGTGAGTATGCATTTTCTTTTTGGACAAACAATTTAGATCTGATCCACAACTAGCTGGACAAATGATCAAAGGTTGATCCTCCTTTTCATTTTCATCTCTCTCTTCCTTCTAGTTCTTTCCATTGCATGATTATGTATCTTGATGGTTTCACTTAGGATCTTGGATATTGGGGGCTTGATTGCCTTCTTGATCTTTTTAATTCTTTTCCATCTACATTTGTACACTCAGATCTCTCTTGAATGTCTACTTTAGTGTGAGTTTCAAGAAAGTTCATCCTCTCACTAAAGAGGGGCCTATATGTACCATATTAAAAAGGAAACTTGCTTGATTTGGGGAATAATTAATGATAAATTGGACTTAAGGAGGCCTTGATTTGGTGTTGTGAGGTGTTTTTCACATCCAAACTAGATCTTGGACCCTTTCAAATGCATTTAATGATGTCTTGTAAAGATGTTGTAAAGTGTTGTAAAGAATTTCAGAGATTTCTAATACTTAATGAACCCATTTTCCCTTAATTCAACATTATAAAATGTATTTAAATACATCCTCACATCAACCTACAAGGCTTGTAAAATAAACTTAACTTTAACCTAGTGTTGTAATGTGTTTTACACATTCATATTGGTTCTTGTGCCTTTCTAGGATGTGTGGACCTCATTTTAGTGTTGTAAAGTATATTTAATCACAATTTCACATTGAATTATGTGTCCCAAGCCCTATTTAACCTTTACATCATCATTAATAGGCCCCTATTACTGCATATTGTGCATCTTGAGGCAATATTTGATGAAATACCTGATAAAGTCTTCATAGAAACCTTATTTCCTTACTTAGCATTATAGCTGGAAAATGGGTCCCTTTGGGACTAATTCTCCATTGGTGGTGAATCATTCCCTGCCAGGTGGGACTAATTCTCCCAAGGTGGAAAATGAGTCCTATTTGGACCATTTTTTACTTTTGAGCAGCATATTTTGGAATTTAAGTTTAATTTTTCTTCATGTCGGCCTTGGGGATCTAATTTATGGCTAAAATAGGTGAATTTCCTATAAAATAAATTCTATAAACCCTAAATTAGAACCATTCTTCATTATTCATCCATCATTCTTCCATCTCAAGTCAAGCAAGTTAGGGTTTTATCATCTCAAGTCACCAAAATAACATTTTTCAGACATTCAAGGATAGATTCTTCATTTTTGGTTGCATAAATTCAATATCAATGTTCATGGCAAGGTAATAACTCCATTATTTCATGCTTCATTACATTCTTTTCTCATTTTTGTTTAACTACCTACAAAGGGGTTTGACCAAGGCAAACTGCCATGCCCTAACATCCAACATTTCTCTTTCTCTTCTTGTGTGTTTGCAGATTTAGGAATCTTGGTGGCTTGGAAATCATTGAAGATCAAGTTGCGAAATTTTTTTAAGTCTTCTCTTCTTTGTCCAAAGAAAAATACCCACAAAAAGTCACTTCCAGGCCCAAATCCTATAGTTTGAAAATTAGACACCTAAAGAAGCAGAAAGTGTAGATCGAAGGCTCCTATTTCCACTTTTGAATCTTCAAATATTAAAAAGTGGAATCATTCACCATAGGTGGGGAATGAGTCCCACTTCTAGGCCTGATTTTGGTTTTCTACAGTTTTGGATACCCATTTGTCTGAAACGGGCTCTGTTTCAGTTTTCCAGAACTGGGATTGATTCACCCAGAATGGTGAATGAGTCCCACTAGGCCTAAAATTTAGGATCAAAAACATTTAAAAAGTCATTTCAAGTCTCCAGGAAGTTTATAGGTGCACTTCTTCAGTTTCATTCATTTATGTTGTAGTTTACTTTCATTTCTAGGTATTTTTGCATTACATAATGTGTTTTCAAACACTATTTATTTCCTTAGTTTCCATTCATTAATTAGTCCATTTTATCAATTAGCTACATTTATATCATTGAATTTAGACATAGTTACATCATACATTCCTTAGTTTAAGTGAACCACCTAGATTTTGGGTGTGGGATGTATCTCTTTGCATTAGGTGAAAGACCCTAATTGAGTAGAAGAGACATAGCATTCCACCACCATAAAATATTCGGTTCAAGAAGGATCTTCTTTAGGGACATCTATCTCAAGAGTATCCTTTGTAGTAGGTATTGCTCAAGTAAACATTGACACATTAGAAGACACTGAAGGAATAAGAGTAGGAACAACCAAAACCTGACCAATAATTGCTATCTCACATAAGTGCATAGCCTCAGGGTCAGCCTTGATTGTGACTACTTGATTATTACAAATGAACTTGATAGATGTATGCAAGGTAGATGAGACTACACCCATAGCATGAATCAATGGTCTACCAAGAAGAAGGTTATATGGTAATTTTTATGACATAACATATACAAGGGTGGGTAGAGTAATGGGTCCCAACCTCAAAGGAAAGACTATCATGCACAGGGCTTATCGACTGACGTTATCAAACCCATGAATGAAAACAAGAGAAGGATTAAGAGAAGATGAAGCAATATTAATCTTAGGAAATAGATCAATGTTGCATACATTAAGTCTCAAGCCGACGTCAACAAGAGTACATCTAATGTCGATATTATTAATGTTGACTATAATCATTAGAGGATCTACTTGCTTTTGTACTTCTGAAGGCTAGAGTTTTGATGGATAAAATGTAATATTTGGTGAATTTGCATCAATATGAGTTATCAATGAATTAGCATCTGTTGACCTAGAGGAAGAATGAAAGAGGATCTTTTGCAATGCTTCTTGAAGCATACCTTGGTAAACCGGAGCAAACTAAATCAAGTCCCACAATGAGATCTTAGCCAGAGTAACCCAAGGTCACTCGACAAGATCGTAATCACTAGGTGCTTTAGTCATGGGTTTAGGTGCTTGAGGAAGGTTTAGTGTTTTATTCATTCTATTCTCATAAGTATGGGCTACCACTCTATAAGAGGGAGCCATAGAAAAATCAAGAGAATCTCTATCAAATGGGACACTGTCAATTGAAAAAATCCTTTTAGGAGAAGGACTAGCTGGAGTTATGTAACTAACAAGTCTCTTAGGCCTTTGAGGGGAAGTAGAGACATATATTATATTTATAGATTCATCACAACTAGTGGAATATTTATTTGAAGACATATTCTCAACATCGATCTAGGGGGGATCAGATGTGGAAGGAGGTTCATCATTCACTAATGTATCATCTCTAGAAGAGACTGCATTAAGAAAAAGATGAGATTTATCATTTACACATGCAACATCCCTAGAATAGAGTTCATTGGAATGAAGGGTAGATTCATCATTCACAAATGCATCATATCTAGAAGAGAGTGCATTGGAATGAATAGTGGGTAGAGTAATGTTAAGAAAAGTATCAATGATTTCATCTTCTTGCAACAAAATATCCTTCGAAGCAAGAGGAGTCTCGTGAGAAGGAACAATGACACCAAGTGACATGGGAAAATCCAAGACACTATCACATTCATGAAATGGAACATCACTAACATTTTGAACAAAATTAGATACTAAACTAATAAAATAAGATATTAAATTCATTTTGGGGTGATAAAACTGAGAAAAAGAGAAAATCTATATTTTTTAGATTTTTTGGTATTTTCTAGGTTCTAGTAATTTTTATTTTCAAAGGTCTTTAGAGTGGAATTTGAGGTCAGAACTTGCATCAGTCCCTAAAATTCAATAGTCAAAGGCATGGTATTTTAGGGACTAAACTAGTTCTCTTCGAGACCTTTCCAACGATGCAAATGGTTTTGAATTCTGAGCATCAAGTCAAAAGTTATGATCTCGCCAAGCAGAGGTAAATAAATTCCTAGTTTTTTGAAAAATACCCTCTTCACGTTAGGTTCACCAAAATGTAGAGAAGGGGGATTTGCTACTCATGAGTTATCTTCATTCAGAGAGCCTCACAAGGTGAACTACACTAAACTACCTCAAGGAATAGTGGGAGAGTTCTAGAATCAGAAAGAACATGTCACAAAGATTTTCTGGACAAACTAACAAGCTCTCGGCCAAAGGACGACAATGTGGGATACATACAGTTGCATGGTGCGCTGGCATCCCAGAGACATGTTGGTGCCTTGTAAGGACCAAAAAGTTAGATTATCACATAAAATGACAAAGTGACTACTTCTATTCTAATTGCTAAGAAATATTGAGACGTGAGGAAGTAACAGAATATAATAGAACTGAAATGAAGTGAAAAAAAAATAGGAGATAGAAAGGAAATGCTCACAACCACACAAGTGATGAAGCCTCCAGCACGTGAACATCTTCAATACCTATATGCACAATATCTGGAGAAAGTTTTGGGGTTGTATTGGGGTTTTCCTCAGTCAAATCCTCATTTTGGTGTTGTCACCTCCACGAATAGCCAAAAGATAGAGCGTGAGAAATAAGCAAATGCGACGTGATAAAAGAAAAACCTACTTGAGGAGGAGAACCCATATCACAAAATGTAGGTGATAAAAGAAATCCCCATGTTGGGAATTAAAATTTCATACAAATTTTAAGTCCCCATATTCAAAAAGTTGATTTTAACACTCAGGAGTACAGTTCAAAAATCTGCTCGAGTGGCTCACTTTGAAAAATAATAGAACAAAGTCAATATAATTTCAAGAAAAACAACTTTGCAGACATGTTCATTTATCATATGGGAGTATATTTTCAAATTTTCAGCTTCATACGATCTATTTTGACAATGTTTCGAAGCGACAAGTTGAAGGGTTTTTAAGAAAATATGCTATCAACACAATGAAATATGTTAAAGTGGCCTACTTTGAAGGAAAATATTAAGCATATACAAATATATTATGTCACACCAATTGTTTCTCTTGAATATCCTTGTCACGAGGTGCATCCATGCCAATTTTTAGGACATTCAGACATCATTTGATAATTTTTAAAAATCAAATCCAAATGAGTTTTACATAGTTTGACAGGTACAATTTTGCAAAAAATCACTGAGTAAGCTACTTTGACCATTGAGAGTTTTCAATTTTGACAAGTTCATGCCCAACCATTTCATGAGCATACTCCCCTACCTTCAAATAACACTCTGGTGCATTTTCATGGCTTCAAAGGTCATTTTAGAGGCTACTTAATTTGTTTTGTCATAGTGTGAAAAGTCAAAAAGACAAATTATGAGGAATACCCACTTCAATAAATTTCAAATTATAATGGAAAAGAATAGGGTGTTATGAAATTTGATCTTTTTGGGTTATATAAGACTCTCCTAGGATACCATTATCATCTTACACCATAATGCCTACTTCAAGCACAAAACTAGAGCAAATGATAAAATTGATGCACTATAAAGTTATATACAGAATTGAAAAGATAAATTTATACACCCCTCCAAATTCTTAAAAAGGACACATTAGGGAGTAGGTGTTGAATACATACATTTTGTTAGGGCTCCGTAATCAAGACATGTTTCGGAAGTGCACATCATCATTTGCAAAATTCTCCTTCAGGAAGATAATATTTGATAAAGATTTTGAAAGCCAATATTTTGTGATATAAGGCCAACAATATGTTTCTAGGAGCAGATTCTTGACCTCAATAGAAACTCTAAAGAGGCATCAAAGCTCTAGACAAGGAAAATTATTTTTGTGTGGTCCAAACAAAACAACTCCTCTTATATCTATATCGTACCAAGTGCAGGAGCCTAGTTTTGGGAAGCTCTGCACCCTGAATCCTTACAACATTGCCTTCTGTTTGTAGGGTTTGATTGTCATAGCTATGGATGCCCATAGGAAAATACATTCAAAATGTGATAGCTCAGATGGGTATGTGCAGGATCATGATGGGCCAAAAAGTGGCAATATAATGGATATTTGTAGGGTATGTGGCTGATAACTCTTTTTTTACCCAAAATTGATGAAAAAAAAGGGTTTCTAAAGGAGATTCTTAGCTTTCCACCAATATAAATTATGCTTTACTTTGAATTTAACAAATAATTATTATTCATTTTCTATTTGAATTACGACTAAAGCCCTGATTGATACGTTGATTGAAAAAAATCTATAGCTTTCAAATGGTATCACATTTTTTTAATCTAAAACATGTGTCACATTCTATGCTTCACATACTATAGGATTAAAAAAAATAAAATTGAATTTCATGAAGTTTTGACCAAGTTAAGGTGGTCAAACATACAAGTTTTAAATTTTTTTAAAAGTTGTAATAAAAAAATTATAATTAATTATTTACTTGGAAAAAAAATAAAAAAATAAGCATCACATCTAGACATGATTCCTCTACTTATATTTAAAATATTATAAGAAAATACTATCATTTTATTGTGGTTAGGGTGGTCAGACAGATACCCACTTCTTATTTTTTCTCGGAAATTTAAGTACTACTGCATTGAAATTTCAAATTTTCACCAAATACATTTATTTTTTAAATAAACCTAGTATTTTAGAAACTACATTCAATTTACTACAAATTTTGATCTTACATATTTTTGAAATAATATAGATAAATTATTCAAATTTTTACTTCAAGTTGCCTAACTCTGATTTTTCTAAATTTTTTGCCACTTAAGGGCCTATTTTTTCCATGATGATCTTGCACATACCCAGATTCAGGATATAATCCAACTAAAATCATATTCGATTGAGGTCGCATTTTGTAAGTTGGGAGACACAAACGGTGTAAAGCATGCCTATAATGTGGAAAATAAATAAAAGGCACGAAATGTTGATAAAGCTCCCCAAAGGAATATCGTTTCATGGAACACAGTGATCATGGAATATCTCATCGATGGAGGAATAGAGAAACTACCCACAAGAAGAAATTTTTATGGGATTTTTGATGGAATGATGTGATTCCCAGATGCGGTCATAGATCATGAGTATATCCTAAAGAAAAAAAATTGACAAAGGATCGGCCTTCGTATGACCTGCAATCAATTTCCACTCAAAAAGTAGGATGGAGGAATGTAAAGAGTATCAAAAGACTACAAAGACAATGAAGAATGTCACGTCATCAGAGCTAAGGGAAGTACAAACAGAGAATGTGCACAACTTGGAGAAACATAGGGATGGGCATGGAAATACCATGGATACCACAATTGAATTTTATGATACGTGGATTGTTCACTAGAACTGTTGCCATCAAATGGAGAAAATTTTGAGCTCACCTCAAAAGAACAAAGCAAAAAACCTAAATTCTTCAGTATAAGTTTCTCAAATTTTCATGATATTGAAAGTCACGCCGATGGGAAATTTATCGAGGAAACGTAATACAATCAGAATAAAAAATGTATAAGTTTCATCAATGATGCATGTCACACCGATAATACAAAGTCGATA
Organism: Sequoia sempervirens; assembly: GCA_007258455.2. Lineage (NCBI taxonomy): Eukaryota > Viridiplantae > Streptophyta > Pinopsida > Cupressales > Cupressaceae > Sequoia > Sequoia sempervirens. The sequence continues at coordinate 207,025,013 of VDFB02353493.1, forward strand.
TGAATATTAAAATGAATGATTCCCATGCAATATGGTTAAAGATTGAAAGAAATTTAAATATTAAATAGTGGGAGTAATAAGGTGAATAAAGGTGAAGGTAGAGAATTTTTTATGAGGTAAATATTTAACCAAGACTTGAACTATTTTGACCAAAGGGGAGTTATAAGGTGAAATAATCATTTTACCCATAAATGAACAAAAGGTAAATATATAAAATATTTGCATAGGGAAGTGGAATTTTTCACCAATGGGAATAAAAGGATGGACCGTAGTTATTTACCCAATGAAATAATTAAAATTGGTGAAATCTTTCAATCGAGAGACATAAATGGAGAATATTTTCACCCAAGGAGTCATGAAGCAAGTAATTATTTAATGAGAGAAAAGCGAAGTTTCTAGGAAAGGATAATTATTAAAATTGATTTTTCATGAAGAATGAAAAATGGAGATTAGATTTAGGGATTAGGAATAAGTAGATTAGGTAGTTGGATAGGGTGAACTATTTCCGAAACAGAACATCATGTTGTATATTGTAAAATGTTTTAAAATTATATAATGGAGAAGAATACATAAATTTGGTGAAATCCTTTCTTGGTGTTCAGTTGTTGTGATGCAATTATTTACATTTTTATCTAGTTGTCTCCAACTTGAGGTTTTTTAATCATTTAAATCAGTATATCAAGTATATTTCTAATTTATCGAAATGTATTCCCATTTTGTGTGAATTAATCAATTGGTGTCTGCAAGTCAGATTTAAATTCTTTTGGATGAATCACAGTGATTTAAAGATTTATTTTGGATGATTGAAGAAGAACCTAGTAAGAAAATATTCCAACACAGTTTATGAAAGTCATAAATTTAGTGAAGTTTTATGCCAGTCATAGAACCTCATTCTCAAAGTTCCTAGCAACTAGAGTTAATCAAAAAAGGGGAAACACATATCATTCACCTCTTGACTCCATTATCCCAACAAAAGTAGGCACTAGTCACACCAATTCCATTTTAGAATTTTATAAAATATTATTCAAACATTCACATCTCACATTTCAGTAGGAGTAGTTAGCAAACTTTCATCTATTACACTTTATGCCATCTTAATAAATCCATCAATTCAATTAAGTCATACAATTTTAAGTCTGCCTCATTCACATAGGTATACCCACCTACGTCTAGAAGCACCTAAAGAGAAAAAGGTTCAAATTATTTGGCCTTGTTTGTTACCCTAAAATATATCAAGAGATTGGAAACCTCTTGAGGCATTTCACCTGCATTTTTAAGAGTTAACACCCCACTTCAAGAGGAGAACCTGTATCACAAAGTAAGGATGCAGTAGATAAGGGATGTGCAATCCCAAGATGCTCACAAGCACAAGACAAGGGAGATAGATGCGAGAGCCAAACAACTTGCAAAGAGGGAAAGAAAGATAGCTGCAAGAGCCAAGAGTGTTGTAGAGGTTGTTGTAAGAGCTTGAGAAAATGTTGTTGTAGCAAGCAATGGAGCTATGCAAGAAAGAGAAAGATGGGAGAATGTTAAGATGGAGAAGAAGAGGAGAAGTTAGGAGTGAAACAATAAGTTAGAGAGACAAATGAATTGAAAGAATAAAATTTAAGGAGGGGAGAGAAACAAAGAGAAGCTTCCTAATTAGTTACAAGGTGACTCGAGCCATTACCACCGATAGAAGAGGCTGACAAGTGGAAAACATGCACGAAAGTGGTCATTTGAATGTTGAAACATTGTAGGATGCTAGCGTGGTGTGCAGGTGTCCATGCAGCACACTAATGTCCACAAACATCACGCTACAAAACAACACAAAAGGGAAAAGCACAAGGTTTAACGCACAATTGGCACATGAAGGTAGCTATTGAAAGTGAGCCTTGGAGCATCCTTAGAGCCCAAAAAGGCTGATGCAGGGGATAAAATGAACCTACACAAGTGCTTAGGGAGTGGACACTAAAATAGATACAAGAATGTATGTGAAATTGCAAGGGGTGCAATTTTACAACATTACAATTGTATACGGTTTGCCTATGTCTAAAATGTAATTGGTGTGACTTCAAAACTTAATTAAAAAATGAAGTTCAATCAAACACTATGAAACCAAATGAATTTTCTAGAGATTGTAGTTACAAAGCTAAATTCAAAAAAATAGAATTTTATCCTTCATAGAAACAAATTTATGTTGTTTATGGGAAACATCACTCTTTAAAAATGGTGTTTACTGTTAAAAACTTGTTTCCAAAGTAGATAGAAAAAGAAATGCAATTTAATTCCATTTTAATTTTTTTTATATATATTTAGAATCTAAAGAAAAAATTTCATAAGTCACTAGTTTGCATCATCTCCAAATTTGTCATGGTTTAACAACTATATGTGCCTGAAAGTGAAGATTTAGTTAAAAAAAATTGTTCAATGTCGAGTTTGGCCAAAAATTATAAACTAGTATTGTGGGATCACCCAAGTCTAGTTTTTAGCATTCTCATTGCCACTTAGAGGCATTGTTTGTCCCATCATGATTGTATAGTCACCCTATTAAATAATATATCTAGAAGCTAGGTCAAACTCCTCAACTTTATGATTTTCTTCATTATTTAAAATTTATTCTTCTATTTAAAATTTGAGGAAAGTGTTGGGAGATTAGGAGGTCTAGATGTTAAACTAAATATTCTTTAGTCTACTAGAATTCCACAACTATTCATTTCTTAAATATTTTTATTATGTTTTTGGGTTTGAAATTTGCATTTGTTGTGGAGGTATTAAGGACTTCTAGAGGTTAACCAAGAGTTTAAAAACCCATCTCTCCATCAAAATATCATAATTATGTGTCTTCCCTAAATTTTTTATTGCATTTTTAATGTACTTTTATTAGAAATACATGCAAAAAAATTAGGGAAAAATAGACATCAAATTAAAAGAGTTAAAATCTAGTCCTCCACTAAAATATAATATTTTATGTTTTCATCTAACAAGTGCATTTCAAAAAATTAAGTGATTTCGTAACAATTTGACATTGACCGAGACCTTTAAATATATATATATATGCTAGGGCATCATAAAATTTTAAAACTTTTTAACATAACTATTTTCCCTAATTTTAAAGTTTAATTTCTCTATTAGGATCATAAAATAGGGTTATATTTAATCATTGAGTTTTCATACCCAAGGGTTTGAACAAACTAAGATAATTTGTAAATGGTAATAATATTTTGATCCATAGTCTAAATTTAATCATGCTAAAACTTAGAAGATGATCATGTTGAACATGTAAGCATACATTGTCACAAGCATAAATAGTGGGGAAATCCACCTACTATTTCTTAAAGTTTGATGAGGATGTTGAAATGGTTGTGTAATGTCATAAATTGCATCCTATGTAATTTCCCATTCCATAAACCCCTCCCCCCCTTTGATAAATTAAATTTGATAATGCAATACCCATTTTATCCAACCTTAATTTTACCCTTAACCTATTAGTTCCTGGTTGTTAACGTAAATTTATTTCATGGATTAACATGAGCTATGTGAACATCTTGAATAGATTCCTGACTGTAGTAGTCATTGAGACTTTACGTGTCCTATCTACCAATGAATGTAATGCCTTTGATGAATTGAAGGCATGTTTGGATGATCATTGCATGCACATGATTTCATAAAGCACCCCATTTCGGAATTCAATCTCTTCATTCTTTCAATCTCTCTTGCATTTTCTTTGCCATTCCTTATCACCTCCATTGCATTTTTCCCTCTACATTGAAGGTTTGGCACTATTGGCATATCATTATCAAGATTGGAGGATGTAGATTCTTCCTTTTGACATTCTCACTTGCTAAAGCAGGGTAATCATAGTCTCTTTATTGCAGTGTCTCTTGATTTTGTTAGTGTATTATTATAACACTTCTATCATTTCTTTTATCTCGTCTATTTTATCTCTATTTGGATCATATCTGGTCATCTTTGATGGTGGAAACACCAACACAATGGTTTGAATAAATAAAGCCCTTAAACAACCCTAAAATTTTCTCTTGGTCTTATGTGTGTAGGTATTGAAGGTGTATCTTTGTTGGAGGACTCATTCTTGGACTTCTTGTGGACACTTTCTTACTTTCTTCTTATTTTATCTTTCATTTTCCATTTAGTTTAGTCTATTTCAAATTATCTTATTGTCTATTTATTTTCCAAATTTTACATGTTGAGTTATCAGATTGTTAGTAGGTCCTTAGTCTTCTTATGTGATGGTCTCATTCTTTGTTCCATATGAGACGACAATGTGCCGTATTGTCATCCTTGGTTGAGAGCTTGTCCTTTTTTTTAGAAGACCTTCATGACTTGCTCTTTCAGTTTCTAAAACTCTCCCATTTTATTCTTGCATAAAAATGCAAATAAATTCTCTTTATTATTTTATCCTGTCACCTAAGCATTGATCCCTGAGGTAGTTGAGGACCATTTTCCTCTTTGGACCTCATCGTCTTGAGGGTGTGAAATCTCTTTGTCTACATTTTGGTGAACATGACATGAATATGTCTTTGCTCTAGTATTTTATCAAGAATTTATTTTCTCTTGTTTGTAAATTTGTTCGATTAGGTGTTGTGATAAATTTTTGAGTTTCACAACCTATTCTACAAAATTTGGGCGCATAGTAAGAAGAAGAATTCGACATTCAGACATGGGTTTAATATGGTAGTTCAACCCAAACCACTAGGGTCCTGATTTTAATAAATTCACTACAAGATTAGCACCTAGCTATACATCCCCTTGCATTTTCATCAATGTTCCTGGGTATGTGCAGGATCATCATGGAAAAAGTAGGCCCTTAAGTGGCAAAAAATTCAAAAAAATTAGAGTTAGACAACTTGACATAAATTTTTTAATAAGTTATCTATATTATTTCGAAAATATGTAAGAATAAAATCTATAGCAAATTGAACGTACTTTCTAAACTACAAGGTTTTTTTTTTTTTAAAAAAAATCTATTTGGTGAAAATTTGAAATTTCAATGCAGATAGTACTTAAATTTCGGTGAAAAAAATAAGAAGTAGGTGTTTAAAACCACCTAACCACAATAAAATGATAATATTTTTTATAATATTTTAGATATAAGTAGAGGACTCATGTCCCAATGTGATGCATATTTTTATTTTTTTTTCCAAGTAAATAATTAATTATGAATTTTTTATTACAACTTTAAAAAAATATAAAAACTTGTATGTCTAACCACCTTAACTTGGTCAAAACTTCATGAAATTCATTTTTTTTTTTAATCCTATAGTATGTAAAGCATAGAATGTGACACATGTTTCAGATTAAAAAATGTGACAATGTTTGAAAGCTATAGATGTTTTTCAATCAACTTATCAATAAGGACTTTAGTTGTAATTCAAGTAGAAAATGAATAATAATTATTTATTAAATTCAAAGTAAAGCGTAATTTATATAGGTGGAAATATGGGAATCTACTTTAAAAACCCTTTTCGTTTCACCAATTTTTTGTTAAAAAAAAGTCATCAGCTACATACCCTACATATACCCATCATATTGCCACTTTTTGGGCCATCATGATCCTGCACATACCCGCCTACACATGTTCAAACAAGTTATGAACCTAGTACTCCATTGAGATCCTCTTCTCGTATAGACCACAAAGCTACTCTTAGGGTCTCTTTTGAGTAAGTCCAATGTTTGGAGGAGAAGTTGAAAGAGTTTGAAGACTTTCTAGGTCGTGGTAACATTTAGACTAAAGCTACTCCTATTGTAAGTAGTCTAAGGGACTTACTTATCTCAAACTGCAAGGTCCTTGATTTTTTGCACACTCTATCCAATTTTTTTGAAACCCATGTACCTTTGTACACATTTGTCTTGAGTAGGCACCAAGATGTCCAATCAGACATCACTGGTATCTATTTGACTCTTCTAATGTTGAAGGTATCTATGTGCATGATGGAAACTAACCCTTTCGTACCTTCTTTAACTATTGCTGAAAAAACAAATGTTACATCTGAAACCCTCGTTAATGCTAGAGTTAACATATCTTGTGTTCCTTTGGGGTTTGAAGTTCCTCATTCATCTAGATCTGGGCCTCAAGTTAATACCACCATTTCTAATCCACCATCAAATCCTATTCTAAATACCCTATTACAAAATATAGGTCAAATGTAGTCTCAATTAGCTAGCCTTGCAACCTTACTACCACCATAGTCCATTGGTTCTAAATATTCTAAATGTCCCAATCTCCCAAGGGTTGAAAATTCCAAAGTTTGATAAATATTGTGGCAGGGGTCATTTGTAGACCCACGTCTCATGATTCACTACCATGCATAGTGATTTCCTCTATTATGATGCATTGCTAGCCAAACTATTTCCATGGTCCCTCAAGGATACTACACTCGAATGATTTTTCTCATTTGCTGATAATTCCATTTTTCACCTTCGAGCAACTAATCAATCAATTCTTGTAGCAGTTCTAGGCTAACATTGGGTTGAAGGTCACATTCAATGATCTCATCCATTGCAAGCAAGGGGCTTGTGAGAGAGTAAATGATTTTATTGCTCGATAAGAATCCTTATTTTCTTAAATTCCCTATGCCATACTTGATTCTAATCTCTAATGTATGTTCATGGGTAATCTACAACTGACATTACATGAAAAATTTCTTTTAATGAAATACTCATCCTTCACTCATCTATGTATTGTGCTTAGAGACTATCAGCAGATGGTAATGCAGTATGAGGGTTTCTCTTCATCCTCCCATCTCAATAGTTGGATAGTCATGTCTATTCTAGGAGTCTAGAAATAATAAGTTAGTAGTGAATATTGTTTTTGTTCCTACTGGAAAGAACATCGATGGACACAATAGAGGTTTTATGGAACAATTTGAATCTTATCCAAGTGTTATCCAAAAATCAATAAAAGATGGTATAATACTCTACCTGAAATTAGACTCCTACCTGATGATAAACCATACCCTAGTTGGTATGATGCACAATTTTTTTGTCAATTTCACCATGTCCTAGATCATGATGCTAAATGTTGAGTGAATCTTCTTCATTTTGTCCAAGATCACATAGATATTGGTGCCCTCTAACTCGATGATAAAAAAAAAACCCAAGAAAACTTGTAGCTAAGTGTAATAGCCAATGATAGATTTACACATATCCCTTCCCTTCTCATTTTTCCAACTTAATAAATTTTTCTTCTTCATCTTCTAAACCTGATCATTGTGAGTATGTGAATATTGTTATATTAAATAGTATATTTACCTACTTAAGTTTACTTAGTCCAATAATGTATTATAGTTTATTAGTGCATTTAATTAATTGGTAGTTGTTGTCGATTACATTTTTACTGGCTTTCCCCTTGCCTTTATAAGCAAGGCCAATGTACATTATTCTTCATCTCAATTATTATTCACTCATTGGTGAAAGAACTTTGCTTCTCTCATATTTTTGAGAGTTTATATTACAGATTGCACTCTTGGGAGGTGAATTCACACCAACATGGTATCAGAGTTGACTATCTGCAACTCCTTCCATTGAGAGTTTTCATCGGAGTCTAAGATCTCATTTATTCGATGGAGATTATTTGGCATTTGAAATTTGTTAAATTTCAAAGTTGTCATTTTTTCTGATATTTTTTTTTTCAATCTTTTCCAGAGATCTCGTTCATTTGGAGAAGCACATTTTTTTCTTGCAAGCAATTAGATGCATTGTTTCTTAGCACAATTTTATTGTGCTAGGGAGGATTAATAGAGAGAATGATTTCTGATTTCTTTTTCTTTTGTTGAGACTTGCAATGTGTTTTCCTATACTTGTGCAAAAGCTCATACTAGTGTGGATTTGTTTGGGAATGTTGCACTCTAATCAAGTGTGAAATTTTTTTATTTCTCTGTTGCAATTTTTTTGTGGCTGCGATATACTCTGAGAGGCATGGTTTTCATATGGCCATGATATTCACTCATATGTTGACCTCTGCTCTTTGTGTTCTAGGCCAGAATTTGTCCTTTGGGAGGCACAATTTCCTGGTTGCTCCCATGATTTATTCCTTGCTAGGCATGATTTCTCAGTTGGGTGAAGCAGGGTTTCCTTCTTTCTGGGTGTGAAAAAGTTCACCTTTTTTTTAACTTGGCTACAAAACATATATCCCACATTGGTGGTGTGATGTGGTTTCCTTCTATTCATATAGCATCTTACTCCCTTCATTATTGTGAGAAAAATCTTGTGGCCATTAAATGTCTCTTGCATGTGTTGATTGGTGGTTTGTGTGTTGTTGACTTGTGATTGTGCTCTCTAGGTTCGGTGGATTTTTCTTGGTGTTGGCATTGAGATTAGGCAATGGAACCCACCAATTTTTGCACCAAAGCAATATTTTTAACCTTATAATTTATTTTTGGAGGTTTTAATAACTATCTTTGAAATTTTTGAAGAATTATTAGTTATAATGGTTTCTTTGGAGAAAGGGAACTTTAGGCGATGGAGTGATTTTATTATCACTCATCTTCGTGAGCTTAATCTATTTCCATATTTGTATAATGAAGTTCCTATTCTAGGCACACATTGTGGGTATATTATTTGGAAGGGATATAGGGCTCAAGTCTTTAGAGTTATTTTTTAGCATATAAATGATGACAATTTTGAATCACTTGATCATTTTGAGTGCCCTTGTGCTCTTTGGACTTACATTCAAGAATCATATGGAGATCATAATCCTTTTCAATCTCTCAATGATCCTCTTTCCAATACCAATGTGCCTCTTTATTTTTCAAATAAGATAAACCATGCTTGTTATCCTTTGGAGGTTTTTGAGACTTCAGATGAGGTTGCAGTTGCTTCAGAGATTCTTGATTCTTTGTCAAAGATAGTTGAACCACCTTCATTAAGTACTTCCATCATTCTCAAACAACAGGATTATCATTGTCTTCCTGATTGGGATTCCTATTTGTTGGACATTGCATCCTTGTTTGTGGAGTCTCACATTTCATAATTTGAGAACAAATTTGAAGGATCAATTTTCCTACTTGATGATAGTTGTGGTACAACTATTTTCACTCCATCTCTGTCTTTTGATAATTTTCAAAATTAGTTTCCAATGGTACCTTTTTTGTCACTTTCTATTATGATTGAGCATGTTCCTAATTGGTTCATGGCATCATATTACAAGAACTTGGTGACACATGAGCATATTTCAAAGACATTATCATCCTACATTTGGATTTCACTTGCTAATTCCTATCTAGAATTGGAAGCATTCCTACATTTGTACTTGGTTTATCTTCTTCCCAAAGGGAGAAATGTCATTTATAGGCATTGGACTATTTTTTTCCTTCAAGCACTTACCATTTTTGTAGGACATTATTCATTATGTGGGGTTTATGTAGTCCCCTTCTTTCCTTCCTATGGGAGGAACATTGATTGTATATACATGATGTATGTAGTCCTTGGGCGTGTTATTGAGTCCACCATCTATGCATCTTGTTTTTATTTTCTCTCTTTTGGAGAGGAGTTTTCTCCCATAAGGGTTTTCTCCTTTTCTCCTTTTATGAGATATTACATTGCATTTTGAATTGTAAATGGGTACCTAACATGGTCGTTTAGTCGGGACCCATATTGCATCTTGATATTGCATAATAATCTCCCTAAGTTGCACTTAAGGGGTGGGGTGTTAAAGTAAATAGGATATTACCTACTTAAGTTTACTTAGGCATCATGCATTATAGTTTATTATTTATTCAATTAATTGGTAGTTGTTTTTGGTTACATTTTTATTAGGTTTCCCCTTGCCTTTATAAGCAAAGCCAGTGTACATTATTCTTCATCTAAATTATTATTCACTCATTGGTGAAAAATATTTTCTTCTCTCATATTTGTGAAGGTTTATATTGCAGATTGGGCTACTAGGAGGTGAATTCACACTAACAAACATGGTATTGTTCGGACTATTCCTCCTATTAGTCGTGTGGACAAGATTCCTAACATGTATTTTACACCACATGGCTTCACTCTAAATAGAATTCTTTCCCTTCTATATATCCCCACTCAGGTCAACGATAACATTGTAACTGGTGTTATGGTTGACCCTACCAACAAGGTAAATGTTATCATGAAGGATACTCTCATCATTAATAATTTGTATAAGGAGAAATATGAGGAATCAATGGCCACGATCTGTACTCATGATTTTTCTCTATAACACCCATAAATTCCATTTTCCAGATAGTCCTAGTTGAACCTAAGTCCATTGGTGTTCCCTTTGTCATGATTACCAAATCTGACTTATTCAGAGTCAGACTAGTCATTTCATGTCTAGTCTCCATGAATGCGGTCATATCAGTAGTCCACAAATGTCTAAATTTCACTCATGATGGCACAATGCATATTTTCCATGACATTGGATATAAACCCCTAGTGTTGCATGGGGGATTTTCATTGGATCATTCTTGGCTTGTTCTTATTGGACCTTTACCTCCTCATGGAGACTTTTTCTACAATGCTTATTTTAGGTACAACACATGATTTTTGGCCTCTAATGTTGTCTTTCCCCCTTCATATCATGTTGTCTCCATGAAGACATCTATGCATGAGTAACAACACACTTTTTCTTTTGCACCTTCATTCTCAAAGGATATAAACAAGCATACTCCTACATGTAGACCTTATTCTACTATGATTTCAAAACCTCATGTGGTTTCCTTGATTCCTCCTACTATGCCTAGCACAAGAAAAGCAAAGATGCTCCTATTGATAAAATCCAAGACTCAAATTTTCCAACTCCTAGTTTTTCGTAAAATCCCTCCCCCTACCCTCTATGGTAAGGGAAAAAAAAATTGGATTTGGTTCTTCTCGTGTTTCTCCTACATCTCCATCCTTGAGGCCTCCTCCTATTCCTCCACCTACTTCTAAAGAAGACAAAGGAAAGGAGCCCATGGTCGAGACCCAAGACTCTATTTTTGTGGCCTCTCTTTTCCATCTATAAGATCCTATCCTTCCACTGATAATAATCACAATCGATACTCCTTTGGTGGAGGAGGAAACCCCAAATTTTTCTCATTCTTCTATCCCTAGTTGTCATGAGTGTCAAAACCAACTTGCACAAAAGTGTAAGTGTCTCATGTAGGCATTGGCCAAGGAGTGTGATACCTTGCAGAAGGTCGAGGGTGAGCCTTCTATCCTTGTCTCTGCTTCTATCTTTGATACTACTCCCATTCCTATTGCTTTAGTTTTTCTTCCTATTTCCTCAAGGGACCTTGATGAACCTTTCCCTAAGTAGGTACAAGTGTTCATCGCTCCATCTTTGAAGCCTCCCCTAATAACTTATATACCTAACCTTCCTCCTTTTCTTGAGCCCATGGATATGCCTGACATGAAATTCATGTCTACTGAGACTCCCTTTTTTTCTTCCTTTCCTTCTAATTTTGATGAGAGGATTTTTCATCCTCCTCTTAAGTGAAAATTAGAGCATGTTCTCACTTTGCAGGATGGTCATACAAATCATTCTTCATCTTCTTCATCTCATTCTTCCACAAAGTTTGTCAATGTCCCTCTTCTAGAGGTTGGCAATGAATCTCAACTTTCTCATCCTCCTCTTGTCCAGTCACTGCACTCCACTCCAAGAGGTGCATGTTTGACTTGTTGGAGGATATTCAAACTCATTCATTGATCTTTGCTAGATCAATGACACTAACCTTACAAGATCTCATCGATGGAGACATTGAGGAGGCCTCCTCCTTGGATCTTGCTATAGGTGAGTCATCTGGTATTGCTCTCGATGTCCTTCCTTTGTGAGCTCATCTTCCTTCCCCTTATAATGATCTAGATTTGGAGTAGGATGACTTGTTAGAGGTGCTCGACTAGACCAATACCTCTTCTTATCTTTAGATTAGATTTGTGTGTTTTTTCATGTTCCACCATACTTGTTTGTTTACGTTTGTACTCTCCCATGGAGGAACCTTGGTGCCCTTGTAGGTACTTAGATACTAGAGAGAACATTTTTTGTAAACTCTTCTATATGTTTCATCATTCTTCTATTTTTCATAATTTAATTTTCTTTTCACACTAAGGATGATGCAAATAATTGGGGAATTTAGGCCTCTTCCATGTTGACTCAAGTTTTTATTTGTCTTCATATGATCTCCTTCTCTTTCCAATCTATTTGGGGTGTGATGCAATTTTATATATTTTACACTATATATACATTTATGATCTTTTATGACCCCGAATATTTTGATCCCCTTGTGCTCTCAATCTTTCTATCTCTACTTATTCTTGATGTTATGGATTCTATATGTTATCCCTCACGCGATAACATTCCATAGATACATCTTGCTATGCATGTCATGACAAAACATCTCTCTCTATCTTTCTTCTCCTTAGAATGACTTGTGCTCCTTTGTGTAGCACATATAATTTTAAGGGGGGGCTATCATATCTAGTTATTTTTTATTTCTCAAAAATATTTCTTAAAAATCTTGATTTCTTATGATCTCATCGTCTATCTTGGGGGTAATCTCACTAAACTTGTCTTTTCAATGATTGTCCTACAATGTAGTTCACAACAGCCACATTCCTATCAACTTACCGTATGGTTTCTAGCATACCACAACTTTCCATCCATATCAACACCATCTTTATCATTTTTTTGTATGGTCTCTAGTATAACAAAATTTGCTAGCCATACCTATCAACACCTTATTTATATATTATGGGTCAGTGGAGGATCATGGGTTCCCAAATTGGGCCCTTAAGTGGCAATGAAAGTTTAGAAAAATAGAGTTAGGAAACCTAACATAAAAAAATTCAAAATAGGTTATTAACATAATTTGAAAAATACATGTAAGAACCAAATTTGTAGCAAATTGAATGTAGTTTCTAAGATACTCATTATCTTTTGAAAAAAAAAGTAAATCTATTTGGTGCACATTTGAAATTTCAATGCAGTAGTACTAAAATTTTAGGAAAAAATAAAAAGTAGGTTTACGTCTAACCAACCTAAGTATAAGGAATTTTTTTTTTTTGAAACTTTCAATATAAGTAGAGGATACATGTCTAGACGTGTCACAATTTTTTTGTAAATTTTTTGCAACTAAATAATTGGTTATGAATTTTTTATTATAAATTTTAAAAAATATTAAAACTTGTTTGTTTGACCACCATAAATTGGTCAAAAATTTATGAAATTCAAAAAATAAATTATCCTATTGTATGGGAAGTATAGAATCTGTCACATCTTTTAAATTCAAAAAATGTGAAATTGTTTGAGAATTATAGATATTTTTGAATCAACCTATCAATCAGGACTTTAGTCATAATGTATGTACAAAATTAATAATAATTATCTATTAAATTCAAAATAATTCATATCTTATATTGGTGGAAAGATGACAATATTCTCAATAAACCATTTTCATTTAATCAAATTTGGATTAAAAAAAGTCATCAACCACATTTTTCATATCATCAATTTTTGGACCCCCATGATCCTGCACTCAACCTTATCAAATTTATCACGTATATTTTTTTCTTTTTTTCCTTTTTTTTTTTTGTAGTTAGCTTTGAAAGATAGAAGACTCATTTCCTCTTCATATCCTAGCTCAACTTTTCAATCACATATACTAGATTGAAGACTTGCATCTGCTTCATCATGGGTATATTCTCCTCAACCTCTTTCTCTCTCTACTTTAGCTCACATATACTAGAATACATATTCTCACTAAAGTGGGAGAAAAATGTAATGTAGTAAATTTCATCTTATGAGATTTTTCATTCCATAAACCTCTCCTTTAAATGAATTAAATTCAATGATGTAATACCCCTTTTATTCAACCTTAATTTTATCCTTAAACCTTTCATTCTCGAATGTTAAGGTGAGATTATTTCTTGAACTAGCACACATTGCATAGATGTATGTGCATCGTGTGAATATTCTGAATATATTCAAGACTGCATTAGTCAGTGAGATGTTACATTTCCTGCCTACTAGCAAATCTGATGCCTCTAATGGATTGCAGACATGTTTGGTTGACCCTTGCATGCATATGCTTTAATCAAGAAACCAATTTTGGTGTTCAATCTCTAATTCTAATCTCTCCTTGAACTCATTCGTTCAATCTCTTCATTCTTTCAATCTTTCTTGAATTTTCTCTACCATTCTTTATCACCTCCATTGCATTTTTTCTCTCTACATTGAAGCTTTGGGAACTATTGGCATATCATTCTCAAGCTTGGAGGTTGTAGGTTCTTCCTTTTAGCATTCTCACTTGCTAAAGGAGGATAAACATAGTCTCTTTATTGCATTGTCTCTTAATTTTGTTAGCATACTATTTTAGCACTTCTATCTTTTCTTTATCTCGTCTATTTCATCTCTTTCTTGATCATATTTGGCTATTTGTGGAGGTGGAAACACCAACATGGGGATTTGACTAAGGCAAGCCCCTAAACAACCCCAAAATTTCTCTCAATCTTATGTGTGCAAGTATTGAAGGTGTGTCTTTGTTGGAGGCTTCATTCTAGGACTTCTTGTGAACACTTTTTCACTTCATTATGTTTTATCATTCATTTTCCATTTCTTTTAGTCTATTTCAAATTTTATTATTTACCGTTGAAACATAGATTTTTGGGAACCTAATGCTACTCTTGGACTTCTAGGGTTTTTCACCTAAAAGGAGAGAGATAGGGCCAAAAATGCTTATGATTCACTCAAATTAGAATGTATGCAATGTTTTTTAATGTAAATGAACTTAAATAAATGCAATTGAATAATCTAGATGAATGAAAATGAATGTAAAAGTGCAACTACAACTATGTTTGAAAACACATTGTGATATGGAAATTATGAAGAAAATGAATAAAATGTGCAAAACAGAAAGAGATGGGTCAAATCATAGTGCACCTGGAAAAAAATTTATGTTACTAGAAAGTTAAGGAATGTCCCTCAAGTCACTGTTAATGGCAACTGGGACAGATTCACCACAAATGGCGAATCAATCTTGTTTCTGGTGAAAACTTCTAGAAATAGGTTTCTGACTGCTGTGAGTTGAATTATGAGAAAATCAGCTTTTAGGCTGATAGGTGGGACTTATTCGTCATGGGTGGTGAATTAGTCCACCTACAAAGACCTACAAAATCAAGAGTAGACTCTGTGGAGCTAGATCTGTACTTCTGCTCTCTATAGGTGGATGCTTCTAAAATGATTAGATTTGGGACACAAAATGACTTTTTGTTGATTCTTTGACTTGAATGAATTTTAAACTTGATCTTCAATCATTTCCAAGCTTCCAAGAGACCTAAATATGCTTACAAAGAAGACAAAAGAGAGATATGTTGAATGTTAGGTCATGAGGGTTTGCCTAAGTCAAACCCTATTTAGGTAATTAAACCAAAATGATGAGATAAGTGAATAAAACATGAAACAATGGAGTAGATTAGCTTTCCATGATGATTGATCTTTAATTTCTGTAGCAATGGAGGAAGATTCAGCCCTTGAATGTTCTTAGAAGCTTTCTCAATAACTTGCAATGACAAACCCTAAGTTGCTTGACTTGGATGAGAAAATAGATGATGAATTAATGATGAGCGATGTAAAAATGAGTTTTTGTCCCTAAAATGAGGATGAAAACACTTATTTATAGACAACTATGCCTTAGTACCCAATAATACCTCATCATAGGTCAACATGTAGTGAAAATAAAATTTAAATTTCACTTTTTCCTGCTCAAAGGTCAAAATGGGGCTAGATAGGACTCATTCACCACACATGGTGAATGGGTCCCACCTAGATGGGACTAATTCACCATGCATGGTGAATGGGTCCCATAGGGGCCATTCTGATAGCTAAGAAGCTAGGAGATAACGAAATAACATTTAAACTACAACTTTGTTGGGTGTTTGATCAATTAAAGCCTCAGGATGCATAATATGGGTTAATAGGGGATTATTATTGATGGTGTAAATTTCAAATAGGGCTTGAGACACATAAATCAATGTCAAAGTGTGATATAATACACTTTATGACACTAAAATGAGGTCTACATAGCCTAGAAAGGGACAAGAACCGATGTGAATGTGCAAGACACATTACAACACTAGTTTATCATTAAGTTTAATTCAAAAACCTTCTGGAATGATGTGAAGATGTATTTAAATATGTTTTATAATGTTAGATTAGGAAGAAATAGGTTTATTAATTCTAGAAAAGGGTGAAAGTCCTTTACAAGACTTTACAACAACTTTACAAGACGTCATTAAAAGCATGCTATTCAATTTGCAAGGGTCCAAGACCTAGTGTGGATGCATAAAATGTCTCACAACACTAGATTAAGACCTCATAAAGTCCATTTTATCATGAATTAATCTCATGTCAAGCAAAGGGTCCTTTTTTCTACAACACATTTAGCCCCCATTTTAGTGAGAGGATGAACTTACTTCAAACTCACACTAAAGTAGATATTCAAGAGAGATCCTCGTGCACAAATGTAGATGAAAAAGAATAACAAGGATCAAGGAGGTTGCACAAGCCCTCAAGATCCAAGATCCTAAGTCAAACCATCAAGATGCAAAATCATGCAATGACAAAATAGAGAAATTTGAAAAGGTGCATCAAGCTTTGATCATCTATCCAACTAGTTGTGGATGAGATCTAGGCTGATTGTTTGAAAAAGAGAATCTGTACTCACTCTGGGGTGACAGAACATAGGACAGTCCACCGGGTGAGAAAGCCCAAATGTACTCACTCTAGGGCCACATAACTAGTTTTCTGCGGGGTGAGAAATCCCAAAAAGGTAAGACACATACGCTAGTTGGTATGCACTCACAAACACAAAAGTGGCTATGGGGAAAAGTCATGATGCTAGGTGGGCTTCCCACTCAACCATATTAAAGTTATGCCTATTGATAATTTTAACAAGGCACCACAAGGAAAATTCTATGAACAAAAAGACAAAGGTACCACAATCATGCAAGTTGTGTTATGGAAGGTGGAAAAATGAAAAATGTAAGAGATGTTCAAAAGGAGTCTTGTTAAGTTTATGCACTTGAGGTCAGTCAGTTAGGGAACATTGTGTATAATGTATCCAAGGGAGGGCCAATCAAAGAATAGTATACTCACAACTTAGGGGATGCAGTGTGTCACATAAAACCACCAAGAGGAATGCAGTATGCTAAGATAGGTCACACTTATGAAGGACATCACACCCAATTTCATCCAAAAAGTAAAAAATGCATCACTAAAATGACAAGGCTACACTAGGAACCAAGAATGAAAATGAATTATGGTAATGTATGCCCCCCACTTTAAAGGAATTGCTACACATTGGTCTGTGAGGAATTACTTGAAAGTAGAAGAGAAAGAAGAAGACATAAGAGCTTACTCAAAAATCCCTATGTCAAGTCATATGTTTCTAGTAAGTTGTGTCATGAAGAAAGGGAGTATGTGACATGCAAGTCAATCTTAAGACATGTCATCCACATCCCAAGCTTGCTCTTATATGTTCATGAAAAGTTAACAAGTAGTCGAAAGAGACAATGACAAGTGACATACAAGGGATAAGGTTGTCTAACTCTTTTCCCCCCACCTAGTGCAGGACAATGGTGAGGCTAAAGTGGATGATTGTATGTTCCTCCTTGCAATGGATGCAAAACATGCAATAGTGAGTATGCTATGATCCAACAACTATGGAATGGCAAGGAGTAGCAACTATCATTATCTATGTGAATAAAGAAGAGTCTCAGAAGAGTTTTGTGTGATAGTTTTGATGTTGAGTAAAGGCTCGTTGATCTCGATCAAATGACAATAACCAAGACCATGAGTTGTTTTTTTTGTGTTAGGCTCTATAGGGTTGTGAATACCTTGTTCTCGAGTACCATATCCTTTTCCACTATATCCAAGTTGTTTCATGAGGTCATACCCTTTTCCATAAAGTTGTTTCATTACTTTGGAATCGAGAGGTTGGTCATTATTGTGGTTGTTAAAGGTTCTAGAGTTTGTGGCATTATCTAAAGTGGTTGAGGTGGATGCTTTTGAAGGGTTATCTAAATTTATTATTGACATGATGGTTGGTTGTGCTTGTTTTATGTCTGTCTTCTATGAGAATTAGTATTTTCCCATAATTGAGGGTGTGAATTATAAGGATCCCCAATCGTCAACAAATAATTTAGATGGCCATTTCTCATTTTTGTGTTAATTTTCTATGTTGGATGTGGGAATGAATGTTTTTAGAGGACTTGCAACTCCTTTTTCAAGCTGCAAGCAACTTTCAGGCTCAGGATCTATTTCAATTTGATAAATGTGATTGTTATAGACATATTTAATTTTATGATGAAGGGTTGAAGTCACAACATTAATCTCATAAATCCATGGTCTACCTAAAAGAAGATTATACGAGAGATCCTAAGGCATGACATGAATAGGAGTTTGCAAAGTAACAACCCCAACCGTAATAGGAAAAGTGATTACACCCAGTGTTTGCTTTGTTGTGTTATCAAATCCTCGAATAGATACATAATAAGGTTTGATTTGTGACCTGTCAACATCTAATCGATCAAGGAGACTCACACTACACACATTAAGGGAAAAACCATTATCGATGAGGGTGTGTTTTATACCTATCTATTTGAATTAAGTAATTATCATGAAGCATCATGTTGATTACACAACTCCAAAGGAGGGAGCTCATGTTGGTGGAAGGTAATGTCAAGATTCAATTTTGGATGAGAGCTTCCACATCATTCAGAGTGGTACCATGAGGAGCTTCAATTTTTTTTAAAGCTATTTGAAGAATATTGTAGTAATTTGGTGAGTTTTGAAGTAAATCCCAAAGGGAAATATTTGCAGGAGCATTCTTTAATTTTTCAATGAGATCATACTCCTTTTTGTTGGGGATGTAATGAGGAGTGCTAGGTGGATTGGGTAAAGGTAAATAGGTTTGGATTGGTTGCGGCGGTTGCGAAATATTTCAGGTGTTATATGTATGAGCAACATTATCATTACTAGGTTGTTGCAACACATTGGTTTGAGGTGGGAAGAGGGTGTAGTAAGGTATATTGGAAGGATGAAGCAGATGCGAAGGTGGGTAAAGTGTGTACCAGGATTTTTTGGAAGGTGGGTAAAGGGTGTAGTGAGATTTATTGGAAGGATGAAGCATATGCGAAGGTGGGTAAATTGTGTAGCGGGGTTTATTGGAAGGTGGGAAAAGGGTGTAGTGAGGTTGAATATTGTTAACATCCCGTAACAAGTGAGAGTCTTCATTTTCTTTGAAGGGTATGTTATGATTTTCTTGTTTCATAATATCCTCCCTAGAAGGAGAGTTCTTAGGATAACAACAAACCACATGTTCGTCACAATTAAGGTTTGGTTCATCCAAAATAAATTTGTCACAACCAAGGGAGTTAATAATGGTTGAATTTGTTTGATTAGGGGAAGATTGTATTTGATTGTTAGTTGTTTCTAAGGTCAAATTCTCTCATTCCATTTTGTCTACCATACTAGGAGAACTTGTAATATGTTTATCTAAGGTTGAAATTTGCTAAGTGGCTTCATCACAAGTATGAGGAGGATTAATGAAGGAATTGTTTTGCTTAGTAAAGTTTTTCGTAGGTGAAAGGGGACAACTAAGATTGTCATGACTCTCATTGGTTATGTTTTCTAACAACATAGTATCTTCTTCACAACTAGGAGGGACACGAGGAGAAGAACAAATGGGAATATCATGATCATTTATGACTTCATTGCTTTGTTCCAAAATAGGAGGTGTAGGGGAGGGATTATAAAGAGGGTTGTTGTAGACTTTAAAGAATTGATTATTTAAGACAAATCTATCATCCTCATCATTTATAATCTCATTCTCTTGTGTTATAGTGTCTTCCCAAAGTGGGTGAGGAGAAGGACAAACAAGAGCCTCATGATTCTCAATGATTGTGTCTTCTTTCACCAAAATACCTTCGTCACTAAAAGAAGAGGTATTGGGAGAATCATAATCATGATCATCATGAGTGTCTATGTTTGTATCCTCTTCTAACACATCATCCGCACAAATAGGAGAGATAGGAGGGAATGTAAGTTTAAGACAAGCATTAACACTTTCATTCTCTTGTGCTAAGAGAATCTCATAATATTGACATGTAGTGAAGAAATGACAATCATGCTTATTAACTAACATTTTGAAATAACAATCTATGCTAACTCAAAATACAATATAAAAGTTTGAAATAAAATGCAAATTTCAAAGAACAATTGATTGATTGTAATAGGAGAATGCAAATGTGAAGGTTAAACTATGCATGAAATGAGCTAATTTAGATTGGTTTTGATGAAATGCATGCTACATAAATGCAACTAACTAATACATGCAAGTTAAGGCACCAATCAAAAACCTAAAAATAAATTTATGAGATTTGTAAAGTGTTGTTTCAGGGGTCAGAAGGGACTGATTCGCCCAAGGTGGTGAATGAGTCCAAATATGAACCTTTTGCAAAATAATTAGAAATTTAAACTTTATTTTTATGAATTTTGAGTGCCAAGATGTAGACCTAAGAGAAAAATGTAGAATTTCAGTAAATCTAAATTAATTTATATGCTACAAATGTAACCTAAATGCACTTTTTTATGAATGCAAGATTTAACACCTCACAAGCAAATGAATCATGAAAACCTTAATGCAAACTAGATCTGTGATGAAGGACTCAAAAATCAGACAAGAGAGTATTCTAAAAGGTAGGTTCACCAAAACAAAACATAGATTTTTGGGACCCTAATGCTACTCTTGCACTTCTAGGGTTTTGCACCTAGAAGGAGAGAGATAGGGCCAAAAATGCTTATGATTCACTCAAATCAGAATGTATGCAATGTTTTTTAATGTAAATGAACTTAACTAAATGCAATTGACTAATCTAGATGAATGAAAATGAATGTAAAAGTGCAACTACAACTATGTTTGAAAACACATTGTGATATGCAAATTATGAAGAAAATGAATAAAATGTGCAAAAAAAAAAGACATGGGTCAAATTAGAGTGCACCTAGAAGTAGATTGATGTTACTAGAAATTTCTAGAACGTCAATAGTCCTCTTTCTAGTGAAAACTTCCAGAAATAGGTTTCTAACTGCTGTGAGTTGAATTATGAGAAAATTAGTTTTTAGGCCTACAGGTGGAACTCATTCACCATGGGTGGAAAATTATTCCACCTACATGGATATGCCAAATCAACAGTAGACTTTGTGGAGTGAGATCTGTACTTCTGCTCTCTACAAGTGTTCGCTTCTAAAATTGTCAGATTTGGGTCTAAAAATGACATTTTGTTGATTCTTTGACTTGAATGATGAATAGATTACTTGAATGAATTTTCCACTTGATCTTCAATCATTTCCAAGCTTCGAAGAGACCTAAATATGGATACAAATAAGACAAAAGAGAGATATGTTGAATGTTAGGTCATGGGGGTTTGCCTAAGTCAAACCACGTTTAGGTAATTAAACCAAAATGATGAGATAAGTGAATAAAACATGCAACAATGGATTAGATTACCTTTCCATGATGATTGATCTTGAATTTTTGTAGCAATGGAGGAATATTTAGCCCTTGAATGTTCTTAGAAGCTTTCTCAATAACTTGCAATGACAAAACCCTAAGTTGCTTGACTTGGATGAGAAAATAGATGATGAATTAATGATGAGGGATGTAAAAATGAGTTTTTGTCCCTAAAATGAGGATAAAAACACTTATTTATAGACAATTGTGCCTTAGTACCCAATAATACCTCATCAAAGGCTGACATGTAGTGAAAATTAACTTTAAATTTCACTTTTTCCCACTCAAAGGTCAAAATGGGGCGAGATAGGACTCATTCGACACACATGGTGAATGGGTACCACCTGGATGAGACTGATTCATAATGCATGGTGAATGGTTCCCATAGGGGCCATTCCAACAACTAATAAGCTAGGAAATAAGGAAATAAGGTTTAAATTGCAATTTTGTCGATTGTTTGATCAATTAAAGCCTCAGGATGCTCAATATGGGTTAATAAGGGATAATTATTGTTGATGTAAATGTCAAATAGGGATTGGGACACATAGATCAATGTGAAAGTGTGATTTAATACACTTTACAACACTAAAATGAGGTCCACATAGCCTAGAAAGGCACAAGAACTGATGTGAATGTGCAAGACACATTACAACACTGGTTTATCATTAATTTTAATTCAAAGCCCTTCTATAATGATGTGAAGATGTATTTAAATATATTTTATAATGTTAGATTAAGGAGAAATAGGTTTATTAAGTATAGAAAAGCGTGAAAGTTCTTTACAAGATGTCATTAAAACCATGTTATTCAATTTGCAAGGGTCCAAGACCTAGTGTGGATGCATAAAATGCCTCACAACACTAGATTAAGACCTCATTAAGTCCATTTTATCATGAATTAATCCCATGTCAAGCAAAGGGTCCTTTTTTCTATGGCACAACCGTTTATTTCTCAAAATTTGTGTTCAGTTGTCAAATTGTCAGTAGGTCCTTCGTAGTCTTCTATGACGGTGTTAGTTTTTGGTCCATACAAGATGCCAATGCATTGTGAGGATGTCCACGTGTTGAGTTGTTGTCCTTGTGTGAGAGCTTGTTATTTTTTTCAAAATACCTCTGTGACCCACACTTTCAGTTTATGGAACTCTCCCACTTTATTTTTACATAAAAGTACAAATAAATTTCATTTATAATTTTATTCTATCACCTAAGCATTAATCCTTGAGGTAGTTGAAGATCATTTTCCCATTTGTGCCTTGTCATCTTGAGGGTGTCAAATTTTCTCTTCTACATGTTGAATTCAATAATACCTAGCTCACTCTAAAGGGTCAATTGGTGGAAATTTTACTTTGAAATCCTCACTTGATATGGTGAATACACTCATCTATGAAAATTCTACTTGAATTTTTTGATTTTGCACTTGTAGATTATTGGATTCATAGGAGAGTGTTTAAATTGTATGAGCTCATGAAAAATTTAAAGTGAAGTAGTAACATTACTACTTTAACATAGTTTACACTCTTCCTAAGCCTAATTCATGCAACCATTAATATGGGGGAAAATTAGGTAAGAACACCGACTCATATGAGGAAACTTTTGTAAGGATCACAAAGAGTAACAACCTTTAGGATGTAACTAAAAAATGGAAGGGGTCCCTCTAAACTATGCAATCATGTAATTATTGAAACCAAAGAATTTTTCCATTTTAGTTCACAATAGAGATATGTAGAGGTGGTTAGGATATTGAGAGATATGAGAGGAATGTTGAATTTTTTGTTATGTATTGAAATTTTGTGAAAGAAAAATTTCATGTATATCACATATTCTAACCATCTAATAGAAATTTAGTGGATCAAGGCATTGGGAGGTTTGGATAAAAGTCTAAATTTTTGGTTGTCCCTCAAAAGTCCACAATTTCACAAAATACTTGAACTTCAATATTTCACAAAGGAAATTGACTCAAACAATTCTACAAATGACTTAAAAACATGGAACACATGAATCCTTAGTTTCTATAAAATCCTTTAAAAAATTACTCTAATGACTAAGGGGGGGAAAACATGAAAATAGAGACAACAAAAACTTATTCTAAGTAAAAGAAAAAAAGAGTGTCCATGTTTTTCAAAAATTTAAATGGGGTGTGTGTGCGAGGTAGGAGATATGAACCCTTGCCTTGCATATACTAATTAAATATGGAATTTATTTAGAATTAGAAAGTTAATTTAGTTTCTTTTGTGCACTTACAAATTTACATTCATTCTAAGAAGTAAACTATTAAATTTCAATATTTGCAAGATTTTCTCACCCAATAGGGGATCCCGTGTACACCATTATTCACATTCATTCAAATAAAAATAATATGCATACTACCTCTTGTCCTACCCTCATGAGTGGATTCACTCTCATAGTAGGATCTACTTTTCTACGTCTTCTATATTATGTGAATTTTTCCCCAAGAGAAGATATAGTTATGAAATAACCCTTGAGAATTAAAGGGGAGATAGAAAAATAAAGGATATTATTCAATCCTTTGGTTAAAAGATACATTAATAAATAATACATGTATAAAAACTATTTTAAACGAGGGAGGAATAATTATTTATTTAAATAAATTTTAAAAGGAACCTTTTGGGAAAGGGTGTGATGGTTTGGAAACCATCCCTTAAGGCTTATATAAAGCATTTATTTGAGGATTGGAAAGGCATGGATAATATTCAACAAAAAAGAAAGATGTTTAGTGAGCTATGGACATTAGAAAAGGGGGCACATAGAGTGTGTCGAACTCAGGGTACTGAGTACACCCAGGATTGTCTTGGCTAGGGTTGTTGTGCATTTTGAGTAGTTATTATGAAGCATGTTGTATACATGTTGAGAAATTACTCAAGACCATGGTGTACACTTGTGTTGAGAATTATTCTATTCAACCAACACTTGTGTAGAGCACAATAGTGTACTATGTTGGAAAGGGAATAGTTTCCTCCTAGATTGTTCTATACTGAGAGCCAATACCACTGACATCTTCCTAGGGTGAGAGTGGATTTTCCAAGTTTTTTGATCTAGATAAGTATTGAAAACCATTGTTTCTAAAATATATTGAGAATATTATATATATGATTTGGTGTTAATCTATATGAGTTATGTAGATATGTTATTCAATTTATCATATTAACTATTTATTTTGGAATTTTTATAAAATTGTCACATTATCTTTTGCATTGGTTATTGACATCTATTTTAATAATATTGTTGTAGACATTGAAAAATGTCCCAAGCTTGCATGTAACATTTTTCATACTCATTTCCATCTTCCATACATAATTAAATAATTTTAATTATTTAATTATTTTCTAAGGTCATATTCTTCTATTAATTAAATATTTTTTAATTATTTAATTAATTCATTTTATCTTTATTCCTCTTTTGTTTAATTTAAATAAATTTAAATTTATTTAAATTGCATCACTAATCATCCTTTTCCTCTATAATTAAATAAATTATTATTTATTTAATTATTCATTTTCATTTTCCCTCCTTTATTCTATAATTAAATAATTATTTTAATTATTTAATTATACATTATCATTTTCCCTCCATAATTAAACAAATCCTTATTTATTTAATTATTTATCATTTCCCTCCACCCATTATTAAATAATTATTTTTAATTATTTAATATTTCACATCCCACCGTATTTCTATAATTAAATATATTTTTTTTTAATTATTTAATTATTCATCCACCATTTCATAAATTAAATAATTGTTGTAATTTCTTAATTTACCTATTCTTAGCCAATCCCTAAATCTCAACTAATTTCTTGAGTTTTGGTCCATCATTCCCATCCTCATCTCTTTTCTTCTCAATTAATCCCATCCATCGATTGTCATACCTCATCTTTTAATCTTCACCCTTTATTTGAAATGGGATTTCTATAAAAGAAAGTCATCACCTTGATTTTAAGGTTAACCACAGCCTTCAATATTTTTCTTCTCATATTATTCAACTTGAAGAACCACGGTCTTTGAAATTTTTCTATCTTGAGATCTTGCTACTACATATCAAGCTTATCAAATACATTACATACTACAAATTTGAGAACAAACAAAACAAAATTGAGAAAAACAATGAAGGAGAATCAACTTTGGCATAGGAATTGAGGCTTATATCTTTATTATTTGGATTTTTATTGTCATTTGTGGGTGATCCCACAAAGCTGGTTTACAATTTTAGGGAGGAACTAATTTTTGCTGAAATCACATATTTTTAGAAAATATAATGATTTAAGCCTTAAAAGGTTCCATTTAAAGAATTCCAATTGAAGAGAGTTTTATCAAACTACCTTAAATCAAACCCCCTTGGATATAGCCCCACTAGTTTTAAACCATACCTATAATAGAGTCTCCTTTACACCTATCAAAATGCTGATAAAAAACCACTTTTGATTTACCTTTTGGGGGATCAAATGAATTCATTTAAAATTTATTTTTGCAAAGTATGTAGTCCTTATTATAAGCTTCCCAAAAATTATATTTTAAATAAATTTAATTTAATTATTATATTTATTTTTTATTTCTCGTGAATGTAGGTTTTTCACCAAAAATCAAGCTCTCCATTCTACACATGTGGAAAAATAGCAGACTATTAAAAAAATAAAAAATATTAGTGCACTAGATATTGAAGTCCTTGATCCAACAAAAAAAAAAATTGAATTTCAATACATACAAGAAAAGTTGCGTTATACGGTCGCACTATGTTTGAATTATAATGGTTTTGAATTTGAAACTTGATTAAAGAAAAAATATTCAATAAAAAACTATCTAAACAAGTGTAAGCACTAGATATCAGATTTATGAATCTAAATTCGAAAGAATTATAATTTTATCCTTCATGGAAAAAAATTTATGCGTTATACGGTGAGCGCCACTTTTTAAAAATGTTGTTTTCTGAAAAAAAACTAGTTTTCGAGGGAGATGGAAAAAGAAGTGCAATCTGATTCCAAAAATTTTGAAAAAAATATATTTTGAATCTCTAGAAAAAAATTCACGAAACTCTAGTTTGCATCATTTCCAAATTCCTCACGGTTTAGCCGCTATAGGTGCCCGAAAGTGAAGATTTAGTAAAAAAAAAATTATTTCAGTGTCCAGTTTGGCCAAAAATTGTAAACCACTATTGTGGGATCACCCATGTGCTTCATTGTTAGATTAGAGTCATTATGGATTGAATTTAGGTACTTTTGTGGTTGCTATCATTGATTCATGTTTTTATCCAAATTTTCCCTATTGACAATTGCAACTTGTAAATTATCCTAACTTTAATATTTATTATATTAAAACTTGTTGCTATTACTTAAACAACTTCAGAAGGAAAAGTGACATTACATTCTACACAATATTAGGGAATGAGGAAAATCCTCTAGCCATAAATTTTGTGGCTATGAGACCATGTTTATGACTATACTACAAGTTGGTTTTCCTTGTCCCATTGGTTATGCATGATACATAGGGTTTATGGGACATTCCTTGTACTTTACCTTATAGGTACTCTTTGTGTGAGGTGGTCAGATTTAATGAACCTCCCCTACCACCTCCTAGTACTATTTCTTTTGTTGGAGATTAATGCTAATGTTCTAGACATGTGAAGTCATATTTTGAATATTTTGATGTTTTGAGCAATATATACTAAACATCAAAATACCTATTGGCCCCTATTAATGTTTTAACCTTGAGTAGACTAATTACACATTTTATAGAATTTGATGCTATGTGATGATGGTTAAATGCATTCAATATAGACCTTTTATATTATCTAGAATTTGTAACTTCTCTCTCATTCTAGAGAATAAAAGAAGAAATTAATAGTTAAAGATTTTTGATTTGGTGAACTAGAAAGAGTAAGAAAAATGCATATTTTATTTTAGGGCCCTTGTCTATTGTCTTTGAGCTTTATCACATATCTCTAGGGGTCGAGTTAGGAGAACATATCTCATTAAAGCACAATCACAACCCTTTCTAGGTAATTCTAAATATTTTCAAACCTTAGATATTAGGAAAAAAGAAGAGCAAAAGAAGATAATCTTGATGAATAATATAGTAAAATTCAACATTGCATAGGGTCAAATTTAGACATATAGGCGACATTTGTAATTATAGTCTTAATGTCAAATATAACACAAATTCAATTCAAATTCTAAAACATTTATTAATAGTAAGCTCCCATTTCTTAAACAGATAATAACAAAATATCAAAGTTTTCATAAAAATGTACATTCTATTATCTATCATATTTACTTTCATAAAATAAAATTCATAATAATATATTCTATCATTTCAATTTTTTTCATTTCACCTAAACTAATTTATATTTAAAATAGTGAATATGCATTATGATGGTCCGAGGGATTATTTTTTAATGAATTGTGTGATTGACTATTTGTCGGTGGCATTGAAGTGAATAGAATTTGAAAATGATTTTTTCTTTTTTATATTAAGAAACAGCTGGTAAAAATAGTTTGAGAGCACTACAACTTAATTTAAATGTTATATCATTTATTACGATGAACGATATTGTTCTTAATATAAAAATTCTTTTTTTTTTCCACAACCGGGGACATTAAAAGTCCTCACGTTCATTATAAAACACTTTTTTCTCTTTTATTATTTATGCCCAAGGCATATCCTACTATGAACTGCGCCAGACTATTTTTTAAAATCGATGGCTAAAGCCATCCTGGAGACGAATGAATGTTTGCTAATCGTTGGATATTACGTCCACCTTTGACGGCACCACGATCACCGATTCTCACGTCATCCGTTTTTCACGGCATCCGCTTTGCACGCAGTCCGCTTTACTTTTGCGCCAGTCGCCGGTATAATTTTCGCCGAGTAAAGCAAGTTGATATTCTCGGACAAGGCATGTCCGACCATAGTTCAGATCTTGACTGTTCCTTTTCCTTCCAGTTTTTCACATTTGCCGATGTCAGAAACTTTTGCAGAATCTATCTTTCCAGGACAAGACAGGGAAGAAGTACGGGAGAGGATCGGGCATTTGAGGGCAAGACAGAAAAAAACAAAAAATATTGAGGCCTGACGCTTTGATATGTTCCAGCATTCTTTTTGTCTATCGAGGATCTCAAATTGCAGAGGGGGCATGCAATCCTGACCATTGGAGTCGTCGGTTGCAGAGGTTCCGTTCATCCTGACCATGCACATAAATTAGTACGCCACTGTACGGAACTGAGGTGACAATTAACTTGCAAATGCATGAATCTTATCCTTCTCTGATGACCGAACGTGAATGCTAATAACTGCTCAACTGTTACTTACCACTTGCGATGAGATATTATCTACAAGAAGATATTAACATGGTTCATCTATGCAAAATTGAGCGGCTTTGAAATTAGATCAATTGCTTTGAAGCAAATTTTTTCTTGTCTCTGGCCTGAAGTTTTATGTGTTCATCTTTCTTACAGGTATGTCATATTCTTTCTTTCCCTATATATTTTTCAATACATATTCTTTTGTGTTGATTGAATTTCAATTAACCACAGAGCCATGAGTGAATTAAACTTCTAAGTTTTGTGGCAAAACCAACCTACATATTTGGTACCATTATAGTCCAGCACAAGTTTCCACTTCCATCTGTCCTCGTAGTCATGATAACATTTTTTTGTCCATTGTTGTAGCACCATTTTTTGCGCTTGAGCACAACTAACATGTTATAAATAAAAAATGTCATTGTCTTCTCACAAACAAAACATTGGTATGTCTACCTGTGCAAATATTACCGTTTGGAATGGGCATGAACATAGAAAATGGCGGCCAAAGGTCACCGACTGGGTAGGCCTCGACACTCTTAAGGGTTCGAACCCCTGCGAGGCGGCCATCTCTACCAGAAAACCGCCAGTCTTCTAAAAAAATATTTAATATTTTTCCATTTTAAAATATATAAATATTCAATAGGTAAGCCGTCCCACTTCTTTAGTAGCTTGTTGCCTTGATGTTTATGGATACAGGGTAGATGTTATGTAAGGGGTCCTGGAAAACCGAAAAGAGATTGCAAGTAGCTCGATTTAATATTTAAAACATATATAGAATATAAAATATTGTAAAAATGTGTCTCCCGGCCAGGGCTTAAATTTGATGGCCGTATGACCGTATTTAGAGATTTTTGCCGTAAAATACAATCAAAATTTTAAGAAGATTGTATTAGATGAAAGAAGAGATTTTGGATAGACTGTCAAAATTTATATAGAATTATAATGATATATATATTTGATTTATATATAATTTTACTTACACTAAGGTACATCATAATGTTTTAAGGGCACCTTTGAATAGATAACCGTCATTAAAAAAATTGTTGACAGGCAAGGTCGACCATCAAATTTAAGCCCTACTCCCGGCCATCATTTCTATTTGGTAAGAAAGTACAATCAATTGTAAATTTGATTTTAAAAATTATTTTCAATCAAGAACATGGTTATTTGTTAGAAAATGTTCTATCCTTGATTTAATTTTGTTTATTACACCCTAATTTCGCACTTTTAATTATCCTACGTGGAAATTTTGAATCACTCCCAATTTTTTACAGTAGCTTACTTGGCAAGTCCCCTAGTTATAACTAAAGTTTCAGGGCCACATCATCAAATATGATGCCACATCAGCATGCTTTTTATCAAGGTGTCCAAAAAGGCCCAAAAAAAAGTGAGACCAATACTTGTGCATTCACACATGTTTTATTGAGCGCTGATGTGGAATCACATGATTGGTTGCTTTTTAGATCAAAGGATACATTTTGTTTAATTATGGGTAGTCATCATCAACACTAACAACTTTAAAGTCACAACTATTGGTCCAATATTGATAAAAATATTGGGCATTATATATTATGTTCTATGTGAATAACTTTCGAAAGGAGGAGAAATAAGACGACAAAGTTGGCCGACAGAATAGTAAAAGTGTGCATGCACTAAAAATATTGGAAAAAATCCTATATTTTCCACTTGTTTAATATAGGACGAGTTGACGGACACTAGTCAAATGTTCTAATACTTGTCTAATACCTCTCTCTTATACTTCTCTATATCTTCATCCATCTCTATTACTTATCTCTCTATATATGTATATCTTCCATCTCTATCATTATCTCTCCCTCTCCTCTCCATATCCCTCTCGCTCTCCATCTCCATCTCTATCTTCCTTTCTTTCCCTATTTTCCTCTATATCTATATCCCCTATCTCTATCTCCTTACTCCCCTCTCTCTCTCTCACTCTTAACCCCTCTATCTCCATATTTCTATCCTTATTTCTCCCTATCTCTACCTCTCTCCCTACTGCAAACATAACATGAACCTATTGGTAATGGGGCTTGATTATTGTCCTCATTCAAAAGTTTTATTTTAGTTGTGATTGAATCCTTGTAAGTGGATGTATAATTGATTTGAAGTTATCACTTCTCCTTTACATGAACAACATCATTTATCTGTGTTACATAAACAACATCATTTTCTAAATGACTTACCAATTGATCTCATATACTAAACAAATGTATGTAACTAATATCTACCAAAAAAAAATCCTCATTGATCTTCCACACCTTTTCGGCGTACCCATTGCACACCAAGGTGCAATTGCTAGTTTTTAATTATATTGGAAGATTCCCCACTCACAGCTCACTACAGGCGGTCGTGGGCGGTGGGACTCAGCCGCCGCTAATAGGCTTTGACATTAAGTGCTTTTTGGAACGGAAATTAAGAGAAGTTTTAATAATTAGGCATTTGCTGAATTAGTATCTCAAATCAAACGTTACAAAATATTTTACACAAGAAGATTCCCGGTTGGGGCATAACTGGAGAAGGGCTCCATTGCCCAATACCTTCTCTAGAATTTTTTGGTTAACCCATTTAAAAATTTCCCTCACAATCTGGATCTGGTTCATTTTAAATATCTTGTCATTGAAATTGAAGAGTCCCTTCGCAGTGGAAGGTGTAGATTTAGATACAGCTAATGTGCACTCCACCGAACACATAAAGTCGCTGGTTAATTCCTTCACCGAGAAAGCACTGAACATTGGGTTTTTTGAAAAAACAAAAGATCCTAAAGTTATGTAACCTTATTATAAGTAGTACGAAGAGCTTTAGTGATTCAGTGCAACAGTCTGGACATCAGATATGGCTAGCAGCGGTAGAGTTAGTGCAATGGCGGTGTTGTCAGTTATAATGTGGGCGAGCTTGTACCTCACAAGCGCCCATGCAGCTCCTGCTCCCCCACCTCATTATTTTTCAAAGGCGCCTCCACCTTATCACAAGGCACCTCCACCCATGAGCCATCATGAAATTCCCCCTCCGCCTCATCACAAACATAGGTACCCTCATAATCCTGTCCATGCTCCTCCACCTCATGTTCATGCTCCTCCTCCTCATCTCGAACATAAGCCACCTCCACCCATGAACCATCGTGAACTCCCCCCTCCACCTCATCACAAGCATAGATACCCTCATAACCCTGTCCATGCTCCTCCCCCTCATATGTACGAACACAAGCCGCCACCACCCATGATCCATCCTGTCCATGCTCCTCCCCCTCATATGTATGAACACAAGGCACCTATGAACCATCATGAAACTCCTCCCCCGCCTCATCACAAGCATAGATATCCGCATAATCCTGTCCATGAGCACCACAATGCTCCTCCCCCTCGTGTTTACGAACACAAGTTCGCACCTCCGCCAGAGCACATTATAAGGACTGGCTATCCTTCTCACCACAAATATGCACCACGTCCTGACCATGACCATGATAAAGACCACCACCACCACCATCACCATCACATTCCCCCACCTCCTGACCATGACCACGATGAAGATCACCACCACCATCATCATCACGTTGCACCACCTCCACACCACGGGATGAAGCCAGTTGAGCACAAGGCGCCGCCGCCGGTATACAAGCACGAAGTCCCTCCGCCTTTCCACCATCCTTCCAAGCCACCGCACTATCCTAAGTTTGCTCCACCTCCTCACCACGCTTGATAATATAGACTACCGACCGTACCATGCCCAGCAAGGTAAGTTTTCTCTGTATATATTTCTTTTTGGCTATAATTTAGACGTTCATTGTGTTATTTGCAATGGATCCACTACGGTTCCAATTAGGGCTTCTCATTTACTACGAAAGAATGAATTTTATGCTTTAATTATTTGTTTTTCAGCTTTCTATCGTGAGTTTAACTGATTTAGAGTTAAATTGTCTGTGTTGCAGAATAGCAGGATACTAAGAAAGGCATGAGCAGAAATGGGCTCGGAACAACTCTTTGATTAGTTGCTTGTTTGAGAGTAGTCGAATAAAAATTCATTTATTATTTCCATTACATATCTTGAATAAAAGTAGTATTCTCGTCGTGGATGTGGATGATTGTAAACCTAATCTTATATAAAGATTGATGTAATGTGAGTAATGTGATTGAATATTGAAATCTACTATTTATTAATTGAAGTTATGTTCGTCTGCAATTTGACATTGCATATGCTCTTACAGAATTCAAATGTATATACTAAAATTTTCAGCGTTTTCGGTTGGACAAAGCAAGCTTTCTTTCGTAACTGAACATTTAATTAGAAAATCGTATCAGTCCTCAAAATCTTGCCATCTCAAAATGTTTAGAAGAAGCAAAGTGTCTGGATTGTAGTTTTAAATGGATAAAGCCCCATGGTAATATCGAGTATGATACAAGCAAATGAATTTATTCTCCTATTTTTTTGCCACTAGGCCATCGTTAGGTTACCATTCAGATTGTTTATCGAAAAAAAATACTACTTAAAAAATTAAGCAAAAAAGTGGATTCTTCTTCGTTTAGCACACAAACTCTGTTTTGGATGTCTTCAATCTTATTTAAGGGTGAGGGGTCAGTAGTTTTGTGGGGTTCAATTGTTGTTACAATATTTGTGCTTATAATATTCAATCTTCTCACATATGTATATTATAAATAATTAGTCCACATGTAAATAAAAAACTAATCAAATGTTGGTTAAGATGGACCCATACTTGAACACATGGCAACCTATGAATGTTATATAAACTAGCAATCACACTTTGGTGTGCAATGGGTATGCTGAAGAGGTGTTGAAGGTCAACTAGAGAAAAAATTGGTTTACTTTTTGCATACATTTGTGTAGTACATGAGGTCAATAGGTAGGTCATTTAGAAAATGATTTTGTTTGTTATTACTACTACTACTACTACTATTTAATTTTAATTTATACTAGCGCTTGCACCTCAATGAGGTGCAATGGTTACGCCGATAGAAGATATACTCTAGCAATATATTGAAGGGAAAGGAGTTACCTGAAATTAGAATAGTACATGACAACAAATTTATCAACTGAAAATTATGCCTGCCAATTGCATTTGCTTGAAAGTTTCAAAGGCTTTTTAAAATAATCCATTGTTTGCATTTCCTGCAATCATTGGTATTCCATGAGATAAACTTTCTTTGAGGCATTCTATCAAACAGTTCTATCTCTATTGAGCTTACTAAGAATGTATTCGAGTGCACGGTGCAGATTCCATATGCTCAATGTTTTGTGCTTGTATTATTTGTTAATTTGTTTCTATGTACAAGAGACGTGTCAAATTCCACTTACAATACAACTAAAGTATCTTTGACCATAAATACAACATCAAATACCCCAACCCTGCATCATTGTAGGGATTAGCCAAATTGAAAACAAACCTAAATTGCTAATACTCATCCACCAGATTCCATCTCTGTGCATGTCTTTGATTGTCAGTTATGTGATGATTTTCAAGAACTTGTTTTTCCTGAAGATAAATTTATCCTTTGCTCACCTGTGTTCTCTTGATTTTATTACCTTTCATTCATTGTTCTCTGAATTATAAAGAACCAAGTTTCATTCATTGTTCTCTTAATTATAAAGAACCAAGTCATTTTGGATAGTAAAATAGCATTAAAAATCAATAGATAGTATCAACATAAGAGTATATAAGAGTATAAGATCAGGTAAAATATGCTAATGATATGCATATCAACTAATTATTTTCCAAACTCTTAAGGTAGAGAAAAAAAAAACTATCTATTGCCAAAGGATTTATTCAACATGCACCACCAAAGACTTTCATCAAATAGATTACAACAGCTAGAAAAACCTAATCTTCAAAAGTGGAGGTAGAAAAGCCCCCTCAATTTGGATCAACCCAATATTGACTAAATATCTGTTTAAAAAATTAGGAGAAAATAAGCAAAGGGGAAGAAAAGGGTAAAAGAACAACTAAATGCATGTGGTTTACTCACAAGATTGTTGTGTAACATTGAGAAGGTTGGGTATTCAAACAATGAGGGGCCTTATTGTTGTTTCTTGATTTTAAGAAGTTTTTTGACAACATTTAGAAGAGTTGTGAAGGAGAATGCAACAAACAGGGGTTCCAGCTATATAGATTTCAATAATAGATAGATCATATGAGAGTCAAAGTCAAGATAAATACAAAATTTGTTGTGTGGCAATGATAAGAAAATGGAACAAGGCAGCCCCAACCTCATGCACCTTCTTCAGGATCTACATTGATAAACATGATGTCTGATTAATCTAAGACTACAGTTGGAGGCGTCACTATCACAGGATATGTTACCAAATAGTTCTTTATGCAAATGATGTGATTCTTGTGAGTAGGACCACACATAGCTTGAAAACAAGTGGTTGTCAGCTCCAAAGTCATCCAGTAAGGAAGCAAAAATGAGTATTATTACCACTGGAATAGAAGTAATTAAATTCACTCTAAAAAGCTAGAAAAAAAGGAAAAAGAAAAATGTTGCCCCTCTTATTGCAGATTATAAGTCTCCCTTACAACTGACTATAACCAATATTAAGACACTAGTTAATAGAAACTTTTTGGAAGAGTTGCAAAATATGGTGGCTTCAAGAAGGATGGGGAGACCTTTAAACCTTGGAAACTTGGGAAAAACAATTGAAATAGACAAAATTGTGAGATTGAAATGTAACTAACCTGAAAATTCTCGTAGCACCAATTTTTTTCTATAGAGTGAAGTATATGGATGTAGGTTTTACTTTTAGAATTTTGGATACAGTTGAGGGTGTAGAACATAATCATAACAAATGCTTTTTAATATTAACGCCAATGCCTCTCACAAATCTTATTAGCTAAAATGGACATATAGCACTCATTAGATAAGTGCACTAAGTAATCTCGTAGGCAATATGATATGGATAAGCTTGACTAACAAGTGACACTCAAATGACTAAAGGGTGGGGCATACACGAGACCATGTACCTAAGAGAGTCAGAAATACAACAAAGGTCAGAGATAACATATAGAAAATATACACAAAAGCAATCAAATTTGCATAGAATGGTTTCAATCAAACCTTAGCACAAGTTTTAAGCAATTGAAAGCAAACATCCCTTTGAAAAGAGAAATAGACAATAAAAATGATGCCACAAAGAAGGATCCATGTAAGTACGTTGCAAAGCTGGATCATGGAACCAACTAAAATGTGAGTGGATCGAAATATTGTCAATTTCCTGTGTAGGGTATCCAGAAGATTTAGGATCTGACCAATAGGTACAAATAATAGTAAATAAATCCAATGAATATCAACTCAGGGGTTCTCAAACCATCTTGCACCAATTTCACTATTATGAACAACAACTGATGTAGGCATAGTGACTTTTAAATTTTAATCTGCCAACCCCATCCACTGAGACCATGAGGATCTCTCTCATGCTCCATTTCAAAGCAAGTTTCATTATTTGAGTAAATATAGTATATGCTTGCAGCAGTAGATACTCTTGACAATGTGTCGGTGCCCTGGGGAAAGCTGTCTATATTATATAATCTTATACATCTGGATAGATAAACATAAAATTAGATATACTGTTTGGAAACCAGGTTATTAAATGCAGGATTTTATAGATAAGAGTATAAGATAATGAACAAAAATAATGAAGCAGCAAAAGTGAAGCTTTGAAACCAAAAGCTATTTCTAGTTGTTTGAAGTTTCCAAAGAAAGCAATAATGGGGTTTCTCCAACTATTACCATTGTTACAGACTAAGCAGGTAGTGGCATCAAAAAGTTAGTCTCTGTTGGGTAATCTGTCATTCCAGTGTAAGTGAATGCCTCATATAGCCAGTCTCTTACAGGATCTACACTTTTGAGTTTTGAGATCTCTGTAGAGCATAAAACATTCATTTTACTTTTTTTAGTAATTATGGCCAAAGGTATTATCAGAAGCAAAAACAATTATCCCTCTTCTTTCCATGAAATTTTTTGATTCCTCTGATATGTAGGAGATATTTACCTACAAGTTCTGAAAGTTCTACTAATCTTTTGAAGAACCCCTTCTTCTCTAGACTGAAATTGAAGATCATTCCATGAATCTCTGATCACATTGAAGCAGCTCTGGATTGCTTGCTGCAATGGGACAATACATAGTTTTAATTATTCTAAATCACATACAACAGCACATGAATTACAAAAATATATGTAAAAAGTATATGCAACCTTGAAATCATTTGAAACAATGTCATAAAAAGTGTTTTCTGGCACAATATTTTCAAAATGAAAGATAGGAGCAGATGATGCCACGGCCCCAATGTCTAGATGGGGATATTTCAAATAGAACCAAGCTGCTAACACTACAAAAATCAAAAACAAAATGCAATCATGAAATGTAGATTCTAATAGTAAGAAAATGATAAAAGTAGCATAATCAGCTAAGGCTTGCTGATAATTGAGATATCCCAATGTCTCAGCGCTCTTGTAAGAGTTATTCCTGTTTTTAAATGGCATTGAATTTCCATAGAACTAGTGCTGGAGACAAAATCAAAAATAATCCAATTAAACAAATATTACTTACCATAAATCATTGCTTAACCTTAACATCTCTAAAACAAACTCAGGTTGATATGACTGTTATTGGTCTTTGGAAAAGAAGAAAAAATTTAAGGCATTTATCCTCCTTAATCTATGTTTGAATTTTATGAAAAAAGGGCATTCAAAAAAAGCATCGAAGTTAA
This sequence comes from Sequoia sempervirens, assembly GCA_007258455.2. NCBI lineage: Eukaryota > Viridiplantae > Streptophyta > Pinopsida > Cupressales > Cupressaceae > Sequoia > Sequoia sempervirens. Next base: position 207,062,565 of record VDFB02353493.1, read on the forward strand.
TCCCAGTGCTTCAGATCATTCCAAGGTTTGTGCTTTAAAAAATAAGCATGTGTTCAATTCGATGAAAACTACCTTCCTGAAAATTTGTTAAAACCAAATTCACAACTTTAAAAGAAAAGGGAAATAGTTGCAACTTTAAAAGAGAAGGGAAATAGTTGCCTATTCCAAACATGAAATTAATGGCTCTGTAGCTCTTTTACAAAGTGTTTAGCACCATGTCCTACATACCAGGATTTCTAAATATGATATTTTCTCCATAAGCCACAACATAGCTTGGCTGCTTTTTTTCACAATATAATAGAACATTCATGATTAGTAATTCAAACTCTGAAAACATATCTGCTTTCTAAAAATCATTATCTTCAAACTATTTTACTTTTCTGACTATGAGATTGAAGACTTCAAAAAAAAAATGGAATAGAAAGAACAGTAGCAGGAATTTTTGAGAACCTCGTGGAAAGCAATTACCATAGAAATTATGGGCTTTCCAATCTATTTTCTAGAATCACAAATTAGGTCTCTCTATTTTAGAAGGAGAAAAGGGTATTTTTGGTTTCAAAGTGGTTTGATCCCCATTTTTTTACTTTGCTAAATGATTTTGAATCAAACTTTCTCTCAAGCATAAAATCTCAACGTTTTGGGTCAAATTTAAACATGACAAGCAGTCTGATCTAGAAGCATTTAACAAAGAAAATGAATAATTATTTTTTAACTTTTCCTACAACAATATACTGTATTCTATTACAATGAGGTGCTCACTCACCTCAATAAACACAAGGAGAGCTCCAAACTTCGGTGCATTCTCAAACAAAAAACTAGTATTATTTGCAAACCATTCGATGGTACCCTCGTTACCAGTATAAACAAAGATGGTAGCCTTGTCCTTTGCCCCACCCCAATGCTTGTCATTGATAAGATATCACTGCTGGAAAACTTTATATCCTTTGGGTATTCGACATTGCTTAAATAAAATGAAGGAAAATTTAGCAAGAGAATGAATCAAGTGAAACACATAACCTTTTAGGCGGTAATCACGTCTAGGGTGTTGCCAAACTGCCATGCCCCACTCCTATTCCATCCTGCAATCTTCCTCAACTCTGCTTCTTTCTATACATCTCTCCTTCTTCCTACTTGACGGAAGACTATTCCTTTTCCCTTGCAGCTAAACTCTCCTCACGCCTTGAGGGTCTTATCTCCCACACCCTGCTTCTTGAAGCCATAATATTGTGGCTCTGCTACAACTGAGAGGGAAATTGAGATACGTGCAAGTATTTCGCAGGCATATCATAGTGCCCTCCATTGTTTCCCCACTCATGTTCTAGACCCACAGCATTGAGCCGCACAACTTGCTCAGGCGCCATGTTAAAGAGCGCGAGAGCTTCCTCTCTCTCATTGCCTCCAAACCTCTCCAACCCAGTCAAAGTCGACTGAGGCGACCTTGCTATTCCAGAACCCTACAAGAAAGCAACACAAACAACATAAATAAAAAACATGGGTCACTCCCAAAATTCCTTAAACTACACACGAAGGCTTTAAACTGAAACCTTAAATGCAGCTTGGCTAGCAAACATTCTGCTCTCAACACCACTGTTAAAACCCGCACTTTGCTTACAAATTTCATCATCATCATCATCATCCAGCATGGCATAAACCACGCTCTCCGCCAGACCTGCCATGTAATCATCTTCTTCATCTACAACTACAGATAATTGCCCACAATTCTTTGGCCCCGTCATCTTGGTCTCTGACACGTCGCCCAAACTAGAGGGCAACCACAACTCTCCATCCTCCAAATTAGGCGTAGTAGTAAACCCTGTCCTACCTTGGTATGCCATTAAAGACAGCCACGACACACTGAACAGATGGGCAATCTGCCACGTCGCCCTCCTTCAAATGACACCAAGAAGAAACATAGACCGCTTGACAAGAACCATGAGGAGATCAGACCAAATAAATCCCTAGTTTTTTTAGCCTACGCACAGGCTGCTTCAGTAACCAATTGCTGAGGCCCTCTCCTTAATTACGGCCTGTAGCTGATTCTTCACAACCACAATGAACACCTCCATTTTCCCAAGATCGACCATTTCCCCTGGTTTGCTTTGCCATTCAAATTTGTGGACCAATCTGGCCACAATAAGCTCAACATGGAGCATGGCGAGCCCTAAGTCATGGAAAATCCTCCTGCCCATGCCAAATGACATCATCTTGTTAAGCTTTCCATCCGTCATATCCATTTCCAAATTCATCACTTGCAAGATGTATTTCTTCCCTCAATGACTTTGATTGTTCCCACTGGAAAACTTCTCGGCATTAGATTCAAACACCAAAAATCGCTAAGGGGAGGTCGTTGGAGGGTTTTAACAATGGATCCCACCGCAGTACTCATGCCCCGTCATTATTTACTTCTTCACTAAGGCACACCATGCCTCTTTGGCTGTGTAACTCCTCCGTGCAATACTCACACTACTCTTCTTGTCCTTTTCCTGCAAAATCTAGCTGATGGTGAAAGAGGCGAGAGGCCATGCTTGTCAATTTCTGGGACCATTCCTATTTACTCCAACTTGTCTCCTCACAGTATGGAGGAGATCAAACTCAATAATTGCCCACCATTTTTAGCCTGGGAAAAAGTCATCCTCTCGACAGAAAAATTTATCGGCATCAGACAATAGACTTTCCCGGTCAATTTCCCACCTATAATAGCCTATGCATTTCCGTATAAATGGATTGAAGGAAAATTAAGCCCTTAGGGAGTACAAGGAAACTACCTGGTGTGAAAATAACAATGGCTTAAAATGCATACTTACAACACAAGGAAATTTGCATACTAGATTACCTCTCTCAGGCTAACTCTTGCAGAGTAGTTTTTCCTAATTATTTCCTCTGTTGATTGCATTAGAGATGAAGGAAGGAATTCCTCACTATGCAAGGTTAAGCACGCAGATCTTGTACACTAAGGCTATCGCAATTTGTACTTTGCATGCTTTACATACATATTGTAAAGAAGGCGTGAATACTGATTTAGGAAAACTATAGCCAAGGCTGAAGATAAATTTTATGCGATACGAACATACAACAACCTGAATCATACACGCTAAACAAGTAATCTCATAACTTAACACATGAACAACCATACCTTTTTTTTGATATTTTCGCCCAAAATCACCTTGATCTGTAATCGAATTCCATTCTCCCTCTTTTGAATTATCGATGATACAACTCCTTTTGTCATACGCATACAAAATGGGTAATCCTCTCGACTAGCCTTTCTCCCCAAGAGGGAAAACTGTTTTATTCTAGAAAATAAAAATCTAATTAAAACTCAAAAGCTCCAAAAAAATAGTCAGTTTCCTTTACCGACTACCTATCTCTTCAAGGTTGTGCATGCACTTGCATGAAAACCTTTCTATTCTTTTATATTGCTTTTACTATTTACCATTCATAACATTCTATTAAAATTTATTTTATTTTAAATCATATTATTTTCTCATTGTTTAATTAAATCTTAATAATAATTATCTTTACATTTTAATTACAAATTACATTATCGCATAACAATTTACTTTAATAAATTAATTATTAAAGTATCCATTTTCAAACTTGATTTATTTAATTCAAAATTTAAATCAACAACCTTATACAAACAACTCAAAATAAAATTAACTGTACCTCAAGCAAAAGTCAAACACGGAGGGCACTACAAAAATCCAATATGTTGTCACACGTTGAATGCACAAGTAGTCACAATCATGCCAACTAGTTATAAGAGACCTTAAACAAAAATGAAAAAAATATAATAAAAAAGTAAATATGCATATAATCAATACAAGTAAATAAATTAACTATAAATAAATGTGTCCTAACTCTAAGTCAAGAAAGAAAATTACAATAAATCAAGTTTAAAAATTAGATTAGAAATTTCTTACGTGTAAGTGATGCATACTATAGGAAAATCCAATATGTTGTCACAAGTTGAATGCACAAGTAGTCACAATCATGCCAACTAATTGTAGGAGACCTGAAATAAAAATGATGAAAGTTATAATAAACAAGGGAGTATAAATCAAAAAAATAAATATTTATCGACAAAAAAGGAGTGAAGTATTTTATCATAACATGTTTGATAGTTAAGGGGATGGTAGAAATGAAAGTAAATGGGATGGTTTAAGGAAACATTTAACCAATTAATAATCATCTTGGAGCATTAGTAGTAATTACCAATCCACTATAAATTTACTTAAGCTTAAATAAGTTACTAAACTAAATCCCAAAGTTGCTAAAGTAAATTAAACTTACCTAACTTTTGGATTGTAATTAGGGGATGGCTTAAGGGGACATACAATCTGTAGACACTTAAGAATGTCTTGAATGATATACACACTTGAATCTGATATATTAACATCGCTTCATTCTAAAATTCATCTTCTTTTCGCTTGTTTAATTAAATAAGCCTAATTATTTAATTAAATGTCTCATTTTCACCTATTAATCTAATTGACCTAATTGTGTTAATTCACCCCCTCTCACACTGACATTTCATCCAGTTTAATTAAATAATGCAAATTATTTAATTGTAACCCTAAGTCCTCTTATTTAATTAAATAGCCTAAACTATTTAATTAAATATCATATTTGCATCCCCTTTTCATTAAATAAATCAATAATTTAATGAATATCCTCACATTCCTCATCTTGCACATTCAAATTTAGTTTTAATTAACTAAATATCTAATTTTCCTCACCCATGAGAATATTCTCTTTCTTCACTCATTTGAAAAAATGAATATTCCTCCTTACAACAAACTTTCAACAAGACTTCTTGTGCAAGTTTTGAAAGTGTGTTTGTTTGGAAGAATATGAACCCTTGATTCTTTTCTTGATCCATGTGATCATTGATTCTCATCTATTGATGAGAATCCTTGATCCATGTTTCATCTTTCCTCCAATTTTGACAATTGATTAACTTTTTTAATCTTAACCCTTCATTTCTCATTTGTCCTCCTATAAATAGGTCACTATTTGGAGACAAATGGATCCATCTTTTAAGAGAAAACTTATGGTGTTTCACTTGCACTCATATTTAGCATCCTATAAATAGGTCACTACTTGGAGACAAATGGATCCATCTTATAATAGCAAACTTATGTTGTTAATTTACTTGCATCATTAGCTTAGAGCATCCATTAATGGCTTCCATAATAACATAGGTGCATACATTTAGCATAGCTTGTAATTAGGGTTTTAATATTTTGAAGCTTGCATACATTTAGATTAGATTTTCATACACCCATATAGATCATCTTAGCATTCATCATGTTAATTTAGCATTTAAATCATGTTTTATCACATATCTTTCATTAGTTTTGTCAATTCGCTTCAATAGAATTGATTGAAACAAGCTCATTATCCAAGGGATTGGGAAAGGGTCGCCATTCCACATCAATGTGACACCACTCCCCCAATAGGATAAGTTTCAATGGATTAGAATAGGCGTTTTTAAAGCTTTTGTATTTTAATATGTTAGTTTTAATGAATTCTTAGTTTAGTCTACATTGGATGATCTTATTGAGATTGATATATGGTGGATTAAATATGCCTCGAATTCGTATGGATCAAGTATAGTTAACCTATACTATATATCATTGGTCACATTTTGGCGCTAGAAGGAGGGCTTGAACTAATCAAACTGACAAGTTTCTCTTTAGATTTTTGTTTTCCTTGTGTTTGCAGATACAACAACTCTTTTGAAGGCTAACGGGTTTTGCAGGTTTGAACAACGAAATTTGAAGTGAAGGAGCATATTACCATTTGAATATAATTGTAACAAGTGTTTCGACACTTATGGGGCAATTATAACCCATTAATGATGCTTTATTTCATGTTTTAGGACCAAACTAGATTTCTTTTTGGGCTTTAAAATGAATGTTCAAATTGGTTAAAATTGAACCCTTACATCATTATGCTTGTTGGTTTAAAATTGAACAATACAATCCCAACACTTCAAATTGGTGCTTAAAACGAACTCATTTTGCTATGATCAATTAAAATGAACATGTTTATGAATTTCTTAAGTATGCTTGTTGTGCATATCCAATCCCCTTGCGCTTCGTGTGATCTTGGGTGAAGAGACACACAAGTATACCTTTTCTTCTTGGAATCGCTTATCCTCTCCCCTTGTGCCGATTGGCAATCTTGGGTGACAAAAATCATTTTACGCTTCAAACATGTGTTATCTTTAGAATGGCCTACCTCTAACTTGTGAGAGGGAACAACCCAAATGGTGCTTTCACTTCAGTCCGCTATATAAATACTTAGT
>VDFB02353493.1:207068977-207106995 GCA_007258455.2 Sequoia sempervirens
TTCCTCCTATGTCACTTGTCATTGCCTCTTTTGACTAGTCGTTAACCTTTCATGACCATATAAGAGAAAGCTTGAGATGTGGAATGCATGCCTTAAGTTGGACCACATGTGACATACTCCCTCTTTCATGATGTAGCTCATCAGAAATATATGCCTTGGAATAGGGCTTTCCGAGTAAGCTCTCATGTCCTCTTCTTCTACTTTAAAGAAATTTATCATAGTAATGGTGTTCGCAACCACTTTAAAGTGGGGGCATACATCAGCACTCGCATTTCATTGTGCGATCTTCTTTTTATTTTGATCTCCTCTCTTGGAAACAAGATTAAACTATTTGCACTTTTCCTCTCTTGGAAGCATTAAGCATGATGTTTCCTAAGATGAAACATTGCATGAACTAAGCAAGATCCATTTGAACATTCCTGACACTATCTTGCATTAACAATGTCTATGAGTGTCAAGCATACAAAGTTTTTGTTGTAGTTAAAATGACACTGAGAGGGGGGGGGTGAATCAGTGTCTTAATAGATTTGACCAATTTTCAAAAATTCAAAAACATACCTCAGATTTGATCTCAATATTACTCTGATTAAAGCATTCATTTGTTGAATGTAATCATTCATAAACAGAATTGAGAAAAGTAATAATTAGTGAATAGAAACAACAACACTGTAAAGAAGAGAGCACATAGAAGAACAAAGAGACAAGCTTTTGCCGAGTGGAAAACCCTCCTGGGGTATAAAAACCACTCCTAAACTGCCTTACTGGCTTAATATTCAAAACCATTGTTAACAATGCCTTATAGGCTAATTTTTGAGAACCAACTCAAGGAGCACCAACCCCTTACTCAGATTTTAGAATTACACTCATAATATCAGAGGATCTCTCTATTTTCAGTTAAGCACATATTTCTCTGTTTTCTCGTCTACAAAATACCCTAAGGATTACAACCATAAAACTTACACTCTTTTCAACACAGGTTTTTATATACATTTCAAGTATGTCTGTCATGATGAAAGTCTTCAAAGAATGTGTTTTTCACAAGAATTTGAAACTCACTTGCCAATTTTAGAATCTGAAGCTGAATAATGACAATCTATAGATGATGGTAAAAATCAATAGTAACGCTTATCCATAGAACTACAAATCATCCATTATTTCAAAAATGCAACTGCTCAAAAAGGAAACTCAATGAATATTCTACCATGTAACAGTTATGAGATTCAATGCCAATCCATGATGTCGACATGCAGCTATACTTAGAAAAATCCATGCCAGCCATAGTGTATGAGTCTTCATTAATCATTTGCTGGGAAAACAGTTGAGTATGCTAAAGGAAATTATAACGTTGATCATTCCTTTGGTCCCTATGCATCGCCATGACCTTCTACCATTGGGGAGAAACCATATCAAAGATCTTTATGTTTCCCCGAGATCACATTTCTGTTAAATTTGTTTCAGTCGCTGACACACTAGAGTCTTTCTCACCGAGATGCCCTTTTGTTCCATTCACTATCACTATAGCCTTTTGATATCTGAGAGACATCTTGTATACAAGTCTTTGTTTTATCGAAAGTCATTCTGAGTTACTATGACATCTTGCTGTTGGGGAGACGTTATGTAGATTTCATTATGTTTCACCGAAAGTCCACATGATACATTTTGGTCACCATGACATAAGTTTTTTCTTGTTGACAAGTCCATCCGTTCTATATATGTCACTGTAACTTCAAACCATCAGGGAGACATCATGTAGATCATTTCATGTCATACCGAAATACCTCGAATTCACCTCAAATTTCCAAGAGAGAACAAATCTCACACCGATAAAGTCCTTTTGAATTCCATCGGCGAGACATATCAAAGTCGGGGAGACCTCTTGTAGAGCACACCATGTCTTTCCAAAAGTCTTCATCCACTTGTGTGTCACTGTGACATTATGATTCTCTCACCGATGCATCCTTCTACCTTATGAGAGTCACTATAGCATACCATCATCGGGGAGACCTCTCGTAGAATATATTGTGTCATACCGAAACAACCCGAACACACCTTAGATCACCAAGACATTATCAACCTCTCACTAAAAGCCATTCATTTGACTTTGTCGCCAAGACTTGACGGGTTCACTGAGACTCTACATCGAAACTGATGATTCTTACCGAAATCCTACGTGATCATTCCTGTTCGCCGAGACAACTCAATGCTTATGCCGACAAGGTCCATATGTATTCCATTGGTGAGACCCATAGGGTTCACTATGACATTATATTGAAGAAAAACCTTTGTCGATAAGACCTTTTTGTGCACGGTCGGTGAGACAATATGTCTTTGGTGAGACCAGATGCCGAATACAACACTCCTGCCGAAAGACTTCCACATGCATTAATCAAGGAGACATCACCCTTTTCGCTATGACCCTTTTTCGAAGCCTTAAACTCTTGTTGATATGTTCCCATTCAACCTCTGATCGGTGAGACAAAGCAATTGCGCTATGACCACATACCGACGGTATAACTTATGCCGATATAATCCTTTTCTGTGGCTGAAACAAAAGAGAATGTCACATCAATAGATGCCTGGAGATGGATCCCGATCGCTATGACATCAAATAAGTCTTGTTGATATGATCTTTCAACGGAGGTCAGTCTGACATACCAATTTCGCTAAGACATCATATCAATGCCGCAACTCTTGCCGATATGAACTTTCTTGTGTCAGTCACCAAGACACAAAGCGCTCGATGAAACAACATGCCGATAGGGATTACTTACGCCGATGCACCACCTCATGTATTAGTTGGTGAGACCTGACTCATTCGGTAAGACCTCTTAGTGGTGGAAGATACTCATGCTGGTAGACTTTTCTTCTATCACCAAGACCACGATCAATGTCACGCCGAAAGCTGCCTGTATGTACAATCAAATCGTTATGTCATCAGAAACATCTTGCCATTAGGCAACACAGATGTTTATCAAAGAAATGGATCAGGGAGACCCAAGCATTCTCACGTCGATATGTTCTTTCTTGTCACCGAAATAATGTACAAATAAGATAACCTGTGACTGCACAAAGCTCAAACTAATCAGTACCATAAGATATTAAAAATCTAAATGTAAACTGTCCACTGAGTGCCAAGACATGTAAACCATATAGACAAAGTTGTACCAAGATAAAGCATGAAAAACCAATCTGAAGCTATCAACAAGTAGAATCAACAGAGAGATTTTGTCATCAAGGACAAACCATATGATCACAACTGAGATCTAACATTTTTTCTTACCTCATAGAGCTCGAAAATCATTTTCCTTTGTGGCGCCTTATTAAAATTATCAAGAAGTATAACTTTGGTATGGTTGAGCGAGAAGCCCATTCTGAGGCATGACTTTCCCCATAACCACCTTGTGGATTTCTCACCTCATGGATAACCAAAAAGTTCAATGGCCCTAGAGTGAGTATTTTGGGGACTTCTCACCAAATGGGTAGCCAAGAGTTCTATTGCCCCAGAGTGAGTATGCATTTTCTTTTTGGACAAACAATTTAGATCTGATCCACAACTAGCTGGACAAATGATCAAAGGTTGATCCACCTTTTCATTTTCATCTCTCTCTTCCTTCTAGTTCTTTCCATTGCATGATTATGTATCTTGATGGTTTCACTTAGGATCTTGGATATTGGGGGCTTGATTGCCTTCTTGATCTTTTTTATTCTTTTTCATCTGCATTTGTACACTCAGATCTCTCTTGAATGTCTACTTTAGTGTGAGTTTCAAGAAAGTTCATTCTCTCACTAAAGAGGGGGCTATATGTACCATATTAAAAAGGAAACTTGCTTGATTTGGGGAATAATTAATGATAAATTGGACTTAAGGAGGCCTTGATTTGGTGTTGTGAGGTGTTTTTCACATCCAAACTAGATCTTGGACCCTTTCAAATGCATTTAATGATGTCTTGTAAAGATGTTGTAAAGTGTTGTAAATAATTTCAGAGATTTCTAATACTTAATGAACCCATTTTCCCTTAATTCAACATTATAAAATGTATTTAAATACATCCCCACATCAACCTACAAGGCTTGTAAAATAAACTTAACTTTAACCTAGTGTTGTAATGTGTTTTACACATTCATATTGGTTCTTGTGCCTTTCTAGGATGTGTGGACCTCATTTTAGTGTTGTAAAGTATATTTAATCACAATTTCACATTGAATTATGTGTCCAAAGCCCTATTTAACCTTTACATCATCATTAATAGGCCCCTATTACTGCATATTGTGCATCTTGAGGCAATATTTGATGAAATACCTGATAAAGTCTTCATAGAAACCTTATTTCCTTACTTAGAATTATAGCTAGAAAATGGGCCCTTTGGGAGTAATTCTCCATTTTTGGTGAATCATTCCCTGCCAGGTGGGACTAATTCTCCCAAGGTGGAAAATGAGTCCTATTTGGACCATTTTTTACTTTTGAGCAGCATATTTTGGAATTTAAGTTTAATTTTTCTTCATGTCGGCCTTGGGGATCCAATTTATGGCTAAAATAGGTGAATTTCCTATAAAATAAAGTCTATAAACCCTAAATTAGAACCATTCTTCATTATTCATCCATCATTCTTCCATCTCAAGTCAAGCAGGTTAGGGTTTTATCATCTCAAGTCACCAAAATAACATTTTTCAGACATTCAAGGACATATTCTTCATTTTTGGTTGCATAAATTCAATATCAATGTTCATGGCAAGGTAATAATTCCATTATTTCATGCTTCATTACATTATTTTCTCATTTTTGTTTAACTACCTACAAAGGGGTTTGACCAAGGCAAACTGCCATGCCCTAACATCCAACATTTCTCTTTCTCTTCTTGTGTGTTTGCAGATTTAGAATTCTTGGTGGCTTGGAAATCATTGAAGATTAAGTTGCAAATTTGTTTAAGTCTTCTCTTCTTTGTCCAAAGAAAAATACCCACAAAAAGTCACTTCCAGGCCCAAATCCTATAGTTTGAAAATTAGACACCTAAAGAAGTAGAAAGCGTAGATCGAAGGCTCCTATTTCCACTTTTGAATATTCAAATATTAAAAAGTGGAATCATTCACCATAGGTGGGGAATGAGTCCCACTTCCAGGCCTAATTTTGGTTTTCTATAGTTTTGGATACCCATTTGTCTGAAATGGGCTCTGGTTCAGTTTTCCAGAACTGGGATTGATTCACCCAGAATGGTGAATGACTCCCACTAGGCCTAAAATTTAGGATAAAAAACATTTAAAAAGTCATTTCAAGTCTCCAGGAAGTTACAGGTGCACTTCTTCAGTTTCATTCATTTATGTTGTAGTTTACTTTCATTTCTAGGTGTTTTTGCATTACACAATGTGTTTTCAAACACTATTTATTTCCTTAGTTTCCATTCATTAATTAGTCCATTTTATCAATTACCTACATTTATATCATTGAATTTAGACATAATTACATCATACATTCCTTAGTTTAAGTGAACCACCTAGATTTTGGGTGTGGGATGTATCTCTTTGCATTAGGTGAAAGACCCTAATTGAGTAGAAGAGACATAGCATTCCACCACCATAAAATATTCGGTTCAAGAAGGATCTTCTTTAGGGACATCTATCTCAATAGTATCCTTTGTAGTAGGTACTGCTCAAGTAAACATTGACACATTAGAAGACACTGAAGGAATAAGAGTAGGAACAACCAAAACCTGACCAATAATTGCTATCTCACATAAGTGTATAGCCTTAGGGTCAGCCTTGATTGTGACTACTTGATTATTACAAATGAACTTGATAGATGTATGCAAGGTAGATGAGACTACACCCATAGCATGAATCAATGGTCTACCAAGAAGAAGGTTATATGGTAATTTTTTTGACATAACATATACAAGGGTGGGTAGAGTAATGGGTCCCAACCTCAAAGGAAAGACTATCATGCATAGGGCTTATCGACTGACGTTATCAAACCCATGAATGAAAACAAGAGAAGGATTAAGAGAAGATGAAGCAATATTAATCTTAGGAAATAGATCAATGTTGCATACATTAAGTCTCAAGCCGACGTCAACAAGAGTACATCTAATGTCGATATTATTAATGTTGAATATAATCATTAGAGGATCTACTTGCTTTTGTACTTCTGAAGGCGAGAGTTTCGATGGATAAAATGTAATATTTGGTGAATTTGCATGAGTATGAGTTATCAATGAATTAGCATTTGTTGACCTAGCAGAAGAATGAAAGAGGATCTTTTGCAATGCTTCTTGAAGCATACCTTGGTAAATCAGAGCAAACTGAAGCAAGTCCCACAATGAGATCTTAGCCGGAGTAACCCAAGGTCACTCGACAAGATCGTAATCACTAGGTGCTTTAGTCGTGTGTCTAGGTGCTTGAGGAAGGTTTAGTGTTTTATTCATTCTATTCTCATAAGTATGGGCTACCACTCTATAAGAGGGAGCCATAGAAAAATCAAGAGAATCTCTATCAAATGGGACACTGTCAATTGAAAAAATCCTTTTAGGAGAAGGACTAGCTGGAGTTATGTAACTAACAAGTCTCTTAGGCCTTTGAGGGGAAGTAGAGACATATATTATATTTATAGATTCATCACAACTAGTGGAATATTTATTTGAAGACATATTCTCAACATCGATCTAGGGGGGATCAGATGTGGAAGGAGGTTCATTATTCACTAATATATCATCTCTAGAAGAGACTGCATTAAGAAAAGATGAGATTTATCATTTACACATGCAACATCTCTAGAATAGAGTTCATTGGAATGAAGGGTAGATTCATCATTCACAAATGCATCATATCTAGAAGAGAGTGCATTGGAATGAATAGTGGGTAGAGTAATGTTAAGAAAAGTATCAATGATTTCATCTTCTTGCAACAAAATATCCTTCGAAGCAAGAGGAGTCTCGTGAGAAGGAACAATGACACCAAGTGACATGGGAAAAGCCAAGACACTATCACATGCATGAAATGGAACATCACTAACATTTTAAAAAAAATTAGATACTAAACTAATAAAATAAGATATTAAATTCATTTTGGGGTGATAAAACTGAGAAAAAGAGAAAATCTATATTTTTAGATTTTTTGGTATTTTCTAGGTTCTAGTAATTTTTATTTTCAAATGTCTTTAGAGTGGAATTTGAGGTCGGAACTTGCATCAGTCCCTAAAATTCAATAGTCAAAGGCATGGTATTTTAGGGACTAAACTAGTTCTCTTCGAGACCTTTCCAACGATGCAAACGGTTTTGAATTATGAGCATCAAGTCAAAAGTTATGATCTCGCCAAGCAGGGGTAAATAAATTCCTAGTTTTTTGAAAAATACCCTCTTCACGTTAGGTTCACCAAAATGTAGAGAAGGGGGATTTGCTACTCATGAGTTATCTTCATTCAGAGAGCCTCACAAGGTGAACTACACTAAACTACCTCAAGGAATAGTGGGAGAGTTATAGAATCAGAAAGAACATGTCACAAAGATTTTCTGGACAAACTAACAAGCTCTCGGCCAAAGGACGACAATGTGGGATACATACAGTTGCATGGTGCACTGGCGTCCCAGAGACATGTTGGTGTCTTGTAAGGACCAAAAAGTGAGATTATCACAGAAAATGACAAAGTGACTACTTCTATTCTAATTGCTAAGAAATATTGAGATGTGAGGAAGTAATAGAATATAATAGAACTGAAATGAAGTGAAAAAAAAAAGGAGATAGAAAGGAAATGCTCACAACCGCACAAGTGATGAAGCCTCCAGCATGTGAAAATCTTCAATACCTGTATGCGCAATATCTGGAGAAAGTGTTGGGGTTGTATTGTGGTTTTCCTCAGTCAAATCCTCATTTTGGTGTTGTCACCTCCACGAATAGCCAAAAGATAGAGAGAGTGAGAAATAAGCAAATGCAACGTGATAAAAGAAAAACCTACTTGAGGAGGAGAACCCATATCACAAAATGTAGGTGATAAAAGAAATCCCCATGTTGGGAATTAGAATTTCATACAAATTTTAAGTCCCCATATTCAAAAAGTTGATTTTAACACTCAAGAGTACAGTTCAAAAATCTGCTCGAGTGGCTCACTTTGAAAAATCATAGAACAAAGTCAATATAATTTCAAGAAAAACAACTTTGCAGAAATGTTCATTTATCATATGGGAGTATATTTGCAAATTTTCAGCTTCATATGATCTATTTTGACAATGTTTCGAAGCGACAAGTTGAAGGATTTTTAAGAAAATATGCTATCAACACAGTGAAATCTGTTAAAGTGGCCTACTTTGAAGGAAAATATTAAGCATATACAAATATATTATGTCACACCAATTGGTTCTCTTGAATCTCCTTGTCACAAGGTGCATCCATGCCAATTTTTAGGACATTCAGACATCATTTGATAATTTTTAAAAATCAAATCCAAATGAGTTTTACACAGTTTGACAGGTAAAATTTTGCAAAAAATCACTGAGTAAGCTACTTTGACCATTGAGAGTTTTCAATTTTGACAAGTTCATGCCCAACTATTTCACGAGCATACTCCCCTACCTTCAAATAACACTCTGGTGCATTTTCATGGCTTCTGAAGGTCATTGGTTCAGTTTTCAAAGGTCATTTTAGAGGCTACTTAATCTGTTTTTTCATAGTGTGAAAAGTCAAAAAGACAAATTATGAGGAATACCCACTTCAATAAATTTCAAATTATAATGGAAAAGAATAGGGTGTTATGAAATTTGATCTTTTTGGGTTATATAAGACTCTCCTAGGATACCATTATCATCTTACACCATAATGCCTACTTCAAGCACAAAACTAGAGCAAATGATAAAATTGATGCACTATAAAGTTATATACAGAATTGAAAAGATAAATTTATACACCCCTCCAAATTCTTAAAAAGGACACATTAGGGAGTAGGTGTTGAATACATACATTTTGTTAGGGCTCCGTAATCAAGACATGTTTCGGAAGTGCACATCATCATTTGCAAAATTCTCCTTCAGGAAGATAATATTTGATAAAGATTTTGAAAGCCAATATTTTGTGATATAAGGCCAACAATATGTTTCTAGGAGCAGATTCTTGACCTCAATAGAAACTCTAAAGAGGCATCAAAGCTCTAGACAAGGAAAATTATTTTTGTGTGGTCCAAACAAAACAACTCCTCTTATATCTATATCGTACCAAGTGCAGGAGCCTAGTTTTGGGAAGCTCTGCACCCTGAATCCTTACAACATTGCCTTCTGTTTGTAGGGTTTGATTGTCATAGCTATGGATGCCCATAGGAAAATACATTCAAAATGTGATAGCTCAGATGGGTATGTGCAGGATCATGATGGGCCAAAAAGTGGCAATATAATGGATATTTGTAGGGTATGTGGCTGATAACTCTTTTTTTACCCAAAATTGATGAAAAAAAAGGGTTTCTAAAGGAGATTCTTAGCTTTCCACCAATATAAATTATGCTTTACTTTGAATTTAACAAATAATTATTATTCATTTTCTATTTGAATTACGACTAAAGCCCTGATTGATACGTTGATTGAAAAAAATCTATAGCTTTCAAATGGTATCACATTTTTTTAATCTAAAACATGTGTCACATTCTATGCTTCACATACTATAGGATTAAAAAAAATAAAATTGAATTTCATGAAGTTTTGACCAAGTTAAGGTGGTCAAACATACAAGTTTTAAATTTTTTTAAAAGTTGTAATAAAAAAATTATAATTAATTATTTACTTGGAAAAAAAATAAAAAAATAAGCATCACATCTAGACATGATTCCTCTACTTATATTTAAAATATTATAAGAAAATACTATCATTTTATTGTGGTTAGGGTGGTCAGACAGATACCCACTTCTTATTTTTTCTCGGAAATTTAAGTACTACTGCATTGAAATTTCAAATTTTCACCAAATACATTTATTTTTTAAATAAACCTAGTATTTTAGAAACTACATTCAATTTACTACAAATTTTGATCTTACATATTTTTGAAATAATATAGATAAATTATTCAAATTTTTACTTCAAGTTGCCTAACTCTGATTTTTCTAAATTTTTTGCCACTTAAGGGCCTATTTTTTCCATGATGATCTTGCACATACCCAGATTCAGGATATAATCCAACTAAAATCATATTCGATTGAGGTCGCATTTTGTAAGTTGGGAGACACAAACGGTGTAAAGCATGCCTATAATGTGGAAAATAAATAAAAGGCACGAAATGTTGATAAAGCTCCCCAAAGGAATATCGTTTCATGGAACACAGTGATCATGGAATATCTCATCGATGGAGGAATAGAGAAACTACCCACAAGAAGAAATTTTTATGGGATTTTTGATGGAATGATGTGATTCCCAGATGCGGTCATAGATCATGAGTATATCCTAAAGAAAAAAATTTGACAAAGTATCGGCCTTCGTATGACCTACAATCAATTTCCACTCAAAAAGTAGGATGGAGGAATGTAAAGAGTATCAAAAGACTACGAAGACAATGAAGAATGTCACATCATCAGAGCTAAGGGAAGTACAAATAGAGAATGTGCACAACTTGGAGAAACATAGGGATGGGCATGGAAATACCATGGATACCACAATTGAATTTTATGATACGTGGATTGTTCACTAGAACCGTTGCCATCAAATGGAGATAATTTTGAGCTCACCTGGAAAGAACAGAGCAAAAAACCTAAATTCTTCAGTATAAGTTTCTCAAATTTTCATGATATTGAAAGTCACGCCGATGGGAACTTTATCGAGGAAACGTAATACAATCAGAATAAAAAATGTATAAGTTTCATCAATGATGCATGTCACACCGATAATACAAAGCCGATATGAATATTAAAATGAATGATTCCTATGCAATATGGTTAAAGATTGAAAGAAATTTAAATATTAAATAGTGGGAGTAATAAGGTGAATAAAGGTGAAGGTAGAGAATTTTTTATGAGGTAAATATTTAACCAAGACTTGAATTATTTTGACCAAAGGGGAGTTATAAGGTGAAATAATCATTTTACCCATAAATGAACAAAAGGTAAATATATAAAATATTTGCATAGGGAAGTGGAATTTTTCACCAATGGGAATAAAAGGATCGGCCGTAGTTATTTACCCAATGAAATAATTAAAATTGGTGAAATCTTTCAATCGAGAGACATAAATGGAGAATATTTTCACCCAAGGAGTCATGAAGCAGGTAATTATTTAATGAGAGAAAAGCGAAGTTTCTAGGAAAGGATAATTATTAAAATTGATTTTTCATGAAGAATGAAAAATGGAGATTAGATTTAGGGATTAGGAATAAGTAGATTAGGTAGTTGGATAGGGTGAACTATTTCCGAAACAGAACATCATGTTGTATATTGTAAAATGTTTTAAAATTATATAATGGAGAAGAATACATAAATTTGGTGAAATACTTTCTTGGTGTTCAGTTGTTGTGATGCAATTATTTACATTTTTATCTAGTTGTCTCCAACTTGAGGTCTTTTAATCATTTAAATCAGTATATCAAGTATATTTCTAATTTATCGAAATGTATTCCCATTTTGTGTGAATTAATCAATTGGTGTCTGCAAGTCAGATTTAAATTCTTTTGGATGAATCACAGTGATTTAAAGATTTATTTTGGATGATTGAAGAAGAACCTAGTAAGAAAATATTCCAACACAATTTATGAAAGTCATAAATTTAGTGAAGTTTTATGCCAGTCATAGAACCTCATTCTCAAAGTTCCTAGCAACTAGAGTTAATCAAAAAAGGGGAAACACATATCATTCACCTCTTGACTCCATTATCCCAACAAAAGTAGGCACTAGTCACACCAATTCCATTTTAGAATTTTATAAAATATTATTCAAACATTCACATCCCACATTTCAGTAGGAGTAGTTAGCAAGCTTTCATCTATTACACTTTATGCCATCTTAATAGATCCATCAATTCAATTAAGTCATACAATTTTAAGTCTGCCTCATTCACATAGGTATACCCGCCTATGTCTAGAAGCACCTAAAGAGAAAAAGGTTCAAATTATTTGGCCTTTTTTGTTACCCTAAAATATATCAAGAGATTGGAAACCTCTTGAGGCATTTCACCTGCATTTTTAAGAGTTAACACCCCACTTCAAGAGGAGAACTTGTATCACAAAGTAAGGATGCAGTAGATAAGAGATGTGGAATCCCAAGATGCTCACAAGCACAAGACAAGGGAGATAGATGCGAGAGCCAAACAACTTGCAAAGAGGGAAAGAAAGATAGCTGCAAGAGCCAAGAGTGTTGTAGAGGGTGTTGTAAGAGCTTGAGAAAATGTTGTTGTAGCAAGCAATGGAGCTATGCAAGAAAGAGAAAGATGGGAGAATGTTAAGATGGAGAAGAAGAGGAGAAGTTAGGAGTGAAACTATAATTTAGAGAGACAAATGAATTGAAAGAATAAAATTTAAGGAGGGGAGAGAAACAAAGAGAAGCTTCCTGATTAGTTACAAGGTGACTCGAGCCATTACCACCGATAGAAGAGGCTGACAAGTGGAAAACATGCACGAAAGTGGTCATTTGAATGTTGAAACATTGTAGGATGCTAGCGTGGTGCGCAGGTGTCCATGCGGCACACTAATGTCCACAAACATCACGCTACAAAACAACACAAAAGGGAAAAGCACAAGGTTTAACACATAATTGGCACATGAAGGTAGCTGCTGAAAGTGAGCCTTTGAGCATCCTTAGAGCCCAAAAAGGCTAATGTAGGGGCTAAAATGAACCTAAACAAGTGCTAAGGGAGTGGACACTAAAATAGATACAAGAATATATGTGAAATTACAAGGGGTGCAATTTTACAACACTACAATTGTATACGGTTTGCCTATGTCTAAAATGTAATTGGTGTGACTTCAAAACTTAATTAAAAAATGAAGTTCAATCAAACACTATGAAACCAAATGAATTTTCTAGAGATTGTAGTTACAAAGCTAAATTCAAAAAAATAGAATTTTATCCTTCATAGAAACAAATTTATGTTGTTTATGGGGAACATCACTCTTTAAAAATGGTGTTTACTGTTAAAAACTTGTTTCCAAAGGAGATAGAAAAAGAAATGCAATTTAATTCCATTTTTAATTTTTTTTATATATTTAGAATCTAAAGAAAAAATGTCATAAGTCACTAGTTTGCATCATCTCCAAATTTGTCATGGTTTAACAACTATATGTGCCCGAAAGTGAAGATTTAGTTAAAAAATTTAGTTCAATGTCGAGTTTGGCCAAAAATTATAAACCAGTATTGTGGGAACACCCAAGTCTAGTTTTTAGCATTCTCATTGCCACTTAGAGGCATTGTTTGTCCCATCATGATTGTACAGTCACCCTATTAAATAATATATCTAGAAGCTAGGTCAAACTCGTCAACTTTATGATTTTCTTCATTATTTAAAATTTATTCTTCTATTTAAAATTTGAGGAAAGTGTTGGGAGATTAGGAGGTCTAGATGTTAAACTAAATATTCTTTAGTCCACTAGAATTCCACAACTATTCATTTCTTAAATATTTTTATTATGTTTTTGGGTTTGAAATTTGCATTTGTTGTGGAGGTATTAAGGACTTCTAGAGGTTAACCAAGAGTTTAAAAACCCATCTCTCCATCAAAATGTCATAATTATGTGTCTTCCCTAAATTTTTTATTGCATTTTTAATGTACTTTTATTAGAAATACATGCAAAAAAATTAGGGAAAAATAGACATCAAATTAAAAGAGTTAAAATCTAGTCCTCCACTAAAATATAATATTTTATGTTTTCATCTAACAAGTGCATTTCAAAAAATTAAGTGATTTCATAACAATTTGACATTGACCGAGACCTTTAAATATATATATATATATATATATATATTGGCTAGGGCATCATAAAATTTTAAAACTTTTAAACATAACTATTTGCCCTAATTTTAAAGTTTAATTTCTCTATTAGGATCATAAAATAGGGTTATATTTAATCATTGAGTTTTCATACCCAAGGGTTTGAACAAACTAAGATAATTTGTAAATGGTAATAATATTTTGATCCATAGTCTAAATTTAATTATGCTAAAACTTAGAAGATGATCATGTTGAACATGTAAGCATACATTGTCACAAGCATAAATAGTGGGGAAATCCACCTACTATTTCTTAAAGTTTGATGAGGATGTTGAAATGGTTGTGTAATGTCATAAATTGCATCCTATGTAATTTCCCATTCCATAAACCCCTCCCCACCCTTTGATAAATTAAATTTGATAATGCAATACCCATTTTATCCAACCTTAATTTTACCCTTAACCTATTAGTTCCTGGTTGTTAACGTGAATTTATTTCATGGATTAACATGAGCTATGTGAACATCTTGAATAGATTCTTGACTGCAGTAGTCATTGAGACTTTACGTGTCCTATCTACCAATGAATGTAATGCCTTTGATGAATTGAAGGCATGTTTGGATGATCATTGCATGCACATGATTTCATAAAGCACCCCATTTTGGAATTCAATCTCTTCATTCTTTCAATCTCTCTTTCATTTTCTTTGCCATTCCTTATCACCTCCATTGCATTTTTCCCTCTATATTGAAGGTTTGGCACTATTGGCATATGATTATCAAGATTGGAGGATGTAGATTCTTCCTTTTGACATTCTCACTTGCTAAAGCAGGGTAATCATAGTCTCTTTATTGCATTGTCTCTTGATTTTGTTAGTGTATTATTATAACACTTCTATCATTTCTTTTATCTCGTCTATTTTATCTCTATTTGGATCATATCTGGTCATATTTGATGGTGGAAACACCAACACAAGGGTTTGAATAAATAAAGCCCTTAAACAACCCTAAAATTTTCTCTTGGTCTTATGTGTGTAGGTATTGAAGGTGTATCTTTGTTGGAGGCCTCATTCTTGGACTTCTTGTGGACACTTTCTTACTTTCTTCTTATTTTATCTTTCATTTTCCATTTAGTTTAGTCTATTTCAAATTATCTTATTGTCTATTTATTTCCCAAATTTTACATGTTGAGTTATCAGATTGTCAGTAGGTCCTTAGTCTTCTTATGTGATGGTCTCATTCTTTGTTCCATATGAGACGACAATGTGCCGTATTGTCATCCTTGGTTGAGAGCTTGTCCTTTTTTTTAGAAGACCTTCATGACTTGCTCTTTCAGTTTCTAAAACTCTCCCATTTTATTCTTGCATAAAAATGCAAATAAATTCTCTTTATTATTTTATCCTGTCACCTAAGCATTGATCCCTGAGGTAGTTGAGGACCATTTTCCTCTTTGGACCTCATCGTCTTGAGGGTGTGAAATCTCTTTGTCTACATTTTGGTGAACATGACATGAATATGTCTTTGCTCTAGTATTTTATCAAGAATTTATTTTCTCTTGTTTGGAAATTTGTTCGATTAGGTGTTGTGATAAATTTTTGAGTTTCACAACCTATTCTACAAAATTTGGGTGCATAGTAAGAAGAAGAATTCGACATTCAGACATGGGTTTAATATGGCAGTTCAACCCAAACCACTAGGGTCCTGATTTTAAGAAATTCATTACAAGATTAGCACCTAGCTATACATCCCCTTGCATTTTCATCAATGTTCCTGGGTATGTGCAGGATCATCATGGAAAAAGTAGGCCCTTAAGTGGCAAAAAATTCAAAAAAATTAGAGTTAGACAACTTGACATAAATTTTTTAATAAGTTATCTATATTATTTTGAAAATATGTAAGAATAAAATCTATAGCAAATTGAACATACTTTCTAAACTACAAGGTTTTTTCTTTTAAAAAAAAATCTATTTGGTGAAAATTTGAAATTTCAATGCACTAGTACTTAAATTTCAAGGAAAAATAAGAAGTAGGTGTTTGTCCCACCCTAACCACAATAAAATGATAATATTTTTTATAATATTTTAGATATAAGTAGAGGACTCATGTCCCAATGTGATGCATATTTTTTTGTATTTTTTTTCCAAGTAAATAATTAATTATGAATTTTTTATTACAACTTTAAAAAAATATAAAAACTTGTATGTCTAACCACCTTAACTTGGTCAAAACTTCATGAAATTCATTTTTTTTTTTTTAATCCTATAGTATGTAAAGCATAGAATGTGACAATGTTTGAAAGCTATAGATGTTTTTCAATCAACTTATCAATAAGGACTTTAGTTGTAATTCAAGTAGAAAATGAATAATAATTATTTATTAAATTCAAAGTAAAGCGTAATTTATATAGGTGGAAATATGGGAATCTACTTTAAAAACCCTTTTTGTTTCACCAATTTTTGGTTAAAAAAAAGTTGTCAGCTACATACCCTACATATACCCATCATATTGCCACTTTTTGGGCCATCTTGATCCTGCACATACCCGCCTACACATGTTCAAACAAGTTCTGAACCTAGTACTCCATTGAGATCCTCTTCTCGTATAGACCACAAAGCTACTCTTAGGGTCTCTTTTGAGTAAGTCCAATGTTTGGAGGAGAAGTTGAAAGAGTTTGAAGACTTTCTAGGTCGTGGTAACATTTAGACTAAAGCTACTCCTATTGTAAGTAGTCTAAGGGACTTACTTATCTCAAACTGCAAGGGCCTTGATTTTTTGCACACTCTATCCAATTTTTTTGAAACCCATGTACCTTTGTACACATTTGTCTTGAGTAGGCACCAAGATATCCAATTAGACATCACTGGTATCTATTTGACTCTTCTAATGTTGGAGGTATCTATGTGCATGATGGAAACCAACCCTTTCGTACCTTCTTTAACTATTGCTGAAAAAAGAAATGTTACATCTGAAACCCTCGTTAATGCTAGAGTTAACATATCTTGTGTTCCTTTGGGGTTTGAAGTTCCTCATTCATCTAGATCTGGGCCTCAAGTTAATACCACCATTTCTAATCCACCATCAAATCCTATTCTAAATACCCTATTACAAAATATAGGTCAAATGTAGTCTCAATTAGCTAGCCTTGCAACCTTACTACCACCATAGTCCATTGGTTCTAAATATTCTAAATTTCCCAATCTCCCAAGGGTTGAAAATTCCAAAGTTTGATAAATATTGTGGTAGGGGTCATTCGTAGACCCACGTCTCATGATTCACTACCATGCATAGTGATTTCCTCTATTAGGATGCATTGCTAGCCAAACTATTTCCATGGTCCCTCAAGGATACTACACTCGAATGATTTTTCTCATTTGCTGATAATTCCATTTTCACCTTCGAGCAACTAATCAATCAATTCTTGTAGCAGTTCTAGGCTAACATTGGGTTGAAGGTCACATTAAATGATCTCATCCATTGCAAGCAAGGGGCTTGTGAGAGAGTAAATGATTTTATTGCTCGATAAGAATCCTTATTTTCTTAAATTCCCTATGCCATACTTGATTCTAATCTCCAATGTATGTTCATGGGTAATCTACAACTGACATTACAAGAAAAATTTCTTTTAATGAAATACTCATCCTTCACTCATCTATGTATTGTGCTTAGAGACTATCAGTAGATGGTAATGCAGTATGAGGGTTTCTCTTCATCCTCCCATCTCAATAGTTGGATAGTCATGTCTATTCTAGGAGTCTAGAAATAATAAGTTAGTAGTGAATATTGTTTTTGTTCCTACTGGAAAGAACATCGATGGACACAATAGAGGTTTTATGGAATAATTTGAATCTTATGCAAGTGTTATCCAAAAATCAATAAAATATGGTATAATACTTTACCTGAAATTAGACTCCTACCTGATGATAAACCATACCCTAGTTGGTATGATGCACAATTTTTTTTGTCAATATCACCATGTCCTAGATCATGACGCTAAATGTTGAGTGAATCTTCTTCATTTTGTCCAAGATCACATAGATATTGGTGCCCTCTGACTCGATGATAAAAAAAAACCCAAAAAAACTTGTAGCTAAGTGTAATAGCCAATGATAGATTTACACATATCCCTTCCCTTCTCATTTTTCCAACTTAATAAAATTTTCTTCTTCATCTTCTAAACCTGATCATTGTGAGTATGTGAATATTGTTATATTAAATAGTATATTTACCTACTTAAGTTTACTTAGTCCAATAATGTATTATAGTTTATTAGTGCATTTAATTAATTGGTGGTTGTTGTCGATTACATTTTTACTGGCTTTCCCCTTGCCTTTATAAGCAAGGCCAATGTACATTATTCTTCATCTCAATTATTATTCACTCATTGGTGAAAGATCTTTGCTTCTCTCATATTTTTGAGAGTTTATATTACATATTGCACTCTTGGGAGGTGAATTCACACCAACATGGTATCAGAGTTGACTATCTACAACTCCTTCCATTGAGAGTTTTCATCAGAGTCTAAGATCTCATTTATTCGATGGAAATTATTTGGCATTTGAAATTTGTTAAATTTCAAAGTTGTCATTTTTTCTGATTTTTTTTTTTTCAATCTTTTCTAGAGATCTCGTTCATTTGGAGAAGCACATTTTTTTCTTGCAAGCAATTAGATGCATTGTTTCTTAGCACAATTTTATTGTGCTAGGGAGGATTAATAGAGAGAATGATTTCTGATTTCCTTTTCTTTTGCTGAGACTTGCAATGTGTTTTCCTATACTTGTGCAAAAGCTCATACTAGTGTGGATTTGTTTGGGAATGTTGCACTCTAATCAAGTGTGAAATTTTTTTATTTCTCTGTTGCAATTTTTTTGTGGCTGCGATATACTCTGAGAGGCATGGTTTTCATATGGCCATGATATTCACTCATATGTTGACCTCTGCTCTTTGTGTTCTAGGCCGCAAATTGTCCTTTGGGAGGCACAATTTTTTGGTTGCTCCCATGATTTATTCCTTGCTGGGCATGATTTCTTAGTTGGGTGAAGCAGGGTTTCCTTCTTTCTGGGTGTGAAAAAGTTCACCTTTTTTTTAGCTTGGCTACAAAACATATATCCCACATTGGTGGTGTGATGTGGTTTCTTGCTATTCATATAGCCTCTTACTCCCTTCATTATTGTGAGAAAAATCTCGTGGCCATTAAATGTCTCTTGCATGTGTTGATTGGTGGTTTGTGTGTTGTTGACTTGTGATTGTGCTCTCTAGGTTCGGTGGATTTTTCTTGGTGTTGGCATTGAGATTAGGCAATGGAACCCACCAATTTTTTCACCAAAGAAATATTTTTAACCTTATAATTTATTTTTGGAGGTTTTAATAACTATCTTTGAAAATTTTGAAGAATTATTAGTTATAATGGTTTCTTTGGAGAAAGGGAACTTTAGGCGATGGAGTGATTTTATTATCACTCATCTTCGTGAGCTTAATCTATTTCCATATTTTTATAATGAAGTTCCTATTCCAGGCACACATTGTGGGTATATTATTTGGAAGGGATATAGGGCTCAAGTCTTTAGAGTTATTTTTTAGCATATAAATGATGACATTTTTGAATCACTTGATCATTTTGAGTGCCCTTGTGCTCTTTGGACTTACATTCAAGAATCATATGGAGATCATAATACTTTTCAATCTCTCGATGATCCTCTTTCCAATACCAATGTGCCTCTTTATTCTTCAAATAAGATAAACCATGCTTGTTATCCTTTAGAGGTTTTTGAGACTTCAGATGAGGTTGCAGTTGCTTCAGCGATTCTTGATTCTTTGTCAGAGATAGTTGAACCACCTTCATTAAGTACTTTCATCATTCTTGAACAACAGGATTATCATTGTCTTCCTGATTGGGATTCCTATTTGTTGGAAATTGCATCCTTGTTTGTGGAGTCTCACATTTCATATTTTGAGAACAAATTTGAAGGATCAATTTTCCTACTTGATGATAGTTGTGGTACAACTATTTTCACTCCATCTCTGTCTTTTGATAATTTTCAAAATTAGTTTCCAATGGTACCTTTTTTGTCACTTTCTATTATGATTGAGCATGTTCCTAATTGATTCATGGCATCATATTACACGAACTTGGTGACACATGAGCATATTTCAAAGACATTATCATCCTACATTTGGATTTCACTTGCTAATTCCTATCTAGAATTGGAAGCATTCCTACATTTGTACTTGGTTTATCTTCTTCCCAAAGGGAGAAATGTCATTTATAGGCATTGGACTATGTTTTTCCTTCAAGCACTTACCATTTTTGTAGGACATTATTCATTATGTGGGGCTTATGTAGTCCCCTTCTTTCCTTCCTATGGGAGGAACATTGATTGTATATACATGATGTATGTAGTCCTTGGGGGTGTTATTGAGTCCACCATCTATGCATCTTGTTTTTCTTTTCTCTCTTTTGGAGAGGAGTTTTCTCCCACAGTGGTTTTCTCCTTTTCTCCTTTTATGAGAGATTACATTGCATTTTGAATTGTAAATGGGTACCTAACATGGTCGTTTAGTCAGGACCCATATTGCATCTTGATATTGCATAATAATCTCCCTAAGTTGCACTTAAGGGGTGGGGTGTTAAAGTAAATAGGATATTACCTACTTAAGTTTACTTAGGCATCATGCATTATAGTTTATTATTTATTCAATTAATTGATAGTTGTTTTTGGTTACATTTTTATTGGGTTTCCCCTTGCCTTTATAAGCAAAGCCAGTGTACATTATTCTTCATCTAAATTATTATTCACTCATTGGTGAAAAATATTTTCTTCTCTCATATTTGTGAAGGTTTATATTGCAGATTGGGCTACTAGGAGGTGAATTCACACTAACAAACATGGTATTGTTCAGACTATTCCTCCTATGAGTCGTGTGGACAAGATTCCTAACATGTATTTTACACCACATGGCTTCACTCTAAATAGAATGCTTTCCCTTCTATATATCCCCACTCAGGTCAACGATAACATTGTAACTGGTGTTATGGTTGACCCTACCAACAAGGTAAATGTTATCATGAAGGATACTCTCATCATTAATAATTTGTATAAGGAGAAATATGAGGAATCAATGGCCATGATCTGTACTCATGATTTTTCTCTATAACACCCATAAATTCCATTTTCCAGATAGTCCTAGTTGGACCTAAGTCCATTGGTGTTCCCTTTGTCATGATTACCAAATCTGACTTATTCAGAGTCAGACTAGGCATTTCATGTCTAGTCTCCGTGAATGCGGTCATATCAGTAGTCCACAAATGTCTAAATTGCACTCATGATGGCACAATGCATATTTTCCATGACATTGGATATAAACCCCTAGTGTTGCATGGGGGATTTTCATTGGATCATTCTTGGCTTGTTCTTATTGGACCTTTACCTCCTCATGGAGACTTTTTCTACAATGCTTATTTTAGGTACAACACATGATTTGTGGCCTCTAATGTTGTCTTTCCCCCTTCATATCATGTTTTCTCCATGAAGACATCTATGCATGAGTAACAACACACTTTTTCTTTTGCACCTTCATTCTCAAAGGATATAAACAAGCATACTCCTACATGTAGACCTTATTCTACTATGATTTCAAAACCTCATGTGGTTTCCTTGATTCCTCCTACTATGCCTAGCACAAGAAAAGGAAAGATGCTCCTATTGATAAAATCCAAGACTCAATTTTTCCAACTCCTAGTTTTTCTTAAAATCCCTCCCCCTACCCTATATGGTAAGGGAAAAAAAATTTGGATTTGGTTCTTCTCGTGTTTCTCCTACATCTCCATCCTTGAAGCCTCCTCCTATTCCTCCACCTACTTCTAAAGAAGACAAAGGAAAGGAGCCCATGGTCGAGACCCAAGACTCTATTTTTGTGGCCTCTCTTCTCCATCTATAAAATCCTATCCTTCCACTGATAATAATCACAATCGATAGTCCTTTGGTGGAGGAGGAAACCCCAAATTTTTCTCATTCTTCTATCCCTAGTTGTCATGAGTGTCAAAACCAACTTGCACAAAAGTGTAAGTGTCTCATGTAGGCATTGGCCAAGGAGTGTGATACCTTGCAGAAGGTCGAGGGTGAGCCTTCTATCCTTGTCTCTGCTTCTATCTTTGATACTACTCCCATTCCTATTGCTTTAGTTTTTCTTCCTATTTCCTCAAGGGACCTTGATGAACCTTTCCCTAAGCAGGTACAAGTGTTCATCACTCCATCTTCGAAGCCTCCCCTAATAACTTATATACCTAACCTTCCTCCTTTTCTTGAGCCCATGGATATGCCTGACATGAAATTCATGTCTACTGAGACTCCCCTTTTTTCTTCCTTTCCTTCTAATTTTGATGAGAGGATTTTTCATCCTCCTCTTAAGTGAAAATTAGAGCATGTTCTCACTTTACAGGATGGTCATACAAATCATTCTTCATCTTCTTCATCTCATTCTTCCACAAAGTTTGTCAATGTCCCTCTTCTAGAGGTTGGCAATGAATCTCAACTTTCTCATCCTCCTCTTGTCCAGTCACTGCACTCCACTCCAAGAGGTGCATGTTCGACTTGTTGGAGGATATTCAAACTCATTCATTGATCTTTGCTAGATCAATGACACTAACCTTACAAGATCTCATCGATGGAGACATTGAGGAGGCCATTGAGGATGGTATTGCTCTCGATGTCCTTCCTTTGTGATCTCATCTTCCTTCCCCTTATAATGATCTAGATTTGGAGTAGGATGACTTGTTAGAGGTGCTCGACTAGACCAATACCTCTTCTTATCTTTAGATTAGATTTGTGTGTTTTTGCATGTTCCACCATACTTGTTTGTTTATGTTTGTACTCTCCCATGGAGGAACCTTGGTGCCCTTGTAGGTACTTGGATACCAGAGAGAACATTTTTTGTAAAGTCTTCTATATGTTTCATCATTCTTCTATTTTTCATAATTTAATTTTCTTTTCACACTAAGGATGATGCAAAGAATTGGGGAATTTAGGCCTCTTCCATGTTGACTCAAGTTTTTATTTGTCTTCATATGATCTCCTTCTCTTTCCAATCTATTTGGGGTGTGATGCAATTTTATATATTTTACACTATATATACATTTATGATCTTTTATGACCCCGAATACTTTGATCCCCTTGTGCTCTCAATCTTTCTATCTCTACTTATTCTTGATGTTATGGATTCTATATGTTATCCCTCACACGATAACATTCCATAGATACATCTTGCTATGCATGTCATGACAAAACATCTCTCTCTATCTTTCTTCTCCTTAGAATGACTTGTGCTCCTTTGTGTAGCACTTATAATTTTAAGGGGGGGCTATCATATCTAGTTATTTTTTATTTCTCAAAAATATTTCTTAAAAATCTTGATTTCTTATGATCTCATCGTCTATCTTGGGGGAAATCTCACTAGACTTGTCTTTTCAATGATTGTCCTACAATGTAGTTCACAACAGCCACATTCCTATCAACTTACCATATGGTTTCTAGCATACCACAACTTTCCATCCATATCAACACCATCTTTATCATTTTTTTGTATGGTCTCTAGTATAACAAAACTTGCTAGCCATACCTATCAACACCTTATTTATATATTATGGATCAGTGGAGGATCATGGGTTCCCAAATTGGGCGCTTAAGTGGCAATGAAAGTTTAGAAAATTAGAGTTAGGAAACCTAACATAAAAAAATTCAAAATAGGTTATTAACATAATTTGAAAAATACATGTAAGAACCAAATTTGTAGCAAATTGAATGTAGTTTCTAAGATACTCATTATCTTTTGAAAAAAAAAGTAAATCTATTTGGTGAAAATTTGAAATTTCAATGCAGTAGTACTAAAATTTTAGGAAAAAATAAAAAGTAGGTTTACGTCTAACCAACCTAAGTATAAGGAATTTTTTTTTTTTTGAAACTTTCAATATAAGTAGAGGATACATGTCTAGATGTGTCACAATTTCTTTGTAAATTTTTTGCAACTAAATAATTGGTTATGAATTTTTTATTATAAATTTTAAAAAATATTAAAAATTGTTTTTTTGACCACCATAAATTGATCAAAAATTTATGAAATTCAAAAAATAAATTATCCTATTGTATGGGAAGTATAGAATTTGTCACATCTTTTAAATTCAAAAAATGTGAAATTGTTTGAGAATTATAGATATTTTTGAATCAACCTATCAATCAGGACTTTAGTCATAATGCATGTACAAAATTAATAATAATTATCTATTAAATTCAAAATAATTCATATCTTATATTGGTGGAAAGATGACAATATTCTCAATAAACCATTTTCATTTAATCAAATTTGGATTAAAAAAAGTCATCAACCACATTTTTCATATCATCAATTTTTGGACCCCCATGATCCTGCACTCAGCCTTATCAAATTTATCACGTATATTTTTTTCTTTTTTTCCTTTTTTTTTTTGTAGTTAGCTTTGAAAGATAGAAGACTCATTTCCTCTTCATATCCTAGCTCAGCTTTTCAATCACATATACTAGATTGAAGACTTGCATCTGCTTCATCATGGGTATATTCTCCTCAACCTCTTTCTCTCTCTACTTTAGCTCGCATATACTAGAATACATATTCTCACTAAAGTGGGAGAAAAATGTAATGTAGTAAATTTCATCTTATGAAAATTTTCATTCCATAAACCTCTCCTTTAAATGAATTAAATTCAATGATGTAATACCCCTTTTATTCAACCTTAATTTTATCCTTAAACCTTTCATTCTCGAATGTTAAGGTGAGATTATTTCTTGAACTAGCACACATTGCATAGATGTATGTGCATCGTGTGAATGTTCTGAATATATTCAAGACTGCATTAGTCAGTGAGATGTTACATTTCCTGCCTACTAGCAAATCTGATGCCTCTAATGGATTGCAGACGTGTTTGGTTGACCCTTGCATGCATATGCTTTAATCAAGAAACCAATTTTGGTGTTCAATCTCTAATTCTAATCTCTCCTTGAACTCATTCGTTCAATCTCTTCATTCTTTCAATCTTTCTTGAATTTTCTCTACCATTCTTTATCACCTCCATTGCATTTTTTCTCTCTACATTGAAGCTTTGGGAACTATTGGCATATCATTCTCAAGCTTGGAGGTTGTAGGTTCTTCCTTTTAGCATTCTCACTTGCTAAAGGAGGATAAACATAGTCTCTTTATTGCATTGTCTCTTGATTTTGTTAGCGTATTATTTTAGCACTTCTATATTTTCTTTATCTCGTCTATTTCATCTCTTTCTTGATCATATTTGGATATTTGTGGAGGTGGAAACACCAACATGGGGATTTGACTAAGGCAAGCCCCTAAACAACCCCAAAATTTCTCTCAATCTTATGTGTGCAAGTATTGAAGGTGTGTCTTTGTTGGAGGCTTCATTCTAGGACTTCCTGTGAACACTTTTTCACTTCATTATGTTTTATCTTTCATTTTCCATTTCTTTTAGTCTATTTCAAATTTTATTATTTACCGTTGAAACATAGATTTTTGGGAACCTAATGCTACTCTTGGACTTGTAGGGTTTTTCACCTAAAAGGAGAGAGATAGGGCCAAAAATGGTTATGCTTCACTCAAATTAGAATGTTTAATGTAAATGAACTTAAATAAATGCAATTGAATAATCTAGATGAATGAAAATGAATGTAAAAGTGCAACTACAACTATGTTTGAAAACACATTGTGATATGGAAATTATGAAGAAAATGAATAAAATGTGCAAAACAGAAAGAGATGGGTCAAATCATAGTGCACCTAGAAAAAAATTGATGTTACTAGAAAGTTATGGAATGTCCCTCAAGTCACTGTTAATGGCAACTGGGACAGATTCACCACAGATGGCAAATCAATCTTGTTTCTGGTGAAAACTTCTAGAAATAGGTTTCTGACTGCTGTGAGTTGAATTATGAGAAAATCAGCTTTTAGGCTGATAGGTGGGACTTATTCATCATGGGTGGTGAATTAGTCCACCTACAAAGATCTACAAAATCAAGAGTAGACTCTGTGGAGCTAGATTTGTACTTCTGCTCTCTATAGGTGGATGCTTCTAAAATGATTAGATTTGGGACACAAAATGACTTTTTGTCGATTCTTTGACTTGAATGAATTTTAAACTTGATCTTAAATCATTTCCAAGCTTCCAAGAGACCTAAATCTACTTACAAAGAAGACAAAAGAGAGATATGTTGAATGTTAGGTCATGAGGGTTTGCCTAAGTCAAACCCTATTTAGGTAATTAAACCAAAATGATGAGATAAGTGAATAAAACATGCAACAATGGAGTATATTAGCTTTCCATGATGATTGATCTTTAATTTCTATAGCAATGGAGGAAGATTCAGCCCTTGAATGTTCTTAGAAGCTTTCTCAATAACTTGCAATGACAAACCCTAAGTTGCTTGACTTGGATGAGAAAATAGATGATGAATTAATGATGAGGGATGTAAAAATGAGTTTTTGTCCCTAAAATGAGGATGAAAACACTTATTTATAGACAACTATGCCTTAGTACCCAATAATACCTCATCATAGGTCAACATGTAGTGAAAATAAAATTTAAATTTCACTTTTTCCTGCTCAAAGGTCAAAATGGGGCTAGATAGGACTCATTCACCACACATGGTGAATGGGTCCCACCTAGATGGGACTAATTCACCATGCATGGTGAATGGGTCCCATAGGGGCCATTCTGATAGCTAAGAAGCTAGGAGATAACGAAATAACATTTAAACTACAACTTTGTTGGGTGTTTGATCAATTAAAGCCTCAGGATGCATAATATGGGTTAATAGGGGATTATTATTGATGGTGTAAATTTCAAATAGGGCTTGAGACACATAAATCAATGTCAAAGTGTGATATAATACACTTTATGACACTAAAATGAGGTCTACATAGCCTAGAAAGGGACAAGAACCGATGTGAATGTGCAAGACACATTACAACACTAGTTTATCATTAAGTTTAATTCAAAAACCTTCTGGAATGATGTGAAGATGTATTTAAATATGTTTTATAATGTTAGATTAGGAAGAAATAGGTTTATTAATTCTAGAAAAGGGTGAAAGTCCTTTACAAGACTTTACAACAACTTTACAAGACGTCATTAAAAGCATGCTATTCAATTTGCAAGGGTCCAAGACCTAGTGTGGATGCATAAAATGTCTCACAACACTAGATTAAGACCTCATAAAGTCCATTTTATCATGAATTAATCTCATGTCAAGCAAAGGGTCCTTTTTTCTACAACACATTTAGCCCCCATTTTAGTGAGAGGATGAACTTACTTCAAACTCACACTAAAGTAGATATTCAAGAGAGATCCTCGTGCACAAATGTAGATGAAAAAGAATAACAAGGATCAAGGAGGTTGCACAAGCCCTCAAGATCCAAGATCCTAAGTCAAACCATCAAGATGCAAAATCATGCAATGACAAAATAGAGAAATTTGAAAAGGTGCATCAAGCTTTGATCATCTATCCAACTAGTTGTGGATGAGATCTAGGCTGATTGTTTGAAAAAGAGAATCTGTACTCACTCTGGGGTGACAGAACATAGGACAGTCCACCGGGTGAGAAAGCCCAAATGTACTCACTCTAGGGCCACATAACTAGTTTTCTGCGGGGTGAGAAATCCCAAAAAGGTAAGACACATACGCTAGTTGGTATGCACTCACAAACACAAAAGTGGCTATGGGGAAAAGTCATGATGCTAGGTGGGCTTCCCACTCAACCATATTAAAGTTATGCCTATTGATAATTTTAACAAGGCACCACAAGGAAAATTCTATGAACAAAAAGACAAAGGTACCACAATCATGCAAGTTGTGTTATGGAAGGTGGAAAAATGAAAAATGTAAGAGATGTTCAAAAGGAGTCTTGTTAAGTTTATGCACTTGAGGTCAGTCAGTTAGGGAACATTGTGTATAATGTATCCAAGGGAGGGCCAATCAAAGAATAGTATACTCACAACTTAGGGGATGCAGTGTGTCACATAAAACCACCAAGAGGAATGCAGTATGCTAAGATAGGTCACACTTATGAAGGACATCACACCCAATTTCATCCAAAAAGTAAAAAATGCATCACTAAAATGACAAGGCTACACTAGGAACCAAGAATGAAAATGAATTATGGTAATGTATGCCCCCCACTTTAAAGGAATTGCTACACATTGGTCTGTGAGGAATTACTTGAAAGTAGAAGAGAAAGAAGAAGACATAAGAGCTTACTCAAAAATCCCTATGTCAAGTCATATGTTTCTAGTAAGTTGTGTCATGAAGAAAGGGAGTATGTGACATGCAAGTCAATCTTAAGACATGTCATCCACATCCCAAGCTTGCTCTTATATGTTCATGAAAAGTTAACAAGTAGTCGAAAGAGACAATGACAAGTGACATACAAGGGATAAGGTTGTCTAACTCTTTTCCCCCCACCTAGTGCAGGACAATGGTGAGGCTAAAGTGGATGATTGTATGTTCCTCCTTGCAATGGATGCAAAACATGCAATAGTGAGTATGCTATGATCCAACAACTATGGAATGGCAAGGAGTAGCAACTATCATTATCTATGTGAATAAAGAAGAGTCTCAGAAGAGTTTTGTGTGATAGTTTTGATGTTGAGTAAAGGCTCGTTGATCTCGATCAAATGACAATAACCAAGACCATGAGTTGTTTTTTTTGTGTTAGGCTCTATAGGGTTGTGAATACCTTGTTCTCGAGTACCATATCCTTTTCCACTATATCCAAGTTGTTTCATGAGGTCATACCCTTTTCCATAAAGTTGTTTCATTACTTTGGAATCGAGAGGTTGGTCATTATTGTGGTTGTTAAAGGTTCTAGAGTTTGTGGCATTATCTAAAGTGGTTGAGGTGGATGCTTTTGAAGGGTTATCTAAATTTATTATTGACATGATGGTTGGTTGTGCTTGTTTTATGTCTGTCTTCTATGAGAATTAGTATTTTCCCATAATTGAGGGTGTGAATTATAAGGATCCCCAATCGTCAACAAATAATTTAGATGGCCATTTCTCATTTTTGTGTTAATTTTCTATGTTGGATGTGGGAATGAATGTTTTTAGAGGACTTGCAACTCCTTTTTCAAGCTGCAAGCAACTTTCAGGCTCAGGATCTATTTCAATTTGATAAATGTGATTGTTATAGACATATTTAATTTTATGATGAAGGGTTGAAGTCACAACATTAATCTCATAAATCCATGGTCTACCTAAAAGAAGATTATACGAGAGATCCTAAGGCATGACATGAATAGGAGTTTGCAAAGTAACAACCCCAACCGTAATAGGAAAAGTGATTACACCCAGTGTTTGCTTTGTTGTGTTATCAAATCCTCGAATAGATACATAATAAGGTTTGATTTGTGACCTGTCAACATCTAATCGATCAAGGAGACTCACACTACACACATTAAGGGAAAAACCATTATCGATGAGGGTGTGTTTTATACCTATCTATTTGAATTAAGTAATTATCATGAAGCATCATGTTGATTACACAACTCCAAAGGAGGGAGCTCATGTTGGTGGAAGGTAATGTCAAGATTCAATTTTGGATGAGAGCTTCCACATCATTCAGAGTGGTACCATGAGGAGCTTCAATTTTTTTTAAAGCTATTTGAAGAATATTGTAGTAATTTGGTGAGTTTTGAAGTAAATCCCAAAGGGAAATATTTGCAGGAGCATTCTTTAATTTTTCAATGAGATCATACTCCTTTTTGTTGGGGATGTAATGAGGAGTGCTAGGTGGATTGGGTAAAGGTAAATAGGTTTGGATTGGTTGCGGCGGTTGCGAAATATTTCAGGTGTTATATGTATGAGCAACATTATCATTACTAGGTTGTTGCAACACATTGGTTTGAGGTGGGAAGAGGGTGTAGTAAGGTATATTGGAAGGATGAAGCAGATGCGAAGGTGGGTAAAGTGTGTACCAGGATTTTTTGGAAGGTGGGTAAAGGGTGTAGTGAGATTTATTGGAAGGATGAAGCATATGCGAAGGTGGGTAAATTGTGTAGCGGGGTTTATTGGAAGGTGGGAAAAGGGTGTAGTGAGGTTGAATATTGTTAACATCCCGTAACAAGTGAGAGTCTTCATTTTCTTTGAAGGGTATGTTATGATTTTCTTGTTTCATAATATCCTCCCTAGAAGGAGAGTTCTTAGGATAACAACAAACCACATGTTCGTCACAATTAAGGTTTGGTTCATCCAAAATAAATTTGTCACAACCAAGGGAGTTAATAATGGTTGAATTTGTTTGATTAGGGGAAGATTGTATTTGATTGTTAGTTGTTTCTAAGGTCAAATTCTCTCATTCCATTTTGTCTACCATACTAGGAGAACTTGTAATATGTTTATCTAAGGTTGAAATTTGCTAAGTGGCTTCATCACAAGTATGAGGAGGATTAATGAAGGAATTGTTTTGCTTAGTAAAGTTTTTCGTAGGTGAAAGGGGACAACTAAGATTGTCATGACTCTCATTGGTTATGTTTTCTAACAACATAGTATCTTCTTCACAACTAGGAGGGACACGAGGAGAAGAACAAATGGGAATATCATGATCATTTATGACTTCATTGCTTTGTTCCAAAATAGGAGGTGTAGGGGAGGGATTATAAAGAGGGTTGTTGTAGACTTTAAAGAATTGATTATTTAAGACAAATCTATCATCCTCATCATTTATAATCTCATTCTCTTGTGTTATAGTGTCTTCCCAAAGTGGGTGAGGAGAAGGACAAACAAGAGCCTCATGATTCTCAATGATTGTGTCTTCTTTCACCAAAATACCTTCGTCACTAAAAGAAGAGGTATTGGGAGAATCATAATCATGATCATCATGAGTGTCTATGTTTGTATCCTCTTCTAACACATCATCCGCACAAATAGGAGAGATAGGAGGGAATGTAAGTTTAAGACAAGCATTAACACTTTCATTCTCTTGTGCTAAGAGAATCTCATAATATTGACATGTAGTGAAGAAATGACAATCATGCTTATTAACTAACATTTTGAAATAACAATCTATGCTAACTCAAAATACAATATAAAAGTTTGAAATAAAATGCAAATTTCAAAGAACAATTGATTGATTGTAATAGGAGAATGCAAATGTGAAGGTTAAACTATGCATGAAATGAGCTAATTTAGATTGGTTTTGATGAAATGCATGCTACATAAATGCAACTAACTAATACATGCAAGTTAAGGCACCAATCAAAAACCTAAAAATAAATTTATGAGATTTGTAAAGTGTTGTTTCAGGGGTCAGAAGGGACTGATTCGCCCAAGGTGGTGAATGAGTCCAAATATGAACCTTTTGCAAAATAATTAGAAATTTAAACTTTATTTTTATGAATTTTGAGTGCCAAGATGTAGACCTAAGAGAAAAATGTAGAATTTCAGTAAATCTAAATTAATTTATATGCTACAAATGTAACCTAAATGCACTTTTTTATGAATGCAAGATTTAACACCTCACAAGCAAATGAATCATGAAAACCTTAATGCAAACTAGATCTGTGATGAAGGACTCAAAAATCAGACAAGAGAGTATTCTAAAAGGTAGGTTCACCAAAACAAAACATAGATTTTTGGGACCCTAATGCTACTCTTGCACTTCTAGGGTTTTGCACCTAGAAGGAGAGAGATAGGGCCAAAAATGCTTATGATTCACTCAAATCAGAATGTATGCAATGTTTTTTAATGTAAATGAACTTAACTAAATGCAATTGACTAATCTAGATGAATGAAAATGAATGTAAAAGTGCAACTACAACTATGTTTGAAAACACATTGTGATATGCAAATTATGAAGAAAATGAATAAAATGTGCAAAAAAAAAAGACATGGGTCAAATTAGAGTGCACCTAGAAGTAGATTGATGTTACTAGAAATTTCTAGAACGTCAATAGTCCTCTTTCTAGTGAAAACTTCCAGAAATAGGTTTCTAACTGCTGTGAGTTGAATTATGAGAAAATTAGTTTTTAGGCCTACAGGTGGAACTCATTCACCATGGGTGGAAAATTATTCCACCTACATGGATATGCCAAATCAACAGTAGACTTTGTGGAGTGAGATCTGTACTTCTGCTCTCTACAAGTGTTCGCTTCTAAAATTGTCAGATTTGGGTCTAAAAATGACATTTTGTTGATTCTTTGACTTGAATGATGAATAGATTACTTGAATGAATTTTCCACTTGATCTTCAATCATTTCCAAGCTTCGAAGAGACCTAAATATGGATACAAATAAGACAAAAGAGAGATATGTTGAATGTTAGGTCATGGGGGTTTGCCTAAGTCAAACCACGTTTAGGTAATTAAACCAAAATGATGAGATAAGTGAATAAAACATGCAACAATGGATTAGATTACCTTTCCATGATGATTGATCTTGAATTTTTGTAGCAATGGAGGAATATTTAGCCCTTGAATGTTCTTAGAAGCTTTCTCAATAACTTGCAATGACAAAACCCTAAGTTGCTTGACTTGGATGAGAAAATAGATGATGAATTAATGATGAGGGATGTAAAAATGAGTTTTTGTCCCTAAAATGAGGATAAAAACACTTATTTATAGACAATTGTGCCTTAGTACCCAATAATACCTCATCAAAGGCTGACATGTAGTGAAAATTAACTTTAAATTTCACTTTTTCCCACTCAAAGGTCAAAATGGGGCGAGATAGGACTCATTCGACACACATGGTGAATGGGTACCACCTGGATGAGACTGATTCATAATGCATGGTGAATGGTTCCCATAGGGGCCATTCCAACAACTAATAAGCTAGGAAATAAGGAAATAAGGTTTAAATTGCAATTTTGTCGATTGTTTGATCAATTAAAGCCTCAGGATGCTCAATATGGGTTAATAAGGGATAATTATTGTTGATGTAAATGTCAAATAGGGATTGGGACACATAGATCAATGTGAAAGTGTGATTTAATACACTTTACAACACTAAAATGAGGTCCACATAGCCTAGAAAGGCACAAGAACTGATGTGAATGTGCAAGACACATTACAACACTGGTTTATCATTAATTTTAATTCAAAGCCCTTCTATAATGATGTGAAGATGTATTTAAATATATTTTATAATGTTAGATTAAGGAGAAATAGGTTTATTAAGTATAGAAAAGCGTGAAAGTTCTTTACAAGATGTCATTAAAACCATGTTATTCAATTTGCAAGGGTCCAAGACCTAGTGTGGATGCATAAAATGCCTCACAACACTAGATTAAGACCTCATTAAGTCCATTTTATCATGAATTAATCCCATGTCAAGCAAAGGGTCCTTTTTTCTATGGCACAACCGTTTATTTCTCAAAATTTGTGTTCAGTTGTCAAATTGTCAGTAGGTCCTTCGTAGTCTTCTATGACGGTGTTAGTTTTTGGTCCATACAAGATGCCAATGCATTGTGAGGATGTCCACGTGTTGAGTTGTTGTCCTTGTGTGAGAGCTTGTTATTTTTTTCAAAATACCTCTGTGACCCACACTTTCAGTTTATGGAACTCTCCCACTTTATTTTTACATAAAAGTACAAATAAATTTCATTTATAATTTTATTCTATCACCTAAGCATTAATCCTTGAGGTAGTTGAAGATCATTTTCCCATTTGTGCCTTGTCATCTTGAGGGTGTCAAATTTTCTCTTCTACATGTTGAATTCAATAATACCTAGCTCACTCTAAAGGGTCAATTGGTGGAAATTTTACTTTGAAATCCTCACTTGATATGGTGAATACACTCATCTATGAAAATTCTACTTGAATTTTTTGATTTTGCACTTGTAGATTATTGGAT
This sequence comes from Sequoia sempervirens, assembly GCA_007258455.2. Lineage (NCBI taxonomy): Eukaryota > Viridiplantae > Streptophyta > Pinopsida > Cupressales > Cupressaceae > Sequoia > Sequoia sempervirens. The sequence continues at coordinate 207,102,721 of VDFB02353493.1, forward strand.
TCATAGGAGAGTGTTTAAATTGTATGAGCTCATGAAAAATTTAAAGTGAAGTAGTAACATTACTACTTTAACATAGTTTACACTCTTCCTAAGCCTAATTCATGCAACCATTAATATGGGGGAAAATTAGGTAAGAACACCGACTCATATGAGGAAACTTTTGTAAGGATCACAAAGAGTAACAACCTTTAGGATGTAACTAAAAAATGGAAGGGGTCCCTCTAAACTATGCAATCATGTAATTATTGAAACCAAAGAATTTTTCCATTTTAGTTCACAATAGAGATATGTAGAGGTGGTTAGGATATTGAGAGATATGAGAGGAATGTTGAATTTTTTGTTATGTATTGAAATTTTGTGAAAGAAAAATTTCATGTATATCACATATTCTAACCATCTAATAGAAATTTAGTGGATCAAGGCATTGGGAGGTTTGGATAAAAGTCTAAATTTTTGGTTGTCCCTCAAAAGTCCACAATTTCACAAAATACTTGAACTTCAATATTTCACAAAGGAAATTGACTCAAACAATTCTACAAATGACTTAAAAACATGGAACACATGAATCCTTAGTTTCTATAAAATCCTTTAAAAAATTACTCTAATGACTAAGGGGGGGAAAACATGAAAATAGAGACAACAAAAACTTATTCTAAGTAAAAGAAAAAAAGAGTGTCCATGTTTTTCAAAAATTTAAATGGGGTGTGTGTGCGAGGTAGGAGATATGAACCCTTGCCTTGCATATACTAATTAAATATGGAATTTATTTAGAATTAGAAAGTTAATTTAGTTTCTTTTGTGCACTTACAAATTTACATTCATTCTAAGAAGTAAACTATTAAATTTCAATATTTGCAAGTGTAGACATCCAAATTTGGACACTTAATTTATCCAAATTTATCACTTTTCATCTAAACATCCTCTCATCCAAGTTAATTAAGTAATATTACTATTATTTAATTAATATCTTTAATTTTGCCAAATCCCTAAGGTATTTAATTAATAATTAAATACCTTACCCTCCTTAATCCTTTTTCATCAAATAAATTAAATAAATATTACATTTATTTAATTCCTCACATGTCATTTTCATCTAATCCTAATCCATTTCCTAATCTCTTCATTAAGGATGTGCACATGCCTAATCCTTTATTAGGATGTGTCACATCCTCCAACTTTTGCAAGTTGGCTTTTAATCCTATTAGCCCCTAATTATCCTCTAATTACTGATTAATTAAGCCTAATCATTCTCCAAGGAATTTTTAATTCCTTTTTATTCTTCCTAGATTCCCCTCTTTTATATGTGAATTTTTAATTCACATTCCATCCTCCAAGGCTTCTAGAACCTTGGACTTGTCAGTAGAACCTTGGACTTGTCACAATCTCCACATGTGACCAAGTCCCACCTTTGGAGCCCACCTTTTTATCCTCTAGATCCTCCTAGGAATGTGAATTTTTAATTCACATTTATCCTCAACCACCTTTCCTTTTCCATGTAGATTTTTGAGGAATTCTAAAATTCCTCAAAAGTCCCTTTCACTCCCACTTGGGGACAAGAAATCCCTTTTTGTGGAAATCCTCTCATCCCCCAAGGTGCATGTCCTTTTCCACCTCATGTACCTTTTTGACAACTCATTTCCATTTCATCCACCCTTGGCCACTTCACCCTCCACATGTCAAAATGTGAGGGCTTGTGGGTTCTCAACCCACCATAGCCCTTCATCTTGGCCTTGTTGGAGCAATCTTGACCATTGAATTCTCTAGAGAATTCAAATTCTTCTATAAATACCCCCTCCTCAAGGGCATTTAGAGAGGACTTTCATTTGGAGCAACCTTATGCTGCCAATTTTCCTTCTCAACACTTAGTCAATTTGCAACTACATGCTGCCATTTTGTGCACTCATCCAATTTTCAATCACATCCACTTGCATTTGCATCCAAACACATAGCAAAGATCTTCAATAGAGCCATCAAGGAGCACACATCCTATCTTAAGCAAGGGCCAATCAAAGGAGTATCAACTACAAAGGAAGGTAAAACTATTTGTCTTACATTATCTACTTTCTTTAGTGTTTTGTCACTCTCTTTTGGCTAATCTTGAGGTGTCCTTGATATTTTGTTTTTCATATCTCTTAGTTATTTTGCTCATTTAGAGAAGTGCAAATATCAGGGTATCGCTCAAGATTTTCTCACCCAATAGGGGATCCCGTGTACACCATTATTCACATTCATTCAAATAAAAATAATATGCATACTACCTCTTGTCCTACCCTCATGAGTGGATTCACTCTCATAGTAGGATCTACTTTTCTACGTCTTCTATATTATGTGAATTTTTCCCCAAGAGAAGATATAGTTATGAAATAACCCTTGAGAATTAAAGGGGAGATAGAAAAATAAAGGATATTATTCAATCCTTTGGTTAAAAGATACATTAATAAATAATACATGTATAAAAACTATTTTAAACGAGGGAGGAATAATTATTTATTTAAATAAATTTTAAAAGGAACCTTTTGGGAAAGGGTGTGATGGTTTGGAAACCATCCCTTAAGGCTTATATAAAGCATTTATTTGAGGATTGGAAAGGCATGGATAATATTCAACAAAAAAGAAAGATGTTTAGTGAGCTATGGACATTAGAAAAGGGGGCACATAGAGTGTGTCGAACTCAGGGTACTGAGTACACCCAGGATTGTCTTGGCTAGGGTTGTTGTGCATTTTGAGTAGTTATTATGAAGCATGTTGTATACATGTTGAGAAATTACTCAAGACCATGGTGTACACTTGTGTTGAGAATTATTCTATTCAACCAACACTTGTGTAGAGCACAATAGTGTACTATGTTGGAAAGGGAATAGTTTCCTCCTAGATTGTTCTATACTGAGAGCCAATACCACTGACATCTTCCTAGGGTGAGAGTGGATTTTCCAAGTTTTTTGATCTAGATAAGTATTGAAAACCATTGTTTCTAAAATATATTGAGAATATTATATATATGATTTGGTGTTAATCTATATGAGTTATGTAGATATGTTATTCAATTTATCATATTAACTATTTATTTTGGAATTTTTATAAAATTGTCACATTATCTTTTGCATTGGTTATTGACATCTATTTTAATAATATTGTTGTAGACATTGAAAAATGTCCCAAGCTTGCATGTAACATTTTTCATACTCATTTCCATCTTCCATACATAATTAAATAATTTTAATTATTTAATTATTTTCTAAGGTCATATTCTTCTATTAATTAAATATTTTTTAATTATTTAATTAATTCATTTTATCTTTATTCCTCTTTTGTTTAATTTAAATAAATTTAAATTTATTTAAATTGCATCACTAATCATCCTTTTCCTCTATAATTAAATAAATTATTATTTATTTAATTATTCATTTTCATTTTCCCTCCTTTATTCTATAATTAAATAATTATTTTAATTATTTAATTATACATTATCATTTTCCCTCCATAATTAAACAAATCCTTATTTATTTAATTATTTATCATTTCCCTCCACCCATTATTAAATAATTATTTTTAATTATTTAATATTTCACATCCCACCGTATTTCTATAATTAAATATATTTTTTTTTAATTATTTAATTATTCATCCACCATTTCATAAATTAAATAATTGTTGTAATTTCTTAATTTACCTATTCTTAGCCAATCCCTAAATCTCAACTAATTTCTTGAGTTTTGGTCCATCATTCCCATCCTCATCTCTTTTCTTCTCAATTAATCCCATCCATCGATTGTCATACCTCATCTTTTAATCTTCACCCTTTATTTGAAATGGGATTTCTATAAAAGAAAGTCATCACCTTGATTTTAAGGTTAACCACAGCCTTCAATATTTTTCTTCTCATATTATTCAACTTGAAGAACCACGGTCTTTGAAATTTTTCTATCTTGAGATCTTGCTACTACATATCAAGCTTATCAAATACATTACATACTACAAATTTGAGAACAAACAAAACAAAATTGAGAAAAACAATGAAGGAGAATCAACTTTGGCATAGGAATTGAGGCTTATATCTTTATTATTTGGATTTTTATTGTCATTTGTGGGTGATCCCACAAAGCTGGTTTACAATTTTAGGGAGGAACTAATTTTTGCTGAAATCACATATTTTTAGAAAATATAATGATTTAAGCCTTAAAAGGTTCCATTTAAAGAATTCCAATTGAAGAGAGTTTTATCAAACTACCTTAAATCAAACCCCCTTGGATATAGCCCCACTAGTTTTAAACCATA
>VDFB02353493.1:207107095-207163406 GCA_007258455.2 Sequoia sempervirens
TCTTCTATGAGAATTAGTATTTTCCCATAATTGACGGTGTGAATTATAAGGATCCCGAATTGTCAACAAATAATTTAGATGGCCATTTCTCATTTTTGTGTTAATTTTCTATGTTGGATGTGGGAATCAATGTTTTTAGAGGACTTGCAACTCCTTTTTCAAGCTGCAAGCAACTTTCAGGCTCAAGATCTATTTCAATTTGATAAATGTGATTGTTATAGACATATTTAATTTTATGATGAAGGGTTGAAGGCACAACATTAATCTCATGAATCCATGGTCTACCTAAAAGAAGATTATATGAGAGATCCTAAGGCATGACATGAATAGGAGTTTGCAAAGTAACAACCCCAACCGTAATAGGAAAAGTGATTACACCTAGTGTTTGCTTTGTTGTGTTATCAAATCCTTGAATAGATACATAATAAGGTTTGATTTGTGACCTGTCAACATCTAATTGATCAAGGAGACTCACACTACACACATTAAGGGAAAAACCATTATCGATGAGGGTGTGTTTTATACGTATCTGTTTGAATTAAGTAATTATCATGAAGCATCATGTTGATTACACAACTCCAAAGGAGGGAGCTCATGTTGGTGGAAGGTAATGTCAAGATTCAATTTTGGATGAGAGCTTCCACATCATTCAGAGTGGTACCATGAGGAGCTTCAATTTTTTTTAAAGCTATTTGAAGAATATTGTAGTAATTTGGTGAGTTTTGAAGTAAATCCCAAAGGGAAATATTTGCAGGAGCATTCTTTAATTTTTCAATGAGATCATACTCCTTTTTGTTGGGGATGTAATGAGGAGTGCTAGGTGGATTGGGTAAAGGTAAATAGGTTGGGATTGGTTGCGGCGGTTGTGGATTATTTCAGGTGTTATATGTATGAGCAACATTATCATTACTAGGTTGTTGCAACACATTGGTTTGAGGTGGGAAGAGGGTGTAGTAAGGTATATTGGAAGGATGAAGCAGATGCGAAGGTGGGTAAAGTGTGTACCAGGATTTTTTGGAAGGTGGGTAAAGGGTGTAGTGAGATTTATTGGAAGGATGAAGCATATGCAAAGGTGGGTAAATTATGTAGCGGGGTTTATTGGAAGGTGGGAAAAGGGTGTAGTGAGGTTGAATATTGTTAACATCCCGTAACAAGTGAGAGTCTTCATTTTCTTTGAAGGGTATGTTATGATTTTCTTGTTTCATAATATCCTCCCTAGAAGGAGAGTTCTTAGGATAACAACAAACCACATGTTCGTCACAATTAAGGTTTGGTTCATCCAAAATAAATTCATCACAACCAAGGGAGTTAATAATGGTTGAATTTGTTTGATTAGGGGAAGATTGTATTTGATTGTTAGTTGTTTCTAAGGTCAGATTCTCTCATTCCATTTTGTCTACCATACTAGGAGAACTTGTAATATGTTTATCTAAGGTTGAAATTTGCTAAGTGGCTTCATCACAAGTATGAGGAGGATCAATGAAGGAATTGTTTTGCTTAATAAAGTTTTTCGTAGGTGAAAGGGGACAACTAAGATTGTCATGACTCTCATTGGTTATGTTTTCTAACAACATAGTATCTTCTTCACAACTAGGAGGGACACGAGGAGAAGAACAAATGGGAATATCATGATCATTTATGACTTCATTGCTTTGTTCCAAAATAGGAGGTGTAGGGGAGGGATTATAAAGAGGGTTGTTGTAGACCTTAAAGATTTGATTATTTAAGACAAATCTATCATCCTCATCATTTATAATCTCATTCTCTTGTGTTATAGTGTCTTCCCAAAGTGGCTGAGGAGAAGGACAAACAAGAGCCTCATGATTCTCAACGATTGTGTCTTCTTTCACCAAAATACCTTCGTCACTAAAAGAAGAGGTATTGGGAGAATCATAATCATGATCATCATGAGTGTCTATGTTTGTATCCTCTTCTAACACATCATCCGCACAAATAGGAGAGATAGGAGGGAATGTAAGTTTAAGACAAGCATTATCACTTTCATTCTCTTGTGCTAAGAGAATCTCATAATATTGGCATGTAGTGAAGAAATGACAATCATGCTTATTAACTAACATTTTGAAATAACAATCTATGCTAACTCAAAATACAATATAAAAGTTTGAAATAAAATGCAATTTTCAAAGAACAATTGATTGATTGTAATAGGAGAATGCAAATGTGAAAGTTAAACTATGCATGAAATGAGCTAATTTAGATTGGTTTTGATGAAATGCATGCTACATAAATGAAACTAACTAATACATGCAAGTTAAGGCACCAATCAGAAACCTAAAAACAAATTTCTGAGATCTGTAAAGTGTTGTTTCAGGGGTCATAAGGGACTGATTCGCCCAAGGTGGCGAATGAGTCCCAATATGAACCTTTTGCAAAATAATTAGAAATTTAAACTTTATTTTTTTGAATTTTGAGTGCCAAGATGTAGACCTAAGAGAAAAATGTAGAATTTCAGCAAATCTAAATTAATTTATAAGCTACAAATGTAACCTAAATGCACTTTTTTATGAATGCAAGATTTAACACCTCACATGCAAATGAATCATGAAAACATTAATGCAAACTAGATCTATGATAAAGGAATCAAAAATCAGACAAGAGAGTATTCTAAAAGGTAGGTTCACCAAAACAAAACATAGATTTTTGGGACCCTAATGCTACTCTTGCACTTCTAGGGTTTTGCACCTAGAAGGAGAGAGATAGGGCCAAAAATGCTTATGATTCACTCAAATCAGAATGTATGCAATGTTTTTTAATGTAAATGAACTTAAATAAATGCAATTGACTAATCTAGATGAATGAAAATGAATGTAAAAGGGAAACTACAACTATGTTTGAAAACACATTGTGATATGCAAATTATGAAGAAAATGAATAAAATGTGCAAAAAAAAAAGACATGGGTCAAATTAGAGTGCACCTAGAAGTAGATTGATGTTACTAGAAATTTCTAGAATGTCAATAGTCCTCTTTCTAGTGAAAACTTCTAGAAATAGGTTTCTAACTGCTGTGAGTTGAATTATGAGAAAATTAGTTTTTAGGCCTACAGGTGGAACTCATTCACCATGGGTGGAAAATTATTCCACCTACATGGATATGCCAAATCAACAGTATACTTTTTGGAGTGAGATTTGTACTTCTGCTCTCTACAAGTGTTCGCTTCTAAAATTGTCAGATTTGGGTCTAAAAATGACATTTTGTTGATTCTTTGACTTGAATGACGAATAGATTACTTGAATGAATTTTCCACTTGATCTTCAATCATTTCCAAGCTTCCAAGAGACCTAAATATGGATACAAATAAGATAAAAGAGAGATATGTTGAATGTTAGGTCATGGGGGTTTGCCTAAGTTAAACCATGTTTAGGTAATTAAACCAAAATGATGAGATAAGTGAATAAAACATGCAACAATGGATTAGATTACCTTTCCATGATGATTGATCTTGAATTTTTGTAGCAATGGAGGAATATTTAGCCCTTGAATTTTGTTAGAAGCTTTCTCAATAACTTGCAATGACAAAACCCTAAGTTGCTTGACTTGGATGAGAAAATAGATGATGAATTAATGATGAGGGATGTAAAAATGAGTTTTTGTCCCTAAAATGAGGATAAAAACACTTATTTATAGACAATTGTGCCTTAGTACCCAATAATACCTCATCAAAGGCCGACATGTAGTGAAAATAAACTTTAAATTTCACTTTTTCCCACTCAAAGGTCAAAATGGGGCCAGATAGGACTCATTCGCCACACATGGTGAATGGGTACCACCTGGATGAGACTGATTCACAATGCATGGTGAATGGGTCCCATAGGGGCCATTCCAACAACTAAGAAGCTAGGAAATAAGGAAATAAGGTTTAAATTGCAACTTTGTCGATTATTTGATCAATTAAAGCCTCAGGATGCTCAATATGGGTTAATAGGGGATAATTATTGTTGATGTAAATGTCAAATAGGGATTGGGACACATAAATCAATGTGAAAGTATGATTTAATACACTTTACAACACTAAAATGAGGTCCACATAGCCTAGAAAGGCACAAGAACTGATGTGAATGTGCAAGACACATTACAACACTAGTTTATCATTAATTTTAATTCAAAGCCCTTCTATAATGATGTGAAGATGTATTTAAATATATTTTATAATGTTAGATTAAGGAGAAATAGGTTTATTAAGTCTAGAAAAGCGTGAAAGTTCTTTACAAGATGTCATTAAAACAATGTTATTCAATTTGCAAGGGTCCAAGACCTAGTGTGGATGCATAAAATGCCTCACAACACTAGATTAAGACCTCATTAAGTCCATTTTATCATGAATTAATCCCATGTCAAGCAAAGGGTCATTTTTTCTATGGCACAACCGTTTATTTCTCAAAATTTGTGTTCAGTTGTCAAATTGTCAGTAGGTGCTTCGTAGTCTTCTATGACGGTGTTAGTTTTTGGTCCGTACAAGATACCAATGCATTGTGAGGATGTTCACGTGTTGAGTTGTTGTCCTTGTCTAAGAGCTTGTTATTTTTTCCAAAATACCTCTGTGAACCACACTTTCAGTTTATGGAACTCTCCCAGTTTATTTTTACATAAAAATACAAATAAATTTCATTTATAATTTTATTCTATCACCTAAGCATTAATCCTTGAGGTAGTTGAAGATCATTTTCCCATTTGTGCCTTGTCATCTTGAGGGTGTCAAATTTTCTCTTCTACATGTTGAATTCAATAATACCTAGCTCACTCTAAAGGGTCAATTGGTGGAAATTTTACTTTGAAGTCCTCACTTGATATGGTGAATACACTCATCTATGAAAATTCTACTTGAATTTTTTGATTTTTCACTTGTAGATTATTGGATTCATAGGAGAGTGTTTAAATTGTATGAGCTCATGACAAATTTAAAGTGAAGTAGTAACATTACTACTTTAACATAGTTTACACTCTTCCTAAGCCTAATTCATGCAACCATTAATATGGGGGAAAATTAGGTAAGAACACCAACTCATATGAGGAAACTTTTGTAAGGATCACAAAGAGTAACAACCTTTAGGATGTAACTAAAAAATGGAAGGGGTCCCTCTAAACTATGCAATCATGTAATTATTGAAACCAAAGAATTTTTCCATTTTAGTTCACAATAGAGATATGTAGAGGTGGTTGGGATATTGAGAGATATGAGAAGAATGTTGAATTTTTGTTATGTATTGAAACTTTGTGAAAGAAAAATTTCATGTATATCACATATTCTAACCATCTAATAGAAATTTAGTGGATCAAGGCATTGGGAGGTTTGGATAAAAGTTTAAATTTTTGGTTGTCCCTCAAAAGTCCACAATTTCACAAAATACTTGAACTTCAATATTTCACAAAGGAAATTGACTCAAACAATTCTACAAATGACTTAAAAACATGGAACACATGAATCCTTAGTTGCTATAAAATCTTTTTAAAAATTACTCTAATGACTGAGGGGGGGGGAAAACATGAAAATAGAGACAACAAAAACTTATTCTAAGTAAAAGAAAAAAAGAGTGTCCATGTTTTTCAAAAAATTAAATGGGGTGTGTGTGCGAGGTAGGAGATATGAACCCTTGCCTTGCATATACTAATTAAATATGGAATTTATTTAGAATTAGAAAGTTAATTTAGTTTCTTTTGTGCACTTACAAATTTACGTTCATTCTAAGAAGTAAACTACTAAATTTCAATATTTGCAAGATTTTCTCAGCCAATAGGGGATCCCATGTACACCATTATTCACATTCATTCAAATAAAAATAATATGCATACTACCTCTTGTCCTACCCTCATGAGTGGATTCACTCTCATAGTAGGATCTACTTTTCTACGTCTTCTATATTATGTGAATTTTTCCCCAAGAGAAGAAATAGTTATGAAATAACCCTTGAGAATTAAAGGGGAGATAGAAAAATAAAGGATATTTTTCAATCCTTTGGTTAAAAGATACATTAATAAATAATACATGTATAAAAACTATTTTAAACAAGGGAGGAATAATTATTTATTTAAATAAATTTTAAAAGGAAGCTTTTGGGAAAGGGTGTGATGGTTTGGAAACCATCCCTTAAGGCTTATATAAAGCATTTATTTGAGGATTGGAAAGGCATGGATAATATTCAAGAAAAAAGAAAGATGTTTAGTGAGCTATGGACATTAGAAAAGGGGGCACATAGAGTGTGTCGAACTCAGGGTACTGAGTACACCCAGGATTGTCTTGGCTAGGGTTGTTGTGCATTTTGAGTAGTTATTATGAAGCATGTTGTATACATGTTGAGAAATTACTCAAGACCATGGTGTACACTTGTGTTGAGAATTATTCTATTCAACCAACACTTGTGTAGAGCACAATAGTGCACTATGTTGGAAAGGGAATAGTTTCCTCCTAGATTGTTCTATACTGAGAGCCAATACCACTGACATCTTCCTAGGGTGAGAGTTGATTTTCCAAGTTTTTTGATCTAGATAAGTATTGAAAACCATTGTTTCTAAAATATATTGAGAATATTATATATATGATTTGGTGTTAATCTATATGAGTTATGTAGATATGTTATTCAATTTATCATATTAACTATTTATTTTGGAATTTTTATAAAATTGTCACATTATCTTTTGCATTGGTTATTGACATATATTTTAATAATATTGTTGTAGACATTGAAAAATGTCCCAAGCTTGCATGTAACATTTTTCATACTCATTTCCATCTTCCATACATAATTAAATAATTTTAATTATTTAATTATTTTCTAAGGTCATATTCTTCTATTAATTAAATATTTTTTAATTATTTAATTAATTCATTTTATCTTTATTCCTCTTTTGTTTAATTTAAATAAATTTAAATTTATTTAAATTGCATCACTAATCATCCTTTTCCTCTATAATTAAATAAATTATTATTTATTTAATTATTCATTTTCATTTTCCCTCCTTTATTCTATAATTTAATAATTATTTTAATTATTTAATTATACATTATCATTTTCCCTCCATAATTAAATAAATCCTTATTTATTTAATTATTTATCATTTCCCTCCACCCATTATTAAATAATTATTTTTAATTATTTAATATTTCACATCCCACCGTATTTCTATAATTAAATATATATTTTTTTAATTATTTAATTATTCATCCACCATTTCATAAATTAAATAATTGTTGTAATTTCTTAATTTACCTATTCTTAGCCAATCCCTAAATCTAACTAATTTCTTGAGTTTTGGTCCATCATTCCCATCCATCGATTGTCATACCTCATCTTTTAATCTTCACCCTTTATTTGAAATGGGATTTCTATAAAATAAAGTCATCACCTTGATTTTAAGGTTAACCACAGCCTTCAATATTTTTCTTCTCATATTATTAAACTTGAAGAACCACGGTCTTTGAAATTTTTCTATCTTGAGATCTTGCTACTACATATCAAGCTTATCAAATACATTACATACTACAAATTTGAGAACAAACAAAACAAAATTGAGAAAAACAATGAAGGAGAATCAACTTTGGCATAGGAATTGAGGCTTATATCTTTATTATTTGGATTTTTATTGTCATTTGTGGGTGATCCCACAAAGCTGGTTTACAATTTCAGGGAGGAACTAATTTTTGCTGAAATCACATATTTTTAGAAAATATAATGATTTAAGCCTTAAAAGGTTCCATTTAAAGAATTCCAATTGAAGAGAGTTTGATCAAACTACCTTAAATCAAACCCCCTTGGATATAGCCCCACTAGTTTTAAACCATACCTATAATAGAGTATCCTTTACACCTATCAAAATGTTGATAAAAAACCACTTTTGATTTACCTTTTGGGGGATCAAATGAATTCATTTAAAATTTATTTTTTGCAAGTATTTAGTCCTTATTATAAGCTTCCCAAAAAGTATAATTTTAAATAAATTTAATTTAATTATTATATTTATTTTTTATTTTCGTGAATGTAGGTTTTTCACCAAAAATCAAGCTCTCCATTCTACACATGTGGAAAAATAGCAGACTATTAAAAAAATAAAAAATATTAGTGCACTAGATATTGAATTCCTTGATCCAACAAAGAAAAAAAAACTGAATTTCAATACATACAAAAAGTTACGTGTTATACTGGTCGCACTATGTTAGAATTATAATTGGTTTGAATTTGAAACTTGATTAAAGAAAAAATATTCAATAAAAAACTATCTAACCAAGTGGAAGCACTAGATATCAGATTTATGAATCTAAATTCGAAAGAATTATAATTTTATCCTTCATGGAAAAAAATTTATGCGTTATACGGTGAGCGCCACTTTTTAAAAATGTTGTTTTCTGAAAAAAAACTAGTTTTCGAGGGAGATGGAAAAAGAAGTGCAATCTGATTCCAAAAATTTTGAAAAAAATATATTTTGAATCTCTAGAAAAAATTTCACGAAAGTCTAGTTTGCATCATTTCCAAATTCCTCACGGTTTAGCCGCTATAGGTGCCCGAAAGTGAAGATTTAGTAAAAAAAATTATTTCAGTGTCTAGTTTGGCCAAAAATTGTAAACCACTATTGTGGGATCACCCATGTGCTTCATTGTTAGATTAGGGTCATTATGGATTGAATTTAGGTACTTTTGTGGTTGCTATCATTGATTCATGTTTTTATCCAAATTTTCCCTGTTGACAATTGCAACTTGTAAATTATCCTAACTTTAATATTTATTATATTAAAACTTGTTGCTATTACTTAAACAACTTCAGAAGGAAAAGTGACATTACATTCTACACAATATTAGGGAATGAGGAAAATCCTCTAGCCATAAATTTTGTGGCTATGAGACCATGTTTATGACTATACTACGAGTTGGTTTTCCTTGTCCCATTGGTTATGCATGATACATAGGGTTTATGGGACATTCCTTGTACTTTACCTTATAGGTACTCTTTGTGGGAGGTGGTTGGATTTAATGAACCTCCCCTACCACCTCCTAGTACTATTTCTTTTGTTGGAGATTAATGCTAATGTTCTAGACATGTGAAGTCATATTTTGAATATTTTGATGTTTTGAGCAATATATACTAAACATCAAAATACCTATTGGCCCCTATTAATGTTTTAACCTTGAGTAGACTAATTACACATTTTATAGAATTTGATGCTATGTGATGGTTAAATGCATTCAATATAGACCTTTTATATTATCTAGAATTTGTAACTTCTCTCTCATTCTAGAGAATAAAAGAAGAAATTAATAGTTAAAGATTTTTGATTTAGTGAACTAGAAAGAGTAAGAAAAATGCATATTTTATTTTAGGGCCCTTGTCTATTGTCTTTGAGCTTGATCACATATCTCTAGGGGTCGAGTTAGGAGAACATATCTCATTAAAGCACAATCACAACCCTTTCTAGGTAATTCTAAATATTTTCAAACCTTAGATATTAGGAAAAAAGAAGAGCAAAAGAAGATAATCTTGATGAATAATATAGTAAAATTCAACATTGCATATGGTCAAATTTAGACATATAGGCGACATTTGTAATTATAGTCTTAATGTCAAATAGAACACAAATTCAATTCAAATTCTAAAACATTTATTAATAGTAAGCTCCCATTTCTTAAACAGATAATAACAAAATATCAAAGTTTTCATAAAAATGTACATTCTATTATCTATCATATTTACTTTCATAAAATAAAATTCATAATAATGTATTCTATCATTTCAATTTTTTTCATTTCACCTAAACTAATTTATATTTAAAATAGTGAATATGCATTATGATGGTCCGAGGGATTATTTTTTAATGAATTGTGTGATTGACTATTTGTCGGTGGCATTGAAGTGAATAGAATTTGAAAATGATTTTTTCTTTTTTATATTAAGAAACAGCTGGTAAAAATAGTTTGAGAGCACTACAACTTAATTTAAATGTTATATCATTTATTACGATGAACGATATTGTTCTTAATATAAAAATTCTTTTTTTTTTTCCACAACCGGGGACATTAAAAGTCCTCACGTTCATTATAAAACACTTTTTTCTCTTTTATTATTTTTAATTATATTGGAAGATTCCCCACACACAGCTCACTACAGGCGGTCGTGGGCGGTGGGACTCAGCCGCCGCAAATAGGCTTTGACATTAAGTGCTTTTTGGAACGGAAATTAAGAGAAGTTTTAATAATTAGGCATTTGCTGAATTAGTATCTCAAATTAAACGTTACAAAATATTTTACACAAGAAGATTCCCGGTTGGGGCATAACTGGAGAAGGGCTCCATTGCCCAATACCTTCTCTAGAATTTTTTGGTTAACCCATTTAAAAATTTCCCTCACAATCTGGATCTGGTTCATTTTAAATATCTTGTCATTGAAATTGAAGAGTCCCTTCGCAGTGGAAGGTGTAGATTTAGATACAGCTAATGTGCACTCCACCGAACACATAAAGTCGCTGGTTAATTCCTTCACCGAGAAAGCACTGAACATTGGGTTTTTTGAAAAAACAAAAGATCCTAAAGTTATGTAACTTTATTATAAGTAGTACGAAGAGCTTTAGTGATTCAGTGCAACAGTCTGGACAGCAGATATGGCTAGCAGCGGTAGAGTTAGTGCAATGGCGGTGTTGTCAGTTATAATGTGGGCGAGCTTGTACCTCACAAGCGCCCATGCAGCTCCTGCTCCCCCACCTCATTATTTTTCAAAGGCGCCTCCACCTTATCACAAGGCACCTCCACCCATGAGCCATCATGAAATTCCCCCTCCGCCTCATCACAAACATAGGTACCCTCATAATCCTGTCCATGCTCCTCCACCTCATGTTCATGCTCCTCCCCCTCATCTCGAACATAAGCCACCTCCACCCATGAACCATCGTGAACTCCCCCCTCCACCTCATCACAAGCATAGATACCCTCATAACCCTATCCATGCTCCTCCCCCTCATATGTACGAACACAAGCCGCCACCACCCATGATCCATCCTGTCCATGCTCCTCCCCCTCATATGTATGAACATAAGGCACCTCCGCCCATGAACCATCATGAAACTCCTCCCCCGCCTCATCACAAGCATAGATATCCGCATAATCCTGTCCATGAGCACCACAATGCTCCTCCCCCTCATGTTTACGAACACAAGTTCGCACCTCCGCCAGAGCACATTATAAGGACTGGCTATCCTTCTCATTACAAATACGCACCACCTCCTGACCATGACCATGATAAAGACCACCACCACCACCATCACCATCACATTCCCCCACCTCCTGACCATGACCACGATGAAGATCACCACCACCATCATCATCACGTTGCACCACCTCAACACCACGGGATGAAGCCAGTTGAGCACAAGGCGCCGCCGCCGGTATACAAGCACGAAGTCCCTCCGCCTTTCCACCACCCTTCCAAGCCACCGCACTATCCTAAGTTTGCTCCACCTCCTCACCACGCTTGATAATATGGACTACCGACCGTACCATGCCCAGCAAGGTAAGTTTTCTCTGTATATATTTCTTTTTGGCTATTATTTAGACGTTCATTGTGTTATTTGCAATGGATCCACTACGGTTCCAATTAGGGCTTCTCATTTACTACGAAAGAATGAATTTTATGCTTTAATTATTTGTTTTTCAGCTTTCTATCGTGAGTTAGACTGATTTAGAGTTAAATTGTCTGTGTTACAGAATAGAAGGATACTAAGAAAGGCATGAGCAGAAATGGGCTCGGAACAACTCTTTGATTAGTTGCTTGTTTGAGAGTAGTCGAATAAAAATTCATTTATTATTTCCATTACATATCTTGAATAAAAGTAGTATTCTCGTCGGGGATGTGGATGATTGTAAACCTAATCTTATATAAAGATTGATGTAATGTGAGTAATGTGATTGAATATTGAAATCTACTATTTATTAATTGAAGTTATGTTCGTCTGCAATTTGACATTGCATATGCTCTTACAGAATTCAAATGTATATACTAAAATTTACAGCGTTTTCGGTTGGACAAAGCAAGCTTTCTTTCGTAACTGAACATTTAATTAGAAAATCGTATCAGTCCTCAAAATCTTGCCGTCTCAAAATGTTTAGAAGAAGCAAAGTGTCTGGATTGTAGTTTTAAATGGATATAGCCCCATGGTAATATCGAGTATGATACACGCAAATGAATTTATTCTCCTATATTTTTGCCCCTAGGCCATCGTTAGGTTACCATTCAGATTGTTTATCAAAAAAAAATACTACTAAAAAAAATAAGCAAAAAAGTGGATTCTTCTTCGTTTAGCACACAAACTCTGTTTTGGATGTCTTCAATCTTATTTAAGGGAGAGGGGTCAGTAGTTTTGTGGGGTTCAATTGTTGTTACAATATTTGTGCTTATAATATTCAATCTTGTCACATATTTATAATGTATATTATAAATAATTAGTCACATGTAAATAAAAAACTAAACAAATGTTGGTTAAGATGGACCCATACTTGAACACATGGCAACCTGTGAATGTTATATAAACTAGCAATCACACTTTGGTGTGCAATGGGCATGCTGAAGAGGTGTTGAAGGTCAACTAGAGAAAAAATTGGTTTACTTTTTGCATACATTTGTGTAGTACATGAGGTCAATAGGTAGGTCACTTAGAAAATGATTTTGTTTGTTATTACTACTACTACTACTACTATTTAATTTTAATTTATATTATTATAGTATATAGTTTATACAACATAGGTGTCAAATGTGCAAGGTTGTAAGGGGGAGGGATACAAACTGCAATGCTTACTGTAATGGGATGGGATACTAAAAAAAGCTATCATTGTAAATTTTGATAATTAATATAATGGGTGTTGCCCCTTAGCAGCTATTTTTCTATCAAAAAAAATAATTATTATATATTTTTATTTTATTTTATGTATTAACTATTATATTCACCACACTAATTTTAGACCTAAGTAATTTAGTATGTCTAGTTATAAAAATTGAAAGGAAACAAAGGTGTGGAATAATGCTCCCAACACTACTCTATGTGGGGGAGATAGTGCAAATTCATACAAATATTTAAATTTGTAGGATCAATAACAAACAATTACAATACAATATCAACACTAAGCTTCTCTAGGTGTTCACCAATCTTCAATAAAAAGCATAACGGTGTCTCAAGAAATTCTCAACTCATTTTGTCTCAATACACCGAGGCATAGAATGCATTATCATCAATAACAGTCAGACACAACTTCTAACATGCAATATTAAAAGAAAACTCAAAGTGTAAAGCTGAGTTAAAACCAATGCATAGAAGTGTTGACGGGACTGTTTACTTCAAGTGAAGCAAATCAATGTAGTAATTGGTGGAGATATAACAACAACCACTCAAGTAGTAAGTTTGCATGAAAATAACTGCATTGTAACATAGACTCTATTAATTATGGATGGTAGTTACAAACAATGCAATCATCTCCATGAATAGATCCACCACTAACTGGATACATGTAAAATGCATTGTCTATTAAAATCTCCTTCATGCGATCAATAGTTTTAGTCATCCATCGCTGGAAACAAGTTGATACACACACTTATCTCAATATTCTCCAAATTGTTGAAGACATGTCATGAGTCATCTATAATCAACTACTCAAGGCCCCAAGGCCCATGGAAACAACACACCATCTAAACTTATCTATGCTCACTAGCTTCGTTAGTGTATCTACAACATTTCTCAAAGTGTCAACCTTCTCCAATATCACCTTTCCATCTTCTACCATATCATGAACAAAATGAAATTGAACATCAATGTGCTTTGTTCTGGCATGGAAAGTGGGATTATTTGCTAAGAAAATGGCACTCTAACTATTGCAACAGATACTAATATGTCCTGCATCGAAATGAATATCTGAACATAACCTCTTAAGCCAAATGGCTTCCTTGCAAGCATGAGTAGCTGCCATGTACTCTACTTTTGTTGTGGATAAAAAAACTATAGTCTGCCACTTACTCATCCAACTTATAGTACCACCATTCATTGTGAACACATATCCACTAGTGGATCTTATGCTGTCAATGTCACCTACCAAATCTGAATCCACATATCCATGAATACTTATAGAATGTTGAGAACTAGTAGGATAGCCATCATAACATAGGGAATACTCAAAAGTACCCCACAAGTATCTAAGCACGCTCTTTACTACATCCCAGTGTACCCATCCAAGATTAGCTATATACCGACTAAGGACTCCCACTACTTGGCTAATTCTGGCCTTGTACAAACCATCACATACATCAAAGTGTCAACAACTCTTGCATATGGTACTCTGGTCATATCCTCCATCTCAGTAGGATATTTTGGACAATCCTCCACATTAAGCTTCATCCACTACATCATTGGAACAACTAACTGCCTGCAAGCTACCATGTTGAATCTCTCCAACATTGAATTCACATAGTTGCTTTGACTTAACCAAAGCTTTCTGCTAGCTCTATTTCTTTTGATATCCATCCCTAGAATATACCTTGTTGCACCTAGATCCTTCATCTCAAATTGTGTTGACAACTGATACTTTAGATCTGAAATCAAACTCATACAATTCCCAAAAAAAAACATATCATCTACGTATAATGTAATTATGAGAATGTAACCATTATCAGATTTGTAATATACACAATGGTCAGATTTAGATCTCAAAAATCATAAAGACAACACAAAGGTGTCAAATTTTTGGTAACACATCTAGGAGATTGCTTAAGACCATATAAAGACTTCTTCAACTTGCAAACTAGATTTTCTTTACCTTTTACCATGAAATTCTCTACTTGTGACATATAGATTTCTTCCTCCAAATCACCATGAAGGAACACTTTCTTCACATCCATATATTCCACTTCTAGATCATACACTGCTGCAAGTGATAACATGAACCAAATAGATGTCAGCTTCACAATAGGAGAGAATATCTCACCATAATCAATTCCCTCCACCTAAGAATACCCCTTTGTGATCAGATGTGCCTTGTGCTTTTCAACAATACCATCAAGAGCACACTTCTTCTTGAACACCCATTTACATCCAACAAGTTTTCACCCTTTAGGAAAAGGTGTCAGATCCCATGTACTAGTTTTCTTCAAATCAACCATTTCTTCATCCATGGCTTTCATCTAGGAATCTGCATCACTCGTACCCATAGCCTCTCTAATAGTCCTTGGCTCATTAGTGTTAGCAATAAAAGCAAAAACACAATTGGAATCCAATAATGAATAACCAAGTCTTTAAGGTGAATAATCAAACCTTTCTAATGGCTACCTATCACATGTAGACCTCCTGAATTGTTGAGGTTGATATTTTTCTTCTTCAGAACTTTTAGAACTGCTCGGGCTCTCCTCATCACCAACTCCAATAGGAGTACATAGTTCACTTTTCATCGAAGTAACTATATTTTGAACTACCTCCTTCTTCTACTTCTCTTTCTCTGGTTGTAGCTCAACTGTGGAAGGTTTCAACTCCAGAAATATTACACTTTTACTTTGGAGAACCTTCTCGACCACTAGATCCCAAAGCTTGTATCCCTTCACACTGACACCATAGCCAATGAAGATACACTTAACTACATTGTTCTCCAACTTAGACCTCTTTACACACAGAACATGATTATAAGCTTCACAACCAACAAATCTAAGATGTCTCACCGAAGGCTTCTTACCTGACCATGCCTCCATGGGTGTCTTTTTAGCAATAGCTGATGTAGGAGATCTATTGATCAGATAACTTGTGCAATGGCTACAGCTTCGGCACAAAACTTCTACTCAAGACCAAAACCACTCAACATACCCCTAGCCCTCTCCATCAACATCCTATTCATCCTCTTTGCAACTCCATTTTTCTGTGGGGTGTATTGAGTTATCTTATGTCTCTCAATCTCATGCTCCTTACAAAACCTATCAAATTCGGTTGAACAAAACTGACCATTGTTCACAATCCTCAAACATTTAATCTTTCTATCAGCCTAATTTTCAGCCAAAGCCTTAAACTCATTAAACCGATTAAAGACTTCATATTTACTCCTAAGGAAATAAACAAATGTCCTTCTACTGTAATAATCTATGAAAGACACAAAATATACAAATTTTCTTAACAAAGGAACATTTACAGGACCAAACACATCTGCATGAATATAGTCTAGAACCCTAGAAGACTTATGAGAACTAGAATAAAAAGAAACATGGTTTTGTTTACCATATACACAATGTTCACAAAATTTGAACTTGAGGTTACAACCATCAAGGCCTTCAACAAGTCTTTTATTTTTTAGGGCTCTAAGACACTTCTTACCAATATGACTGAGTCTTTGGTGCCATAACATTGTATTCTTCATTGGAAGCTTCATCTCTAAAGCATTTACACCCTTAGGTACCCAGAAAGCATGACCATCAGATGGAAAAATAATATACTTCTTCACTACTAGATCTGATGGTGAGGATGAAGAATCCAAAGGCCTTTTCTTTGGAATATCAAAAGAACTATTACACTAAATAGTGCACACATCCAGCTTGTATAGAGTTTTTATCCAAACACCCTTAGCCAACACCATAGATCCTCTTGTCATCTTACATCCTCCATTCGAGAAAATAACTTGCACACCCACATTAATCAACTTACTCACAGAAAGAAGGTTTCATGCCAAACTCAAGATTTGCAACACACCATCAATCCCCTTCACTCTACCATCAATGAATCTAATCTTGATTCTTCCATGACCAACAATATTTAGATGAGAGTCATCATCTTGATACACCTTCCCACAATCATATGGGTATGTGTAGGATCATGATGGGGCAAAAAGTGGCGATATGATGGGTATGTGTAGGGTATGTGGCTGGCGACTTTTTTGTAACCCAAAATTGATGAATCAAAAATGGTTTTTAAAGGAGATTCTCATATTTCCACCAATATAAATTATGTTTTACTTTGAATTTAATAAATCAATATTATTCATTTTCTATTTGAAAAACATATATAGCTTTCAAACGGTATCACATTTTTGGAATCCAAAGCATGCATCACATTCTATACTTCACATTATATAGGATTAAAAAAAAAAAGAATTTCATGAAGTTTTGACCAAGCTAAGGTGGTCAGACATATGAGTTTTTTATATTTTTTAAAAGTTGTAATAAAAATTCATAATTAATTATTTACATGGAAAAAAATTACAAAAAAATATGCATCACATCGGGACATGATTCCTCTACTTATCTCTAAAACCTTATAAAAATTATTATCATTTTATTGTGGTTAGGGTGGTGAGACAGACACCTACTTCATATTTTTTCACTGAAATTTAAGTACTACTGCATTGAAATTTCAAATTTTTAGGAAATAGATTTTTCTTTTAAATAAACCTGGTAGTTTAGAAACTACATTCAATTTGCTATATATTCTTTTCTTACATATTTTTGAAATAATATAGATAAATTATTCAAATTTTTACGTCAAGTTGCCTAACTCTGATTTTTTTGAATTTTTTGCCACTTAAGGGACTGTTTTTTCCATCACATGATTCTTCACATACCTATACTCTTCATAGTTTAAGAACCAACCCCTATGCAAGGTCATGTGGAAAGAAGCATCTGAGTCTATTAACCACACCTCTTTTGATGCATGTGTTGCTAAGGCTACCAAAAAAACATTTGCATCATCCCGAGAGGATTTATCAGAGTCAGAATCAAAGAAGTTCTTTTTACCTTTCTTTTTCTTCTCCTCCTTACAATCTTTACAAAAATAACTAGATTTTTCATAATTCCAACATTTCGCCTTATACTTGCCAAGAGACTTAGATCTCCCTGAAGATTTTGACCTTGACTTCTTGTCCTTTTTATTTCTTTTCTCTTTGGGTCTACTAGAAACTACAAGGGCTTCCTTGGCCATCTCAAAAGATTTCCTCTGTATCTCTTTAGACAACAACGATTCAATGACATCATCCATTTTGAAACTAGTGGTGGTACTTCCAATAGCCATAACTAGGTGATCACATGAGTTTGGCAAATAACATAGAAAAAGAATGGAACAATCGTCATTTTCAATCTTGTCACCAATAGAACCCAACTGAGCAATCAACATGTTAAATGCATTTAGGTGATCTGCAATGGATCCTCCATCTTTCATCTTTAGATAATACAATTTCTTTAATAGGAACAACTTGTTTACCAAGGATTTAGCCTGATAAATATCTCCAAGCTTCTTCAAAATAGATTTTGTAGTCTTCTCTTCATGGGCATTCAGGAGCACTGAATCAACCAAACAAAGTCTAACCAAACCCTCAGCTTGTTGATCCTTTAAATCCCACTCTTCCTAAGTCATATTGGTTCATTTTCTTTTGGATATTTTAGCCCACAAATCTCTATCCACAAGCATATCCTCAATCTTTAACTTCCATAAATCAAAGTTGCTTCTATTAAACTTATCCATCTCAATTGTACTAGATGTGCTTGCCATCTTTTTTTTTTGCAACAAGATTTTGAAATACTTCTGCAAAGACTCCCACTCAAATAAATATTAGTACAAAAAACCCTCTACCCAACAACAGGACCAAAACTAACTAGGCTCTTATACCAACTGAAAGGAAGAAAAGGTGTGAAACAATGCTTCCAACACTAATCTATGTGGGGGACATAGTTTAGTTTCATACAAATATTTAAATTTTTATTATCAGTAACAAACAATTACATTACAATATCAACACTAAGCTTCTTCGGGTGTTCACCAATCTTCAACAAAAAGCATAACGGTGTCTTAGTAAATTCTAAACTCTTTTCTACTCAATACACTAAGGCATAGAATATATTATCATCAACAATAGTTAGAGATAACTTCTAACATGCAATATTCAAAGAAAAATCAAAGTGTAAAGTTGAGCTAAAACCAATACATAGAAGCATTGATGGGACTATTTACTTCAAGTGAATTGAAACAACACAACAATTGGTGGAGATATAACAATGACCACTCAAGTAGCAAGTTTGCATGAAAATAACTACATTGTAGCATAGACTCTATTAGTTATTGATGGTGGTTACAAAGAATGCAAGTGAATAGATCCACTGCTAACTGCATACATGCAAAATGCATTACATGTTAAAATCTCCTTCATGAGATCAACAATTTTAGTCATCCACTTCTGGAAACAAGTTGAGACACACACTTATCTCAAAAAAAATCTCTATAAATTTCTCTTCAACTATGTATGCATTTGGATTAGATGCCTTCAAAATTTATATTTTTCCAAATTTATTTCATTCAATTTTTAGCACTTATTATTAATTGTTCAATCTAGTCACTTGCAACTAGAATTTGCAAACACATACTCTCTAACATTATTAACATGTTGGGATTAATTTGTCTCAACCTTAGAGTCCTAACGTTGATTTAATTATTGTAACTTAATGTATTTATTTGTATTATTTAATTGCCTATGGTGTCATGTCATTAATTGGGACCCACTGGTTGGGTGGCACCCTCGTTGGAAGTGACTAGATAACACATCATAATCCCAAGTTGACATAGGTTTCCCACTTTGGAATATATGACATATGAAAAATTATATGATGTCTCATATGGCATCCTTGAATGCATGGGTAAAATTTGGCACCCGAGTTGGGTTTTGACAGGATGTAAGAGAATCAACTAATTTTAGTCAGTTATGAAAAATTCTCCTACAACTATAAGTGTGGTAAGCTATGATAGATTCTATGACAATTGTAAGATGTGTAAGGCATTGTCATAATCTATTTTTAGAATATTCTAGGCACTCAAGCTTGGAAGAAGAATATTTTCATGTTTGACACTTATTGGGGGTGTGAGGGAATATGTCATATGTGTCCAAATACATTTCTAAGGCATTGTAAATTGTGCCATGTGGATTTGGATGTTAGATTTTGTGAGAAGCAAGAATTGAGCCAGGATCTGATTTTGGTCATAGTTCACATGTAACTTCACTCAATAGATGATCAAAGATCAAAATAGTAGAATAAAGAGAAATATGAAATGAGAGAAAAATAGAGACAAGGCAAGAGAAAATGTAGAATAATCTCAATACTCTCACCACTCGATCATCAAACTAGCCGAACTAATGGAGATAGTGAAGGTGAGAGGAGAGTGCTCAATATATAGAAGAATAAGGGAAAATACATCTAAGAGGTGAATTAACTCCTACCCATAAAAGGTGGGAGGTTATCACCTAATAGGTAAATGAAAAAATATCTGGCATAACCTCCTTAAGTGAAGACAAAAGAGAGGTGGCACATAAATCCAGAAGAGTGCGACAAACCCAACTATCCCATCAACTACTTAGGTAAAAAAAGAATAGTGGTTATGAGAGGTGGCACATCAATCCAAAAGAGGATGTGTAACTCAACTACCCATGTGTGGGGAGAGAGTGACGCATGTAGCTATTGTATTTTTCCACATGCCCTCATATTACCACATCTAATAAACCTAAGCAAGCATAAATAATATGTGTAGGAAAAAATAAATACCCCTAACATAGGGAAAATAAAAAATCTACACTAACACCCCCCCTTAAGCGTAGCTTAGGTGGCTGAAAAGATGGGTCCCAACAAATGAAGCCATGTTGGGTACCCGTGTACATATAAAATTCCCCCCAAAGAAGAAGAAGCCCCATCCCATAAATAGGAAGTATGCCCCCCCATAATCGATAGAGATATTAAGTGTAAGGACAAAGAATCCCCCCCAAAGAGATCCAATGGTAGATGATCGAAAGCTGGATGTAGAAGATGGTCCACATTGATCATCAAACAACATTCCTCCCTTTAGGAAGAAACACAACCAAAGGTGTATGCACACTTTCTACCAAGTCCTGAAAGGAATATAGTAGAATGAATGAAGTCTCTAAAGTTGGCTCAAGTATCCCCATGTTGATGCTGAAAGTTACCTCAATCAAATTAGGCATTCTAGGCCATACTACTGGAGATGAGAAATTATAATCTCCTAGAGACTGATGTAGAGCATAAGCTAGAGACTCAAATATCTCCTCTAAAGAAGTCTCCTCTAAATGTTAATCCAAAGTATCCACACTTATATTAAATTGTGATGAATGATCATGTAGAGAATGAATAAGAGGGTCAAGGTGCTCCCTCACAACAACTGAAGAAGAATCAACTTCATCAAAGAGAAGATGAATACACTCAATAGTGTCTCCCAATATGTAATATGTGTCTCCATAATTAAGTATGAAATACCTATCAAGAGATCATCCCAAGATGAATCTGAAAGACAATGTATGTTCTGCTAAGAATCACTAGAAAATTTTAAAGAAGCATCACTAGAATCTGAAGTGAAAACAATTGTGTGTGATGGGGTATCAATGAATTGATCAACCACACAAGATGTGTTCACACAAGATGGGGAAAAATAAGCCTTTGTATCATCCACAATAGCCTAGTTATCCAAGGAAACATCACTTTTCAGATGAAGATTCAATGTCTCCATATAACTATTGAATGATGGTTCAAGCAATGAAAGGGCATTCAGTGTGCTCTATGTGATGTAGAGTATCCTTAGAAATAGTAAGACATATTAGTCCATAGACCATGTCATTATTGTTAAACCATGCATTCTTCTGGTTATAGTCACTTGGTTTAGGAACAAGTCCAAGGAAATAGGGTGGTAGATCTTTCTCAAGGCATTGATTCTTTATCCCTTGTTTCCAAGACAAATAGTTCTCTGAAGTTAGCTTGACAATAAAAGGATGGAAATAGTTTTCAAGAGACATGCTTAACCCCCCATAAATGAAACTTTATCTTAGTTAGTGAGTACAAATTATTTGTATAATCCCCTCAATATTGATACAAAAATAATTTTAAGTGAATGCAAAAAGAGACATCAAGAGACACCCCCCCGCTTTCCACTAGTCTCAGAAATCAACCCCCCCAAGATATTACAATGTTGGCACTTTATGATTAGTGCTTTTATAAGGATTTTCTAGATTACAAGACTTTTAAGGCTCTTAATAGCCACAATTACAATATTTGATACAAATTAATTTGCAAATAAAATTTGTAAAAATAACCTTGCAGTTGTGTTTTAATCTTCCATTACTTTTCAACACTTTTTTTGTTTTTGAAAAAATGGGATTACAAAAGTGAAAGAAATGACATATTGAAGATAAAAAAAAGTAGCAGATTCCACCTGCAATGTCTTATTGAAAAGGGCATAAATTTTTACTCAAACCTTTGTGGATGGAAATTTATCATTTCTAGCTTTCTGATAAGTACTCGTTTGTGAAAATATAACACCCAAGGAAAAAGTTATGCAATTTTGAAAAATGTTGCAAAATCTGCCTATGAAAAACAACTCACACCTTTTTTATGATCTTATTTGTGCTAAATTTATCAACTTTTTTCAAAACATAACAACTACCCAGATGGTTTTTCTGTGCTGGAAATAAAACCCATAAATCAATTTTTCTTGAAAATGAGTGGAAGCCAGATTTATGAAGCCAAAATGAAAATAGTTCCAACAAAAATTCAAGTTTTTAAGTCTAATTTTTTTTACTGTATCCTCCAATCTTTGATTTTGGTGAAATAAAAGTTAATTTTGACTTTCTCAAACCTTATGGACTCTTTATAAATGCTTAAAAAGCTTCCAATATTACCAAAAAGCTACAAATCACCCAAATCTTATAGGAACAGATATATGTAAATCAGATTAAATATATGCTTATTTTTCATTTAAACTATTATGATTCTCCAAGTCATACGAGGATGCAGGAGAAGAGCACACTTGATTTTTGAGGAAAAAATTAGCAATATATTAGTCTCAAATCTCTCAAAACAAATTCAAAAAAACAATGAGTTGTACCAGACAAATCCACTCTAATACCATCTTAGATTCTATGAGAATCAAGAATCGAGTCATGATCTGATGTCGGTTGTAGTTCACATGCAACTTCGCTCAACAAATGATCGAAGATCAAAATAGCAGAATGAAGAGAAATCTAGAATGAGAGAAAAATAGAGACAAGGCAAGAGAAAATGTAGAATAATCTCAATACTCTCACCAATCGATCATTGGACTAGCCAAACTAGTTGAACTTTCCGAACTAATGGAGATGGTGAAGGTGAGAGGAGAGTGCTCAATATATAGAAGAATAAGGGAAAATACATCCAAGAGATGCATTAAATCCTACTACCCATAAAAGGTGGGAGGTTATCACCTACTTGGTAAATGACAAAACATGTGGCATAACCTCCTTAGGAGAAGAAAAAGACAGAGGTGGCACATAAAGCCATAAGAGTGTGAGAAACCAAACTACCCCATAAACTACTCAGGTAAAAAAGAATTATGGTTATGAGAGGTGGTACAACAAGCTAGAAAAGGATGTGTAACTCAACTACCCATGTGTGGGGAGAGAGTGGCACATTTAGTTGTTGTATTTTTCCATGTGTCCTCATATTACCACATCTAATAAACCTAAGAAAGCTTAAATAATATGTGTAGCAAAAACTAAATACCCATAACGTAAGGAAAATAAAAAAACCTACACTAACATTGGATTCCCCTCACCTTATAGATGCTTCTTGAAGCTTCTATCACTCTATTCATTGAGTGCCTTGAGTTGTAGAATACATAGATTTTTTGTAGGTAATGAAGTGATGCCAGTCTCACTCTAGAATTGGTTTTCATGTTGAAGCACTTGTTGAAGAAGCTTGTACTTGGTGATATCTTGTAAGAATTATTTGAAGTAATAGAGAAAGTACCATGTTTTTGGAGGGTGGGGTTTTTTACCCAAAAGAGTTTTCCCCATGTATATTTGGTGTCACTGTTTTATACTTTCTTGTTGTTCTACTTTCATTATTATTTGTATGTGTTTCTCTTATTGTAATAGTAAAAGCTGTTATGTGAAATTTTTGTAACTCTCCCCTAATTAGATTACTGTAGGAAGTTTTTTCTGCTCACCTAGCTTCCTTTTAGTTGGTATTAGAGCCTAACAAACCTTGGTTCCTTTGTTGGGTTAGAAGGGTTTTTTGAGCTAATATTTGTTTCAGTGATAGCTTTGCAGAAGTGTGTATTTTGTAACCTTGTTGCAGGAAAGAGATGACAAACACATTTGGGAGGATTGAGATGGAAAAATTGAATGGTGGTAGTTTTGAGTTATGGAAGCTCAAAATGGAAGACATGTTAGTAGACTGAGACTTATGGCTTGCAATTTCTGGAACCAAACCTTCAGGAATGAAACAAGAGGATTGGGATCTCATGGATAGGAAACCCAAGGGTCTTATTAGACTCTATTTGGCTAATTCCATTCTCTTGAATGTCCATGAAGAGAAAACATTTTCTTCTTTGTAGAAGAAGCTTGGTGATGTATATCAACCTAAATCCATGGTAAAAAAAAAATTCCTAAGAAAGAAGATGTATTCTCTGAAAATGGAAGATGGAGGATCCATTGCAGATCACCTGAACTCTTTTAACATGTTGGTTGTACAACTAGGTTCTATTGGAGACAAAATAGATGAGCAAGACCATTGCATTCTTCTTTTATGTTCATTGTCAGACTCTTGGGATCACCTAGTAATGGCTATTGGAATAACTACTTCCACCTTCAAGATGGATGAGGTTGTTGCCTCAATACTATATGAGGAGATGTGAAGGAAGTCTCCTAAGATGGCCAAGGAGTCCATTGCAGTCTATGGCAGACCAATAAAGAGAAGCAAAAAGAAAAATAAGAAATCTAAGTCAAAGTCTCCAGGGAGATCAAAGTCTCATGGTAAGAAGTCCAAGGAAAAATGTTGGAATTGTGGTGAAGTCAAGGTCACATTCAAAAAGATTGCAAGAAGGAGAAGAAGAAGAACAACAAGTATTTCTCTAGTTCTGGATATGAGAAATCATCCCTCGATGATGGAGAAGCTTTTATTGCAGCCTTGGTAGCCCATGCATCAGATGATGTGTGGTTGATAGATTCGGGTGTATCCTTTCACATGACTTCTCATAGCGATTGGTTCTCTAAGTATGAGGAGGTCGATTGTGGAGAGGTGTACTTGGGTGATGACTCTCATCTAAAGATTGTTGGCCTTAGAAGAGTCAAAATCCAATTCCTTGATGGAAGAGTGAAGGGGATTGATGGTGTCTAGCATATCGTAGGTTTGCATTGAAACTTGTTTTTTGTGAGTAAATTGAATGATTCGGGAGTGCAAGTTGTTTTCTCTGGTGGAGAATGAAAGATGACTAGAGGAGCTATGGTGTTGTCTAAGGGAGTTTGTATTGGTACTCTATTTCAGCTTGATGCATGCAGTGTATAGTGCAATAGTTCTTGTGTTGTACCGAAGAAGAGACCTTTATATTCTTGTCCCTCACAATTATATTGTACAGAAAAGAAGTGTGTTGCATCTACGTGAGATGCTCATTTATTTTGCGTACCTAAGGGTGCTCATTCCTTGGAAATGAATCTTGCTACAAAGAGTACAGTGTTATAGCACCAACGACTTGGTCACATTGGTGAGAAGGGTCTTAGAACCCTAAAAAATAAGAGCTTTGTTGAAGGCCTTGATGATTGTAATCTCAAGTTTGAATTTTGTGAACATTGTGTGTATGGAAAAAACATTGTGTTTCTTTTTACTCTAGTTCTCATAAGTCTTCTAGGGTTTTGGACTATGTACATTCAGATGTTTTTGGTCATGTAAATGTTCCTTCGTTATCAAAATCTATATTGTTTTTCTCCTTTATAGATGATTACAGTAGAAGGACATTCGTTTATTTTCTCAGAAGTAAAGTTGAAGTCTTTAGTTGGTTTAAGGAGTTTAAGACCTTGGTAGAAAATTAGACTAGAAAAAAGATTAAGTGTTGGAGGACTCATAATGGTGTTGAGTTTTGTTTTGTAGAGTTTTTTTTTTTTTTAAAGAGCATGAGATTGAGAGACATAAGACAACTCCCTAAACTCCATAGAAAAATGGAGTTGTAGAGAGGATGAACAAAATGTTGATAAAGAGGGCTAGGAGTATGTTGAGTGGTGCTAGCTTTAAACAAAAAATTTGGGCTAAAGTGATAACCACTGCATGTTATTTGATCAATAGACCGCACACATCAATGCTTGTTGGTAAGATACCCATGGAGCATGGTTTGGTAAAAATTCTTCGACTAGAAATCTCAAAGTATTTGGTTGTGAAGCTTATGCTCATGCTCCAATTGAGAAGATGTCTAAGTTGGAGAACAAGTTTGTTAAGTGTATCTTTTTTAGCTATGGTTTTGGTGTGAAAGGGTACAAGCTTTTGGATCCACAAGCTCCAAAGGTTCTCTACAGTAGAAGTGTGATCTTCTGAGAGATGAAACCTTCCTTTTTTGAGCTGCAACCAAAGAAAGAGGAGAAATAAAAAATGGAGTTAGTTCAGATTCCAGCTACTTTGAAGAATAACCAAGTAATCATATTGGAGCTGATGATGAGGAGAGCTCAAGTATCTCTAAACTTTATGAAGAAGAAGAACCTCAACCTTAGCCTTTGAGGAGGTCTACATGAGTTAGGTCGCAACTGGAAAGGATTAGGTATTCATTTTTTGATTCCAGTTGTATATTTCCTTGATTACTAATATTGATGAGCCTAGGACTGTTAGAGAGGCTATGGGTATGAATGAATCAAATTCCAAGATGCAAGAAATGGATAGAGAAATGGATTTTTTAAAGAAAAATAAAACTTAGGATTTGGTGTACCTTTTCCTACTAGACGTAAAACTATTGGTTGTAAATGGGTTTTCAAGAAAAAATGTGGTCCTAATGGCAATATTGGGAAGAATAAAGCATGATTGGTTGCTAAGGGATATTCTGAGGTACAGGGAATTAATTATGGAGAGATATTCTCTCCTATAGCGAAGTTGACATCTAACTGGATTTTGTTGTCACTTGCAACAACATATGACTTAGAAGTGGAACATATGGATGTGAAGATAGTTTTCCTTCATGGTGATTTGGAGGAAGATATTTGCATGTCATATCCAGAGCATTCCATTGAAAAAGGTAAATAAAATTTGGTCTACAAACTCAAGAAGTCTCTTTATGGTTTGAAACAGTCTCCAAGAATGTGGTATCAGAAGTTCGATACGTATGTGTTGTCATTCGGTTTTCAAAGTTCTAAATTTGACCATGTTGTGTACACTTTAAAATTGATAATGGAAACATTCTCATTATTGTTCAATAGGTAGATGATATGTTGTTTATTGGGAATGGTAAGAGTATGATTTTAGATTTGAAGTTTCAATTGTCAAAAAACTTTGAGATAAAAAACCTAGGTGCAGCTAAGTACATTTTGGGAATAGAAATTATGAGAGACAAAGCTAATAGAAAACTTTGGTTAAGCCAAAGTAAGTATGTGAACTTTGTGTTGGACAGATTCAACATGGTAGATTGCAAATGTCAGTTAGTTGTCCCTGTGATGCAAGGAATGAAGCTTTTTGTCAATCATTGTCCAAAATCTCCTACTAAGATGGACGATATGACCAAAGTACCATATGCAAGTGTAGTTCGTAGTTTGATGTATGCGATGACATGTATGAGACTAGACATTTCCCAAGCAGTGGGATTCCTTAGTCATTTCATGGCTAATCTTGGACGAGCGCATTGGGATGTTGTTAAGAGAGTGTTTAGATATTTACGGGGTACTTCCAAGTATGCCTTGTGTTTTCATGGTTATCCTACTAGAATTTAGCATTATGTGAGCATTCGAAGATATGTGGATTTAGATTGGGCAGGTGACATTGATAGTAGAAGATCCACCAGTGGTTAAGTGTTTATAATGTTTAGTGGTGCTATCAGCTAGATGGGTAAGTGACAAGTTGTAGTCACTTTGACCATGACAGAGGTAGAGTATATGATAGTCACGGGTGATCCCATAATAGTGGTTTACAATTTTTGGCCAAACTGGACACTAAAATTATTATTTTTAACTGAATCTTCACATTTGGGAACCTATAGTGGCTAAACTGTGAGGAATTTGAAGATGGTGCAAACTAGAGTCTCATCAAATTTTATCTGTAGATTCTAAAAATATTTTTTTCAAATTTTTTGGAATCAAATTGTACTTCTTTTTCCATCTCCCACAAATTTTTTTTTTTCTTCAGAAAACAACATTTTTAAAAAGTTACACACACTGTATAACGCATAACTTTTTTCCATGAAGGAGAAAATTCTAATTCTTTCAAATTTATATTTTTAACTCTAATATCTAGTGCTTCCACTTGGTTAGATAGTTTTTTATTGAATATTTTTCCTTAATCAAGTTTCAAAGTCAAAACGAATTACAATCAGCAAGGGCGACCGTATAACGCGTAACTTTTTTTGTATATGTCAAATTTTTATTTTATTTTTTTTGTTGGATCAAGGACTTCAATATCTAGTGCACTCATATTTTTCAATTTTTTTTTTGATAATCTTCTACTTTTCCACAGGTGAAGAACAAAGAAATTCATTTTCGATGAAAAACCTATGTTTAATAAAACTTTAAAAACAAATACATAACAAAACCAAAACATATTAAAATTATATTCATTGGATAGCTTGTTATGAGGAATACCATAATCATTTCAAATAAATTTTAAATGAATTCATTTGATCCCCAAAAGCTAAATCAAAAGTGATTTTTATCAGCATTTTGATAGGTGTAAAGGAGATGCATTTATAGGTATGGTTTAAAACTAGTGAGGTTCTATCCAAGGGGGTTTGATCTAAGGTGATTTGATCAAACCCTCTTCAATTGGAATCCTTAAAATGGAACTTTTTAAGGCTTAAATCATTATATTTTCTAAAAGTATGTGATTTCAGCTAAAATACATTCCTCTCAGGAATTGTAAACCACTATTATGACAGCACCCTCACTCATGCTTGTAAGGAAGCTATTTGGCTTAAGAGATTGTGTTCTAATATTGGTTTAGATGCGGGAAAATTTACTATTTGCTATGACAACCAAGGTACAATTTTTCTAGCAAAGAATCCTACATTCCATTCTAGAAAAAAGCACATTGATGTACAGTATCATTTTTTTTGCAATATGGTAGAAGATAGAAAGGTGAACCTAGAAAGGGTTGACACTTTGGTGAATGTTGCAAATGCATTGAAAAAACCTATGAGCACAAAGAAGTTCAGATGGTGTTATGATTCAATGGGCCTTGAGGCCCTAAGCAGATGATTTTGTATGACTCTTGGTAAGTCTTCAACAAGTGGGAGAATGTTGGGATTAAAGTGTCACAACCTTAGATTCCTAACAATGATTTAATTGTTGTAATTTAATATATTTATTTATATTATTTAATTGTCTATGGTGTCATGTCATTAATTGGGACCCAGTGGCTTGGGTGGCATCCCTGTTGGAGGTTACTGGATGACACATCATCATCCCAAGTGGACATAGGCGTCCCACTTTGGAATCTATGACATATGACAGTTTCTATGACATGCCATAAGGCATATTTGAATGCATGGGTGAGAGTTGGAGCCCAAGTTGGGTTATGATAGGATGGAAGAGAATCAACTATTTTTAGTCATTTATAATAAACTCTCTTACAACTATAAGTGATGTCAACTATGAAAAATTCTATGATAGTTGTAAGATGTGTAAGGAATCTTTCATAAAAAAAATTAAGCATATTCTAGGTGCCCAAGCTTGGAAGAAGAATATTTTCATGTTTGAAACTTGTTAGGGGTGTAAGGGAATATTCCACATGTGTTCAAATGCATGTCTAAGGCGTTGGAAATTGTTCCATGTGGATTTGGATGCCCCTCACCTTCTAGATGCTTCTTGAATCTTGTATCACTCTATTTATTGAGTGTCTTGAGTTGTATAATGCATAGTTTGTTTGTGGGTAATGAAGTGGTGCTAGCATCACTCTAGAATAGGTCTCCGTGTTGAAGCACTTGTTGAAGAATCTTGTACTTTTTGATATCTTGTAACTATTTTTTAAAGTAATAGAGAAAGTACTGTGCTTTTGGGGGGTAGGAATTTTTACCCGAAAGGGTTTTCCCCATGCATATTTGGTGTCATTAGTTTATGCTTTCTTGTTCTTCTACATACATTATTCTTTGTACGTGCTTCTCTTATTGTAACAGTAAAATGTGTTAAAAGAAAATTTTGTAACTCTCCCCTAATTAGATTAGTGCAGGAAGTTGTTTTCGCTCATCGAGCTTCCTTTCATAACATACATATAGTTTTCTATTGGCATAATCCTTGAACCTCCTTTAGGTGCAACTGATAGTATATATAGCTCTCTCTATATAAAATTTTCTCCTCCTCTATCTCTTTCTTTTTCTTAATCTCTCCAAAGATCAATTAAACTATTAGATTTTTTATATTTTAATTTAATTTTATCTATTTAAAAATATATTATTTATTAATTGTAATAATTACATATTTATATTTAATAATTTTTATTGTAGAATATATAATAATAATAATAATAATAATAATATAACCTATATATACTATTATATATAATAATAAATATAATTATATTATATATATTTAATATTTTGTATTATATAAGATTATAATAATTTTTAATTAATAATCATAATAATTATATATATTCAGTAGTTTTGTTAAATAATATAATATATAATAATAATAAATAATATAATTATAGGTTGAGCATTTTGATTTCCCTAATTAAGGAAATGGGGGACCACACATATTGGAGAAGCATTTTGGAGAACAATAGTAAATTTTTGAAAAAATATTACCATTTTGGGTTGTCTTTGGCTTCTCATGGAGTAGATTGGCCTCATTGGGATGCCTATTCCCATCCTTTTGTGGAAGCATCACATAGATCAAAGTCTTCTTTAGTAGGAAAACCATTTTCTGTGTCAAAATTAATGATTTTTGATCAATCAAAAGGATTAGTGAATATCAATGGCCAAATTGATTCTCATCAAGGGTTTAAGCATTCCTTTGGGAATCCTTGTCTTATGAGAACGCTTAATTGGGAGAAACAAATCCCATTTAATATTTTTGGCTCGGATAAAGACCAGACTGAAAATATCTAGTCTTGGGCGGATGTCATTTCACAATGACTAGGTCCTGCAACATTCCCTAACAATATTTCTATCAAAGCTAGAGCTCCATTCAATCCAAAACCGATAAGGCACTATTCTTCCAATATAGATCTTGATGGGTCTGAGCCTTGCTCAGATAATTTTTCCTCCATGAAGGATACACTTGTGTCATATCTGAACAATATAGCTCAGAGGCACAAAGATTGTTATTAGATTCTCTGATTGGAACTAAGG
Source organism: Sequoia sempervirens (assembly GCA_007258455.2). Classification (NCBI taxonomy): domain Eukaryota; kingdom Viridiplantae; phylum Streptophyta; class Pinopsida; order Cupressales; family Cupressaceae; genus Sequoia; species Sequoia sempervirens. The sequence goes on from VDFB02353493.1 coordinate 207,138,369, forward strand.
AATGCTCATCAAAATGAGGTAGAACCCTTGCTAGAAGATGTAAATGGTTTGAATTCTTTTTCTTTTCCAAAAATTTCTCCTTCTAGGAAAAATGTGCATCAAAATGAACATAACAAAAAAGTAAGCATGAAATGGACTCATAAAGGATGTCCTCCTCAACTCTCTATGATAGATTATGAAATTGTGGATCTTGCTCAAATTTCTCTCTCTTAAGAAACTTTATCTGCACAAATAAAGGATCTTACAGATCATGCTTTAATATGTAAATTCTAGAATTTTTTACCTAGTACTGAAACTTTAAAAGCATTAATTTTCTCTAAATGGGATGGGGCTAATCAGGTTTTTTTTTACCTAGTACTTCAACTTTAAAAGCATTAATTTTCTCTAAATGGGATGGGGCTAAGCAGAGAGATTTGGTTTTACAAGATAAGTCTTAGTTTTCTGAGGGTTCTAGGTTGTTTACTCTAGGATGGGTTCCAAATTTTGATCCCTTTTCTGCTGTAATGAAATTGGTTCCCTTCTAGCTCTAGATTCCTACTCTGTCACTTGAATATAGGGAACCTGAAATTTTAGAAACCATTGCTAATAATTTGGGGGGCTTTTTTTTTGTCATGATATGGAGTTTTGCAAACAACTAGATAAGTAGATTAGGGTTTGTGTTTTGTTAAACACTTCAAAGGAATTTCCATCTTCATTCAAAATACATTCAAATAATGGGTTATAATCCTCGTTGAAATTCCAAAGAATGTGTGTACTTTTTTCCATTTACCAGGGAATTCTTCCCATCAGTACGAATCAAATGAAATGGGGCCAGTTGTGAGTCAAAGTGTTTTAGGATTAGGTGATTTAAATATTACTAAGCATCAATCTCAAAGTGATACAAATTGGGTGAATAATGTCTTGACAGTATTTTCTTCTTCATCCCCGCCTATGGTCGGTTTGGCTCTGTATGATGAACTAGCTAGGAACGAGAATTCTGTAGTGTTTGAAGTTTGTTCTTCAAAAATAGGATCTCTATCAATTGCATAAAAAATCAATTCTATTATGTTGGAACAGAATCGGGGGAATCATATTTATAATCATCATTAGGGGGATTCTGATTCCTTAAAGGTCACTACACCTTTCCAAAGTGGTAGAGTGAAACATAGAATTTTGGAACCTTATGAACTACTCTTGCACTTCTAGGGTTTTTCAATTAAAAGGAGAGAGATAGGACCAAAAACATAGTAACAAGACTTAGACTCAGCTTGGACTTGGCGAGGGTGACTCGACTCGGCGACTCGGTGACTCAGGACTCCGACTCGGCCTAAACTCGAAAAAATGAAAAAAAGTTGAAAAAACCCTAGAAATTTAGAGATTGTTAAGGATTCAAAACTTGTTTCAAGCACCCTTTATTGAATACAACACAAATAAAATAAAATTTGATCACATACAAAAGTATACAATGATCACATAAGTATAACTATAAAGTACACAAATTGTAGTTGCGCTGCTGAAGGAAATAACTTACTTAGATATATAAAATTAGTCAAATGTATACAAAACTCATGGAATATAAAATAAATGATATAAAATGTTCCATACAAATATGAAATATCAAGATTCAAAACAATAGCTATAAGTCTATGAATCTATGGCATAGTGGAGCCAGTATCCTTCCTACGAAGGCGTTTAAGGGTTCTGGATGATGTTGCAGCTACAGCCATAGTCTTTGCCTATGTCTGACTCTCCATGACACTCTCACCAATAGTAGCTATGTCTCCTCATGCTCTAGCCTCCTCCTCAGCCATGGCTACAACCTTAGCCTCTCTTTGCCTGGTCCACCCAATCAAGGTCCTCGTCACTAAAGACTACATCTATAGCCTCAGTGATCCACTTAGACTATGGATCAACCTCCTCTAGATTGATTGGGGTGTTGTCATGGTCAAAAAGCTTCCTATATTTGAGCTGAAGGTTGTAATGAACATATACCAAGTCATTCATCCTCTCCACTATCAATCTATTGTGCTTCTTGGAGTGTATGTGCTCAAACATACTCCAATTGAGCTCACAACAAGATGAACTACATGGCTGGCTCAATATACAAATGGCAATGGATTGTAGGTTCGGTGTATCAAAACCAAACATCTCCCACCATTTATTTGAGATGAGAAAAAGAAACAAAATCAATCTCATTTCAAGTTTCAAGTTCAAGTTCAACATTTAATAATAAATTATAATATAAAAAGATGAAAATTATTCCCTTAAATTTATATTTTTACCTGGCAGTAATGTTGTCCTATTATCTTTGCATAATTTACATGCAAAGAAGTCTCCTTGTGCCTTACTGAAGGCATCTATCTCCTGCACTATCTGTGTAGTAACAACGGACAACATCTGCTCTATTGTCGAGTAGAGCCCACTAAGAACCTCTTTATCTGCACATAGATCATGGCAGAATTGGAAGGCCAGATTTAGGAAACATGCAGCTACATGGATGGGCCTATGAAGTTGGTTTTGCCATCTCCTATCAATGATATCCCAAATGGGAGAATACTTCTCCTTAACTCCACCATAGACTGATCTAATGGCCTCTTTGGCCCTATCCATGCCCTCATATATGTAGTACATTGCGGTCCCCATCTACAACTCATAGGAGAACTAGCAAGGGCTCAATAAACTGTAAAGTGCAAACATGTTTCACAAATAAGTGTGAAGGAAAATAAACAAATAAAAGTAAGATATGATTAAAAATTGAAACATAATAAAGAATTAAATTTTACCTTCACAATCTCGTCCACTGGTTTCCAAAACCCTTGCTCATCAAAAATGCAATCAGCCACAACAATCCCTGCAGTGCTTGTAGAAAAGGATGAGGAAGACCACTCCTCACTAGTAAACATGCGCCTTAAAGCTACCTTTGACTGAATCAAGGATTGCATCATGATAAAATTTGTTGCAAACCTAGTCATGCCAGGATGAGACAACACCCTCAACCCCGTGTATTGCCTCATAAGGTTACGCACCCATGTGTGATTGTATACAAATTTGCAAATATTTTTTGTTGCATCCACACATGTTTTGATCCATGGGAGCTTTCCAAGATCCTCCAACATGAGGTCAATGCAATGGGTGTCACATGGAGTCCAAAATATAGTAGGGTGCCTCTCCATCAATAATCTACCAGCAACAACATAATTTGCTGCATTATCTATCACCACTTGCACTACATTCTCTTCCCCCACATCAGCTATCACCTCCTCTATAGCCTCACACATGTATGTGGCATTTTTGAATTGGGTAGAAGCATCAATGGACTTCATGAAGATGGTGTCACCTAAAAAAAAAGCAAAACCAATTATTCAATAAATTAAAAAACATAAATCAGCCATATTAAATTATTAATCACTAAATCAAATTCAAATTTCAATGCATTGAGGGAAGTACAATTACCTCTGGAGGAAACTAGGAAATTAGGCAGTGTCCTATTTCTCCTATTGATCCAACCATCAGTCATGATGGTGCAACCAATCCTCCTCCACTGCATGTACTGCTCCTCTAATTGTGCTTTCAAATCTGCCACCTTTTGAGTCAAAAGTGGGCCCTTTAATTCATCTTCACTAGGGGATTTGAACCCCGCCCCACATATGGTTATGGAATCAATCATTTTTTGCCAGAAAGGTGACCTAAAACATGTCATTATAAATAAATTAATAAGTTACATAAGTATTGTAAAATGAAAAGTTTTAAGTTTTTAACTTTAAATTTGAATTCAATAATGAGATACATCTAGATTCTAAAATTTAAATATAAATTTTAAAATAATTAAATGCAAAATAATTACTTGGCTACATGGAAGGGAATGGTGCAGTAGTACCAAAAGTCTGCAATTGTCTTTTTTGTTGCATCATGTGTGTCCTTGTTCCAACCCATGCTCTCAAGTGACGATTGGGAACCAGGAGTAGTGCGTGGTACAAAATATGAGTCCACCCTAGATTTACAAACTCTAGAGAGAATGCTAATATTGCCACTACCACTAGTAGTACTTAGCAATGCCACCAACACTAGGAGCATGCACAGGCATAGCTGGTGTAGAAGCAAAAGCACTAGCACTAGGACGGTATGGAGGCATGGAAGAAGCATCTCTGACTCCAAAACTCGCCAACTCCTACCTCTATTTCTTTTTCATTTCTTTTTGCATTTCAAAAGTTTCTAATTGCACGTGCACTTCATGAACAACCTCAGGAGGTGCTACAGTGCAGCCCACTAAATCATGGATGGGTATGTGTGCAAGATGGTATTTTAATCTATTTATGCCTCCATGATATATTGTTTTGCAGTAGTTACATTTTTCTTCTCCTCTTTTCATTCCAGGAAAGATTTCAACATGTTTCCAAGCAGGGTCTTTTCTGCTGGGGTTTGAGACATTGTGAAAATAATAATATGGTTTGATTTGCAAATGAATGTGGCTGAAATAACAAGTAGGGTTTCTAAAATTATTTAAGTTGCAAGTAGGGTTTGTAAAAAAACATGCAAACTCAAAAAAATAATGATTTTACAAATTACAATGAATTATTTGTTAAAAAAATACAAAAAAACCAATAAAAATCAAGCTTACCTCTTAGATTTGGCTTGGAATGCAATGCAAACTCCTCCCAATCACTGGTAATGAGCTCTCAATGCACCTCCTTGCTGGTATGAAGCTTCCCAAATGATATATGACCTTGGATTTGTCTTCAATAGCTTGTTAGTTGCCCTCTCCTCTTCTCCTATCTTTCCAAATGAATGAAATGAGGTTGCTTTTAGGGCTGGGGAGATAATATAAGACCAAAAAAAAAACAAAATTAAACTATTTTTTTTGTTTTTTTAATTTTCTTTTTGGCTTACTGTCGCCGGCCGCGTCCAGGTATTGGGACTCACCTAGATACGACGCTTCCAATGTGTCCGGTGAGTTCGGCCTAGATGCAACTAGACGCGGCCACGTCCGCTCTCGTGCTGCCAAGACTTGGCCAGGGTTGCACGGCTCGAGACTCACCGAGTCCTGGCGAGTTCGGGCGAGTCTCGTAACTATGACAAAAATTTCTTATAGTTCACTCAAATCAGAATGTATGCAATGTTGTTTAATGTAAATGAACTTAACTAAATCCAATTGACTAATTTGAATGACTGAAAATGAATGCAAAAGTGACATTTATGCCTTGTTTGAAAACATATTGTGATATGCAAACAATGAAGAAAATGAATGAAATGTGCATAACAGAAAGAGATGGGTTAAATCATAGTGCACCTGGGAAAAGTATGATGAACTTGGAATTTTTTGGATGTTGGATGAGATCACTAATTTTTAATAGTGGGACTCATTCGCCCAGGGTGGCGAATCAGTCCTCCTCCTGGTGAAAAGTGTTAGGAGCTGGTTTTTGTCTGGCAGGATCCAGAATCTGACAAAATTTAGAATTCCAGTCCAAAGGAGGTGAATCAATCCTCTCCCAAATTTCTAAAAAATCAGAAGACAACTCTTCAACACCTATTCTGGAAATGTCTACTTGTCAAGTTTTCAAAGTCAGTTCTATAGACAATAGACAAATAACTCTCTCCAAGCATGAAATTGTCTTAAGTTGATTTCGAAATCAATCTTCAACACCTAATAACCTATCAAATTTTCACACAAAGGGCTACCAAAAAACATGCAAAAAGGGAAAAATGATTAAGGGTTAGTGAATAGGGGTTTTCCTTTGTCAAACCCCACTTTTGGTAATTAAACCCTTGAAAAGATAATGAAATGAAAGAGAAAGATAAAATAATAACATGTAGGTTCTATCAACTTACCTAACCCTTGATGATGCAAGTATGAAGTAATGTCAATGGCTGCTTCAAATGTGCTTGAATACTTGAGTGACTAGGTGGATAAGTGAACTTGATGAATGGGGATTAGAATGAGATGAAAATCACTTATTTATACAATTATTGTGCCTTAGTATCCATTCATAACTCATCACAGGCCGACATCAAGTGATTTTCAATAAAATCCTAAAAGAAAATTTAAAATATTTTGAATTTGGGGTCGAGGGGGACTCATTCGCCACCCATGGTGAATGGGTCCCACCTAGGACCTAAAATCATGTGTCAAGAAAAATGTTGTATTTAATGTTATTTTTTGGGATAACATTCAAAAATACACTTAATTACAACTTATGAGGGCATAAAGAGACCAAATAAAGTATGAGAAGGGTGTAAATAGTGAAAATATGCCTAGAAGAGCATGAAATCTTGTTACAAGACTTTACAACACCTCAAAATAGGACTTGTTGATGAGCAAAAAAGGTTGTTTTTAGGTAAATTGTATTCAATAGAGTCTAGAAGAATGTAGAAATGTCTTACAACACTTCACAACACCTTTAAAAGATGTCGTTCTTTGAATTTTAGTACCTAAATAAGCATGTTCAAGCCATGCTACAACATTAAATTAGAGCAACATAGTTCCAACACCATGAAAGAAGACCTAAAAGGCCATGAAAATGACAAGGGGCCATTTTTCTATGACACAGAGAGTATCAAGTTTTATTGTGAATTTACCCAAGGGTTGGCTATCAAAGTTAGAGTTCTTTCCTTGGGAAAGATCTTTTTTTTTATATACCCCGAGCCTTTTTATAGGTAATAGTAGGCAGTTAGATGGAATAGTTTCAAAGTTGATGTGGAATAATACTTTGATACCTAATTATAATAGTCAACTTGAAACTCATGAGACATCATTTCCATTCATGTCGTCTCATAGTAAAAATGTTATGGAAGGACTAGTATTACATGATGAACATGCTCTAGATGATCATGACAGTTTGGAAATCTTGGTAGATCGTATTGAAAATATGGTAGTGTTCCATAGAAAAAAGGACCCTTTGCTTAACATGGGATTAATTCATTATTAATTAGACTTAGTGAGGCATTAATTTAGTGTTTTGAGGTATTTTATGCATCCACACTAGGCCTTGAACCCTTGAAAACTGAATAAAATGCTTTTAATGACATCTTGTGAAGGTGTTGTGAAGTGTTGTAAGACATTTATACACTCTTCTAGACTCTATTTATTGTAATTCACCTAAAAATCACCTTTTTATTCATTATTAAGTACTATTTTGAAGTGTTGTAAAGTCTTGTAACAAGATTTCATGCTTTTCTAGGCACATCTTCACTATTTATCCCTTTGTCATGCTTTATTTGACCCCTTTATGCCCTCATATGCTCTAATTAAGTGTACTTTTGAATGTAATCCCAACAAACAACATTAAATACAACATATTTTCTGACACATATTTTTAGGTCCTAAGTGGGACCCATTCACCATGAGTGGCGAATGAGTTCCCCTTGGCTCCAAATTCATTTTTTTTAAATTTTCCTTTTGGGTTTTTATTCAAAATCACTTGATGTTGGCCTATGATAAGGTATGAATGGTTAACTAAGGCACAATTGTGTATAAATATGTGATTTTCACCTCATCTTTTACATCTTCTTTCATCCTCCATCTCACATTCATCTCTTAATCTCATAACTCATTCACAACATTCAAGTTAAGCAAGTTAGGGATTGCACATTGCAAGCCATTGATTTAGCTTCCTAAGACATCCAAGGGAAGATTCTACATTTTTTTTTGCTGACTTTCAATATCTATCATCATGGAAAGGTAATCTATTCCATTGTTGAATGTTTCATTACTTTCTTTTATCATTTTGGTTTAATTACCTAAAAGGGGTTTGATCAAGGAAAACCCCCATGCCCTAACAATCAACATTTCTTCTTCTCTTCTGTGTTTGTAGATTTAGGTCCTTTGGAAGTTTGGAAATCATTGAAGATCAAGTTACAAGGTTGCTAAAGTCCTCTCCTCATTCAACAAGCAAAAATATCAACAAAAATCCATTTTCAGACCTGTAAATTAGAGTTTTGGAAGCGGACACCTGTAGAAGTCTAAAGTGCAGATCGAAAGCTCTAGAATCCACTCTTGAATATTCAAAAATTCAAAAGTGGACTCATTCACAATGGGTGGTGAATGAGTTCCATTTCTAGGTCATTTTTGTGATTTCTACATTTTCTGACACCCGTTTGACATAAATATGTTTCAACTCAGTTTACCAGAACTGGGACTGATTCGTCGAGAATGGTGAATGAGTCCCTCCAAGCCTAAAAAACATCATCAACAACATTTCAAAAGAAATTTCTAATCGTCTTCAACATTCCAGGTGTACATCTTCAGTCTGATTCATTTCTGTTGCAATTTTCTATTCATTTGTAGGTGATTTTGCATAACACAATGTGTTTTCAAACAATTTGTTTTCTTTTAGTTTTTATCCATTAATCAATCAATTATATTAGTTTCTTGTATTTAAACATTAAATATCTATGCATATTGCATCCTTATTCTATCCATATCACACTAATCTTTGAATGTAAACATAAGCATTTTTGGACCCGTCTTTCTCCTTTTAGGTGAAAAACCCTAGAAGTGCTAGAAAGAAAGTAGGTCCCAAAAATATATGTTTCAGGTAGGATCAAATATTTTTGATGAAATTTTTGAGGAAGTAACCAAGGAAGAAGGGGAGTTGTTGCCATAAAATTTTGACATTACTATGCCTCCTTTTTCAACAAATTTTGTAGATGTCCCACATGGAAACAATGAACAGTTTGTAACAAATTCTAATAGTGAAACTCGAAAGAGTAGTGAATATGTGGGTGTTTTCAACTTCTCAAAACATTTAACAATTATTCAAACTCCTCTTGTTCCACCTGCAATCAAGTCACCTGGTAAAAGATGTAGGAATTCAAATGCATTTAACTTGCAGGAGGAGATTGCTTTAGGAGTACAGTTAACATTAGATGGTAATATAAAGAAAAGATTGAGGGGAGCAAGGATCTCTCCTCAATCAATATGAAGATTATTTATTGGAATGTTAGGGGTTTAGACACCCCTAACAAATGAGCCTTAATTGAACAACAAATTAATTTATTAGGGGTTGATATTATTTTATTACAAGAGACTAAGTTTTCCAAGGAAAGTTATGAAAGTATAATATTCAAGTGGACTAACTGAAAGTCATATCATTCTATTGGTCAAGGAGAATCTGTGGGATTGTTAAAATTATGGAATACCAAATCAATTTAGCTGGAACCCATCACTAATAATCCACATTGGCAATTGCAGTGTGTTACCCATTTTGATTTATCCTTCTTGTTAGTTAATGTGTATACACCAAATTCAATAGCAGGAAAACACAAGCTTTGGAAGGAGTTTGAGTTAATTCTTGATTAGTTGGGAGTTGAAAAAATTATACTTGTTGGAGATTTCAATGCAATATTATCTCTTAATGAAAAAACTAGAGGAATCATACCTCCTCACAAGATACTGGAAGATTTCAGTAAGTGTGTTCATGATAATGCACTTTCAGATGTACAACCTCAAAAAGGAATGTGCACATTGACAAATAAAAGGCGATATTTTTTGACAATAGATGTATGGCTTGACAAATTTCTAATTTCTTCAAATTGGGTAGTAGATATGTATACACAAATGTCAAAAATATTACCTTGGTCTAGATCTAATCACTTTCCTACTTGTCTCAATCTTGAAGTAGCCAATTCACCTCAGAAATGGATTGCTTCATTTAAATTTGAATCTATGTGGTTTAGACATAATTACTTCTTTTCATTATTGAAATCATGGTGGATATAGGCTCCGTATGAGGTAGGATCCATTATGTACAGGTTTTGTAAGAGAATGAAATTTATGAAAGATTAGATAAAACAATGGAATATACATGTTTTCAAGAATATATTACATCAAAAGGATCTAGTTTCAAAAGAGTTGGCAGTGGTGAATGAGCAGATTATAAGTTAGGGACTAAACCAACAATCTTTTGAAAGACAAAAAAATCTACAAGTAGAATGGGAAGAGTTAGTGTTACATGAGGAGTTTTATTGGCGATAAAAATTACGTGAGTTGTGGCTCAAATAAGGAGATAAGAATACTAAATATTTCCATATGTTAGCTCAAATTAAGAAAGCTAAGAATGCAATGTTTTGTATTCAAGAAACCCCTTCAGGAAAATGTTTAAACAATGAAGTGGATATTTGAAATGAAGGTGTTAAATTCTTTTTTATCTGCTATTTGCACCCACAAATCAAATAGATCAGTTTGGGGTTGATTGAGAGGACATGTTACAAGCAATCCCTACTTTTGTCACTGAACAAGATAATGAATGGCTCAACAAACCTTTCACTCTTGATGAAGTGAAAGCGGTTGCTTTTTCACTTAAATCAAACAAGGCCCCTAGACCTGATAGATTTACAACATGATTCTTTCAAAAATGTTGGGAATTTATAGGAAATGACTTACTCAAGGCACTAGAGGATTCGAGAAATTACTATTCTATGCTCAAATAGTTTAATGTAACACATATTGCATTAATTTTGAAGGTTAAGGATCCCAAGTCTTTCATGGAATTTAGGCCTATTTCTCTTTGCAACATGATTTATAAGACTTTTACTAAAGCAATATATCTTCATTTGTTACCTATCATTCCAAAGCTTATATAAGAAGAGCAAGGTGGATTTGTCCCAGGCAAGGAAACAATGGAGGGAGATCTTATGGCACATGAAATTTTTCATTCTATTTCTTTGCATAAAATTCCTTCATTTATCATCAAGCTTGACATGATGAAAGCTTATGATAAAGTGGACTAGTCTTTTTTGATATAAATTTTGAAGAAGTTTGGTTTTACTATATCAGATGGTGTAAATGGGTCCTTTCATGTTTAAGTGGTTCCAAGTTTTCAATATTAATTAATGGTACATCATCAAGTTCTTTTAGTTCCACTCAAGGAGTGAGGCAAGGTGATCCAAAATTGCCTTTTTTATTCATAGTACTAGCTGAAGCTCTAATTATGACAGTCAAACAATCCCATTCACAAGAATTGTGGAAAGGAACTGCAATTCCTCTTACTGATCTATCAGTCACCCATTCTTTTTTTGTTGATGACACACTATTATTTGGATCAGCTCAAGTACAAGAGGCTAAACATATCAAGTATGTATTAGATAAATTTTCACAAGCTTCTGGTCAACAAATAAATGCTAAAAAAATCAAAGATCTGCACCTTTCATAACAAATAAAGTTTACAAAAGAGAATTGTCAATCTTTTGGGGTTTCAAACAGTGGAATTACCTTGCAAGCATCTCGGGATCCCATTATTTTTAGTGGAAAACAAAATTTATTATTGGGATAACATTATTCAAAGTATTCAAAAGAGAATTACATCTTGGAAAGGTAGATGGTTGTAACTTTTAGGTCACATATTATTGATAAAATTTGTCATTTCTTCCATCCCCAATTATTTTATGGCAGTGATAAAAGCACCAAAATCTATGATTTTAATAATTGAAAAAATAATCAAGGATTTTTTATGGAATGGAAACATTGATAATAAAAATAAGATATCTCTTATATCTTTAGAAAAATTGTGTACAAAAATCCAAATGAGGTGCAGGAAAAGATAAATTATTAGTTCAGAATCAGGCACTGGGTACTAAGCTAGTGTGGCACATATATCCTAAGTCACATTCCAAATGGTGCAAAGTTATGCAAGCCAATTATTTAGATAATATGGACCCTGAGATAATTTTTACAACTTCAAACCTACCGCAAGGATCTACAATGTGGAATTTCTCGTTGTCTTCTAGAAAGGTAATCTTACCATTCCTTACATGGGAAATAAATGATGGTTTAAAGGAATTTTTTTTGCAAGATTCATGGAGGGGTCATTCACCATTAAATTCATCTAATAGTTTGTATGATATTCAATTTCAACTCTATGCAAGGTGGGGTGATAAAGTAAGTGATTACTACAACAGTATAGATGCTTGTACGTGAAAGGTAAGGTGGAGAGATGTCTCTGATATTGACTATCCACATGGGCAGAAAGTGGAATTCTTAAGAAGTTAAGCTGAGAGGAGTGTATATTTGTCACAAAGGGAGGATAACTTGTTATGGGCCCCTTCAAAAGATGGAAACTACACAGTTAAAATGGGATATATGGTACTAATGAATCAAGGAGAAAATATCAAACCACAAAGAGCCCTATCATTCTATTGTGATTCCTCGGTACTTCGAAAGGTGGGATGTTTCTCATTGTTGGCTATCAAAAGAAGAATTTTTACAAGTGATAGGCTTGTAAAACTTGCAATTGCAGTCCAGTTTACATGTGTCCTTTGTGAAAATGAGGTTGAAGAAGTAAATCATCTTTTTATTCACTACCCCTTTGCTTCTCAATGTTGGTCATTTATTAAGGATAAATTAAGTTGGTATGCTCCACTACCAAACAACTTGTGGTATTTGTTCTCAAGTTGGTTAGTATTGCATAAATCTGCATTGTTTGCTTGTTTATGGAGAGTGATTTCTTTTGTAGTCTTGTGGACCATATGGTGGGAATGAAAAAGAAGAATCTTTAGGAATGAAAAAATGAAGTTTGATCAAGTCCTCAAGAAATTGGAATCTTCAATAACAGAAATATCAAATTGCTATGTTTTGAAGACCAAACATGTTGGATCAATGTTCACAAATTGGGACTCAAAGGTTATGCAGAAATGGAATAATATTGCTCTACCATTTAAAGGAAGCCAACATAAAAATTCAAGTCAAAAATTGGATAGAAGTAGAATTCAATGGACCCCACCTATGGAAGGATATTTAAAGTTAAATTTTGATGGTGCTTCATGAGGGAATCCATGTATGTCAAGGGCATGGGTTATAATTAGAGATCACAAAGGACTTCTAATCTCAGCAATGTCTTTAAAATTACCGAAGGGAACAAACAATGTTGCAAAAGCACAAGATTTACTTCATGGATTGCAACTAGCATACATGACCTAAATCTAAAAGACTTGGAAATTGAAGGAGACTCATTAATTATTGTAAATACCTGTAGGGAAAAAAATTTCTTGTTGGAGAATCAATTATGTAATGCAATAGGCTTGGAAGCTAATTGAAAAGTTTAGGTCTATGCAGATAAGACACACATATAGGGAGGGTAACCTGATGGAAGATAAATTTTCAAATGTTAGTTGTGATAAAGATCAACAGGTACAGTTGTATGAAGCTAACATGGATGAGATAGCACAAGAACTTAAAATTGCTATTAAGAAGGAAACTATCATCTAGAATTTGATGAGAAGTTAAGCATGTTATAACATATTACTTATTTTTCAAAAATGAGTAATAAAGGAAATCATATAAAAAGAGAAGAAATTAATAAGGGAGCTATGGATTAATGCTCATGTCAAGAAGAGGGAGTTTTAATTGCACGTGGATGATGTCAGTGTGATAAAGTTAGATCATATTGCTATATATTGCTAAATATGGAGGAGCCTCTATAAAATAAGGGTCGGCTAAATATTACATTAAGCACAAGATTTTCAAAAACATCATTAGTGTTCTACAAATTTTGTCACATCATAGTCCATTCTATTAGATTATAAATTAATACCATGCTATTAGCATGTGTAAAAGTGTGATTTTGAAACTAATCCAACCTTATCTTGTACAACATAAGTGTAATCTATAGAAAGAATGACTGTCAGCATGTGTAAAATCTTTGGAATCCTCAAGGAAATATTTCTTCGAAAGAATATATCAAAGGAACTCCATTCATACTTAGTATGGGTCTGAAGAGGAAAGTTTTTGAGTGCTAAGCTTAAGATAGAAACATATGGGGATAATCCTAAAAGGCTAAAGTTTTGGTTTTCATTTTTTCACATGTTCTTCTAAGGAAAGGCCATCATTATCATTTTATAGCATCAGCCAAATCATTGTTTTTGAGTTAGGTCATTTATCCATTGCCATGCAACAATGTGTGTGAATCTAGATTTTGTATTCACATCAAGCCTAATTTGTACAAAGCAAATGGAATTTGCAAAATGAAAACATGGATTGGAATGTGCTTTAAAATAACAAAGCATAGAAGATATAATCATTCACATGATTATATATGTTGTGGCAATATTTTATCAAAAAATTTAACAAGAATCCCATCAACCATAACAAAGGTATGTTTTAATTTTAATTAACAAGTGTCAAATTTTTGTAGGTCCTAAGAAATTGGGGGCGTCTCTAGTTGCAAAATCATGGATTTGATTTGGTTAAAATGTGGGAGAAAATGATCCTGCATGTGGCAAATTTTAATTTGTTTCTATTTTTTTGGAAAGAATTTGGGTTCCACTTCTATTAAAGTGAAGGGTTGTATAGAAACTATGCATTACATAAAGGTGGATGTCAATCAGATAGGGCTGCCCTCTAGCACCAGCTCTCTTTGTCATTGCTTTTGATGCCCTTCACTACTTACTTAGGGAGAGAACTGTGTCCCCCAGGATCAAAGGCATAAAGCTCCCAGACCAGACTGAGATCCTGAACATCAAGTTTGTTGATGATATGGCCATATTCCTTGAGCTGGAGGAAGAAAACATGCATGCCCATATGGAGAAATTAACTCTTTTCTACCAGGCGTCTGGTGCAAAAGTCTCGATTGCTAAATATAGTCTCCTCAGTTTGCAGGAGGCCCCACCCAATTGGGTTAAGCATTATGAGTTCCAATGGGGAGGTCCTAATAAGCAAGTTAGATATCTTGGAGTTCCTTTTGCTGTCAATCCCAACTTGAAGGATATGTGGCTCTGGATTAGGGAGAAAATTGAAAAGAAGATGGCGGGATGGAATAAATAGTACCTATCACTGGCTGGGAGAGTTCAAGTTTGTCAGAAGATCCTTTCTTCGTACTCTATTTTGCCTCGGTTTGGTTCTTTAGCAATTATCAAGTTAATGAAATCTAGAAGAGAATTAGGTCCTTCCTTTGGTGAGATGGGAAAGGTAGAAGGAAAAATAACTCAGTTAATTGGAATTGGTGCTGCCTTGACAAGTCACGAGGTGGGATTGGTTTGAAGGACCTTAGACTTCAGGGCACTACTCTGGCTACCAAGTGGATCATAAAGGTGCTTTTTGGCAATGAGCCTTGGAAAATCCTTGTGAGGAACAACATCCTTTTATCCACCCCCAAGAACGCTAAATCTTGGAAAGCCCTGCCCATTAGTGATATTATCTTTGGCAAGCATCCTATGGTCCATGTCGGTTCCATAGTTTTTAAAATCTTATGGAAAGCTTGGGAATCGGTTAAGCACAATGTGAGGCTGACTAAAGATTATATTTATTCTAGCAACAATAATATCATTTGCTACCCCTTCAGTTCCATTTGGTGGAACCTAGATCATAAGTCTAAACCCCTGGCTTTACTTCAGGGCTATTCTGTGAAGAAGTGGGCTCAGAAAGGAATCCTCACCTTCAAAGATATTCTCTCAAGTGGTCATATTAGAGACTAGAGCAGCTTGGCTAATGCATTCAATCTGATTGACTCCAGTTTGAGGACTTATAATACCCTCCATATGGCCTGTAGAGATGTTAGTTTTCCAAATGACATGGACAAGACCCTGAACATTGCCAATGACTTTGTCTGGAAAGATGGTTCAGTGCTATCTAATTTAAAAGCTAAAACAATTTATAATACTCTCACCAATGATAGTTCTATTAAGGATCATCTCAATAACTATTGGAATGTCTCTCTTTCTGATACTCAATGGAAAAATGTGTTCAATACCATGTGGTACAATGTTAAGGAGCCCAAGAAGGCTCACTTTAGGTGGTTAATCATTCTACACACAGTTCCTTTCAAAATCAATTCTAATGATATAGATATTTGTAGTCTATGTAGAACTCTTGAATCCATCAATCATATTTTTTTTGATTGCATGTATGCTAAAGAAGTTTGGAAATGTTTTTGTAAAAAGTTATACATTTGGGATAGAAATGACAGATTCTTGTGGGAACATGTTATTCTTTATGAAATGAAGCTTAATAAAGATTTTAAATTATTCTAGTTTTGTTTATCCACTGAGATTTTGTGGCATCTCTGGATTTCTAGGAATGAGGAGAAGTTTAAGAGTAGCAGGAGATCGCTTACTAAGTCTTCTAAAAGACTCACATGTGTTAGTATTATTTCGCAGGTTGTGGTGCAATTGGAGATCACATTGTCTGAATTCTGGAGGCAGCTGAGGGAGGGTGCAATGATGGTTCTTAGGGAGGCGCTAAATTCTAAACATGCCCACCACAAAGACATTAAGGAAGATGGATTTTTTCTGAGGGCCCTTCATGAGTTCTAGAAGGAATTTAATAAGGCTGATGCTTCATCCGCTTGAGGTTGTTTTTGTTATTAATTGCAGAATTGTGTACAAATAGAACATCAAACGTAATACATTCAGAGACCTGAGTTTCAGTTATAACTGGCAAATAAGTCTATAAATTGGCATTATGTTTAGATTTGGGCCTTTTGTATATGTATTTCCAACTTTCTAGATTTAGTTTTAGCGGGTTAGATTGTTGTATAAGGCTGTTGTGAGACTTATCTTGGGGTCCTTATGCAAGGTTGTAGTATTTAAGTTTATTTTGTATGTTTCAGTCTCAACCTTTGTAAAGTGTAGCCTTCCTGTGCAGTATACATTAATTGATGGTTGCTTGTTGTAATGATTTATTCAACTATATTTAATACAAAAAAAAGCTCATAATAATTTAAAGTCAAGCTCAGAATGGTGTAATGCTTGGGGTCTACTTTTGCAGGTGTTGCGTGATCAACATAAACAAAGATTTGTGATTCCATACCGGTGGCTTTTTTGTTGGGTATGCTTTATGCAAAGAAGAAAAGAATATAATCTTACTTCTTTTCATAGTTCTAGTTGATGGTTTCTTTACAATATGTTGTTCATTCTATTTGATTATAGTAGTACACTTTGGGAAAATTCTAGTTAATACAAAATTAAGAGATGTAGTGTGTAATATCTCTGCACTTTGTTAAGACATTGTTGGGTCAATATTGTGGTGAAATTTTTTTCTAACAATATTTTTTGTTTAATGAATTTCTTAGAATAATATCGTTATTCAGTTCTCTAGCTAGTGTATTGAGCAGGGGCTTCACAAACTTCTTTTGCACCCATTTATCTTCACTCTTATTTTTTGGGTAGTGTGTTGTACATAGGACATTCATTTTATTCACTCAATTATTTCATCATGGAGTTTATGCCACCAAATCACGGAGCTTTGTTTTCAATCCAAGAGTGAGAGATTCCATTCTCCAAAGATTTGGAAAGAGATCATCTTTCACATATCTTCAATACCGATTGCCAACCTATTTATAAGTGTTTGAAGACTCTAATAGGAGAAGAAATTCTACATCCTTCAGCACATAGACTAATTTTTCCTTCATATTTAGTGTTAATATTTGTTTCACATGTGTTGGATCTAAATCCAAACTATTAGGATATGGTTAACCTTGCAATTTTAGTTATCAAGGAAGTATTTTTGCAAGATAATGCATTACTTAAGAGCATTTAGAAGTATAATTTTTGGAAAGGGGTAACATATGTGGGTGGGATTTTCCTAGGAACTACTTACATCACAAGGTTTGCTATAGAAATTCATACACTGCAATGGAAGTATTATTAGAGTATAATTCATCAACTCATCTATACAGAGCAATAGCTAGGCATCATTTTGAAGTAGGGGATGATATGGTGAGAAGCTTCAAAGAAAAATATCATGCCTTGTCATTTCTACTAACTCACCATTGTCACCATGAAGGCAACTCCAACAAGCAAAAGGAAAAACAAATAGAGGTGGAAAAATCTACAGAGCCTCAAGTTGAAGAAAGAAAAGGAGGGAACATCAGGTTAGGTCAATTCCACAAGTACCAGATATAAACATTACTGTAAATTCACATTCAACACCACCGACACATTAGAGCATGCAAAAAGGGGAAAGCGTAGATAGCTCGTCTATTGGAAATTTTTGAAAGAATGGACATTTTGGAGCACTATAGTTATATCTTATATTTAGTTATCTTTTGAATCTAAAAAACTAATATGGGACTTGAAAGCATGAGCATTATGGAGTAGTATATGGTATATGAAGTAGGATCACTTTGGAACAGTTTTGAATTAGGTTATAATCAACTATTTTTTAATATAACAAGTTGATATAGTATAGGGTTCTCTAGAATTTTGATAGATTTTGAATGTGCCTGAAAGAATGATCATGTTGGGAGACGATGTTGTTGATATATCAAGTTGATATCGTATATGTTAACTTTGAGTTTCAACTATGAACCTGAAAGACATTATTATTGTAATCTTTTACATTATTATATAAATATATTAAGTTGGCTATATGCCTTTTATTTAAAAAAATAAAAAATAGTATAATTATATATTTATAATTTTTTTATTATATAAAATATATATTATATATTAATTATGGTAATATATAATTAACTAGGTAGGGTAAAGAATGCCATAATGTTAAAACCTAAATGTGCTCATTATTAGGATCTTGGCCGTAATTTTCATTTTAAAAAACATACTCTAAAAACCTCATCAAAACCTTCTTTTCAAGCCACAACTCGCCAAATTGGAGTGAAAGGTCAATACCACTGAGGAAGAGTATGGAGGAATGAAAACCAAAAGTGGTAGGGAAAGCAGTAAAAAACAACAAAAGAAAACCAAATAAATGGCAGAAAATAATGAATAGTTGAGATTCATTTAACCTTATTACATACCTTATATGAAAATCCTCACCATCCATGGGAAAAATAAGCTTGGAAAACTTCAAAAATGGAAATTCCTTCAACATAAAAAATACATAAATACATTCATTAACAAGTGAAATGAATATTTTTTGTTTCAAATAGAAGATCATAACTATCCACTATAAGTGTGTCATTTATAAAACAAGATTCTCATTCCAATAAGTATTCTTATCATAGTGAAAAATGATGAGGGTGCTAACCCGAGACACAAAAAATCACACACAAAACTAGAGAATATTATTATTATTCAGAACATAAAAAGCTTACATGTAGAGGATCTCAAATACTCGAGTTTTGCAATACATACAAGTTACAAAAATTACACAAATTCCCCTTTTCCCAGTATGCAATCTTTTTCCCAAAAATCAAAACTAGCCCATAAATAACTCCCCTTTTTGGTTTGGAGCTAAAAACACATTCGAAATATGAGTTTTAGTCACTTGGCACCGAAAATTACAATTTTAAATTCAAATTTTAAAACTACATTCAAAAATTAGCACATTTTAGAAAATGCACCAACTTTTGGGAGCCATAACTTTTGATTTGGGACTCCATTTGAAAAACTGTTTGAACCATTGGAAAGGTCTTGGAGTGAAGAATGTGCTAAAAACTCATTTTTCTGGTTGTGGAAATTTTTGGGCCTGTGCGAGACCATTTAGTGCCTCAAACTAGACTTAGAATATTTTCAAGGAAAAAAATAGAAACTAAAACTTGAAAAACTTTCAAACCGGGAATGATCTTGACCTGATTCTTTTGCCAAAGTGCTTATTTTTCTGTCTTGAAGCTTCCCATAAATTTTTTCCTCCTCATGCCTTCAAATTCAAATCTGCTAAAAATATAAATTTAGCAGAAAGACAAAAATGCAATTCTGAAAGTTGGGAACTCTTATTCGACGAAAAGGGTATCCAGAAATGAAAAAACATCTACCAAAATCTAACAAAAGGAAACATAAAGGAAAACATTTTTTTGGGTGATGCAAGATTGCCCTTACACCACTGGATGCTCCTGCATCAAAAAAACATTATTCCTATGTGTACAACTATTGGGGTAGCAATGTATATACATTAGAAAATTTCATATTAATAGTTTATTCTCTCATAAATATAAAAGGTGAGCACAATAAATACCATGTATTTTCCAATGAAATGTGAAGGATTGTCAAAAAGTTTTAGTGTTCAACTATTGGTCCATTTTTGTTAGATATAAGTTGTATTTTAAATAATAATGTGTTATTTTAATAACAACAAATAGTTTTTTTGTGTTCAACTATTAGACCATTTACGTTGGATATAAAAGTTAAAGATAACAATAATTTATTGTTACCAATAGGTATTTGGTCCATTTAGGTTGCACATAAGTTATATTTTAAATGAAAATATGATATTTTACTAACAACATGGTATTTTTTAAACTACTAGGAATCCCATGATTAAGTTTTTTGTTGAACCTTTAAAAATTAAATTTTGACAATTTCACCAGATGTGTTTACGGCAAGTTGCAGATAGATAATATTTTGAGATGCAATCGCTATGCCTCGCCAAAGCAGCTCGCATGATTATTGATCCCTCTCCCCTAACCACGATCATAGACATTATATTATGAATAGATCCACAAATAATACTTAAACATAGCCTAAGTTTTACTTATTTAGGTTGTTTATTTTAAATCATACTAATAGGTGGTTTCAACTAGAGAGGCTAATGTAATTTTAGATGAGCAACTTAAGCAAGTTAAAGATTAGAATGTGTTGTTTAAGCCCAACCTTTGAACACAACCAATTTGGAAAAAGACATATGAATTGAGCTAGAAATGGAAAAAATTGTAGATTAGTTGTTATATTAAAATTGATAGGTTTTAGTAAATTTTCAAATTAGTAGCTTTATCCATAATGAAAGTGATGGTTAGTTTTACATATCTTGTAAAATAATTTCGGAGAATTGTACTTGTGTTAAAGCTCTGATATGAAATACAAAGTTTGAAACCCACTTATTCAACCAAAAATATACTTGCAAACAAAAAGAAGTGTATTGTACTTGTTGCAATTCTAGATGATTGTGCATTCACTATTCATATGTGCTAGTGTGTTGTCATGAATTTGGTGAGTTAACAATGCTATTTTAGTTCTAAAATTTTGTTAAAGTAGGACTCTAATAGATGTCAAATAATTTAATTTGTTTTCATGTTTAATTATATTTTATAGGAGGCTATTATGAGTATGTTGTGCTTCTTTTAAGCTATAAGTTGTAATAATCCTTTATTGAAAAATATAATAATCTTACCTTGAACAATATTATATTTTATTTCTTTCGCTGCTCTTTTTTATAGTTTTATCATAGTATTAGAGCAATATGGAGTGTGACTCCATAATAGTGATTTCTAAGAATATGAGAGTTGATTCTTTCTTTCTTTTTTGTAGAGTGAGTAATGTAGGTATGGATGACTAGTTTAGGATCTCAAGAGTGTTGAATTCATCAAAAGAAGAAAAGAGATTTACCTTTAAAAAGGGTTGATTTTTTTTTAGTACAAAAATATTGGAGTCATTCAAATTTTCTCCAAGGAAAATATGTTTACAACCATGTATTTTATTTGGAGGAGAATAAGGAGGGATTTTTTTTTTCCTATTGATGGTGATTGGTTGGAATTGCAATGTATTATGAAGAAGAAGAAATCATTTGATAATTTGAATTACCATTATCTATTTTGGAATCTTTAAATCACATTGAAAAATGATGTAAAAGAAAATATAATTTTCTTAACATGACTCTATTTAGGTGATAGATGAGGAGATGTTCTTTGTGCTTAGAAATGGGTAATGGTTTTCTTGTTTAATATTTTAGTGGATTTTTTATTGTAGGGAGGGTGTTGGAGATAACAACACATCCAAGATCTAAATGAGATTGATATATGTTTCCACGAATTTAGATAGCCACAACTATTAGCTTGAGTTCTAGACATTTTTTAGAGTAAGATTCTAACTAGTGTCAAATAATTCAATTTATTTTCATGTTAAGATCTATTTTGTATATGATTTTTTTATAAATTTATTGTGCTTCTTTGAAGCTATTGATTGTAATTATCCTTTATTGATAAATACAGCAATCTTCTCTTGAATAATATTCTATTAAATTTCTTCTAATACTTGTTAGTGTGAATTTGGATATTTCTGAATTGGATATTAGTGAAGATCTATTCACATCATTAATAAGTTTACTTAGGAGTTAGTTTCCTAGGTAGAATTTGAGAAACTAGTATTTAATGGAATCATATCTCATTAATAGGCATGTAGTTATGTATGAATTTAATATTTCTCTCATGCCTTTATAATTATGCATTAGGAATTTAATGTTTGCAACTACTTAGGTGGTTATTCAACTAGCTCTCTCCTTTCCTATATAAGGAATACTCTTGTACATTTGTAAATCATCTCAAATATTCTAGATCAGTTCATCATTGATCATCATTTGATCAAGTTCTCTTCTTGCTCTTGTTGCAACACGTCTTCATTCATGTGGATGGATTTCTTCTTGGTGATCCATTGAAGAATTACACCTTTAAGTGGGTCATTGCTTCATATTTACAAAATGGTATTAAATCATAGGCCATAAGATATCCATCTCATATCAGGAAGTTGATTTGAGGAGTCTATGTAAAGTTTAAGGGTTTTCATGAAGGGCTAGTTGTTCTCATCCAGGTGACAACTGATTTCTGAGGAACTTTGGATCAGATTTAACCCTGTCGTTGTGTTTTGAAGGTATAAAAACCTAAGGGTCACCTAACCATTCATCATCCAGAGGCCATCAAAGGTTTTTTGTAGTGATATTGGAAGGGGATTACACAAGTAGGAAAAAAAATCATCCTCCTTGTTGCAGAAAAAAAAATCACTCTCTAGTCGACATCATATAAAATACTTCATATTCTGGGGTAAATTTATTTTTGGTGATTTTTCAAACAAATTAGGTGACTCTTAAATTTGATGTCCATATGACCGTCACGGAAGCCCCATCATGTCTTCATTAGGAATTTTTCTTAAAATTGTCATAGCTTTTGACTTGGGTATCATATTTTTGCAAATGAGATATCATTGGAAAGCTGGTTCCAAGAACTATCTAGTGGTGTAGGAATTTTTATTATATTTCTATAATATTTTATCATAGCTTGAAGTTAGTGCTTTGTTTTGGACTTCCGAGCTCATATATTTTCACTAGTTTGTTGGATTTTGGAGATTATAGTGACATTATGAAGCTGATTCAGAGCTCTAACATTTGTCATTCTAATTTTCTCAAATTCATCCCCAAGTACATTCTATTGAGTTTTTTAGTTTGAGGTATTTACTTGATAACTTGGACATAGTGGAATTTGGAGAAATTATATTTCCTTTGGGAGGATTCATTTTCAATTGTTCATCATAATCTAGATTTTTGATTTGATATCGAAGGTCAATGTATTTGTAATATTGGAGATGACATAATTTTTTATGGGGTTTTCATTTCATCCTTCACTGATTACGTTGGGAAGGTGAAACTATAAATAATGGAGATATTGCATCATAAATAATCTACAATCACTTTAGTTGTTGCCACATTTGTATGGTTTTATTCGCCCTCCTAATAAACGTATCTAAAAAATTTCTTGGAGTTATTGAAGGTATGATGTCTTAGAGGTTATTGCAATGGATGTTGATGATGATATTTTGAAAGCTATTGATCATTATGATTGCCCTAATATTGTTTGGACTAAGATTTGGGAGATATATGGAGATCATGATACTCCACCATTCCCCGATGATCATGATTCAAAATTTCATGTGCCTCTTGATTCTTCAGACAAGATAACCTATGATGGAGCTTACATAGTTGGAATGATTTGAATATTTAGATTAGGATGTCAAGGGTTCTTCACATTCTTCTTCTCCATTAGAGATAATTGATCTACCTTCACCTTTAGTGATTCATTATTCAAAGTCATTGCTTGAGGCTTCCATGATTCCTATTCAACAATACATATTCAGCTTTCCATACTTGGGATCACAGGATGGCTTTGTTTAAGGTATTTAAGACTTGGCTACTTCTATAAGTTTGGAGGACATTCTTAAGGGGATATCTTTCCTCTACATAGATTCTACTTTGGAGGGTTTTCTTGTGTCTACACATTTCATTGTTTTGACCTTGATTGGGGATCTTGATCTTAGTGAGACTACCTTGGAGACACTTGTTTCCTTCTCAAAAATTTCATATATGAGGCTTCTCCCCTCTTGTTCCTTCATGGAGGTGGAGTTTCTTCAACATCTACCATTTTATTTTCTTCTTCATAGCAAGAGACATGTGGTTTGTCATCACTAGACAGTCTTTTGGCCTCAAAATTTTCTCAGTGGTTTTGAGGACACTTCATTCTAAGGGAGCAAACTATTATCCATATATTCCTTCAATGGAGGGATAATTCTATTAGCTTTGGATCTTGTTCAACATCAATTTTTGCATAGTCCTCATTTTTCACCTTCTTCATTGATTGGGCATGTACTTGATTTGATTGTGGCATCTTCATGTTCCTTGGGAAAGGAGACACATGAGAATTTTTTAGAGACATCATCCATATTCATCCTTCCTTCAATTCCTATCTGGAATGGGAAGCATTCCTGCATTTGTACTTGGTTTTGTTTCTTCAGAAAGGGAGACAAGTTATTTTTCGACATTGGATCATGTTTTGTCTCTAAGAACTTACCATTTTTTCAAGTGATTACATATTGTGGGGGGCTATATAGTCTCTTTATTTCCCTCTTATGGGGGGATATTGGTTATTGTACTCTTGTGATGGATGCAACTCTTGGGGGTATTGATGTTGAGACCTTCATACATCACTTCCATTACTTTTAGATGATTAGCATTATATTTTGCATTATATATCTCTTTTCTGGTGAGGAGTTTTTTCCCACTGGGTTTTCTCCTTTTCTCTATTTGTAAGAGATTGCATTTTCATTATTTGAAGTAATAGAGAAAGTACTATGCTTTTGGAGGGTGGGGATTTTTACTTGAAAGGGTTTTCCCCACACATATTTGGTGTCATTGTTTTATGATTTCTTGTTTTTCTACTTCCATTATTCTATGTATGTGCTTCTATTATTGTAACAATAAAAGGTGTTAAAAATAATTCTTGTAACTCTCCCCTAATTATATTAGTGTAGGAAGTTGTATCCACTCACCCGACTTCCTTTCATAACATATATATAGTTTTCTATTGGCATAATCCTTGAACCCCCTTTAGGTGCAAGTGTTAGTATATAGAACTCTCTCTATATAAAATTGTCTCCTCCTCTATCTATTTATTTTACTTAATCTCTCCAAAGATCAAT
>VDFB02353493.1:207163506-207274226 GCA_007258455.2 Sequoia sempervirens
AGGATCTACACTTTTGAGTTTTGAGATCTCTGTAGAGCATAAAACATTCATTTTACTTTTTTTAGTAATTATGGCCAAAGGTATTATCAGAAGCAAAAACAATTATCCCTCTTCTTTCCATGAAATTTTTTGATTCCTCTGATATGTAGGAGATATTTACCTACAAGTTCTGAAAGTTCTACTAATCTTTTGAAGAACCCCTTCTTCTCTAGACTGAAATTGAAGATCATTCCATGAATCTCTGATCACATTGAAGCAGCTCTGGATTGCTTGCTGCAATGGGACAATACATAGTTTTAATTATTCTAAATCACATACAACAGCACATGAATTACAAAAATATATGTAAAAAGTATATGCAACCTTGAAATCATTTGAAACAATGTCATAAAAAGTGTTTTCTGGCACAATATTTTCAAAATGAAAGATAGGAGCAGATGATGCCACGGCCCCAATGTCTAGATGGGGATATTTCAAATAGAACCAAGCTGCTAACACTACAAAAATCAAAAACAAAATGCAATCATGAAATGTAGATTCTAATAGTAAGAAAATGATAAAAGTAGCATAATCAGCTAAGGCTTGCTGATAATTGAGATATCCCAATGTCTCAGCGCTCTTGTAAGAGTTATTCCTGTTTTTAAATGGCATTGAATTTCCATAGAACTAGTGCTGGAGACAAAATCAAAAATAATCCAATTAAACAAATATTACTTACCATAAATCATTGCTTAACCTTAACATCTCTAAAACAAACTCAGGTTGATATGACTGTTATTGGTCTTTGGAAAAGAAGAAAAAATTTAAGGCATTTATCCTCCTTAATCTATGTTTGAATTTTATGAAAAAAGGGCATTCAAAAAAAGCATCGAAGTTAATCCCAGTGCTTCAGATCATTCCAAGGTTTGTGCTTTAAAAAATAAGCATGTGTTCAATTCGATGAAAACTACCTTCCTGAAAATTTGTTAAAACCAAATTCACAACTTTAAAAGAAAAGGGAAATAGTTGCAACTTTAAAAGAGAAGGGAAATAGTTGCCTATTCCAAACATGAAATTAATGGCTCTGTAGCTCTTTTACAAAGTGTTTAGCACCATGTCCTACATACCAGGATTTCTAAATATGATATTTTCTCCATAAGCCACAACATAGCTTGGCTGCTTTTTTTCACAATATAATAGAACATTCATGATTAGTAATTCAAACTCTGAAAACATATCTGCTTTCTAAAAATCATTATCTTCAAACTATTTTACTTTTCTGACTATGAGATTGAAGACTTCAAAAAAAAAATGGAATAGAAAGAACAGTAGCAGGAATTTTTGAGAACCTCGTGGAAAGCAATTACCATAGAAATTATGGGCTTTCCAATCTATTTTCTAGAATCACAAATTAGGTCTCTCTATTTTAGAAGGAGAAAAGGGTATTTTTGGTTTCAAAGTGGTTTGATCCCCATTTTTTTACTTTGCTAAATGATTTTGAATCAAACTTTCTCTCAAGCATAAAATCTCAACGTTTTGGGTCAAATTTAAACATGACAAGCAGTCTGATCTAGAAGCATTTAACAAAGAAAATGAATAATTATTTTTTAACTTTTCCTACAACAATATACTGTATTCTATTACAATGAGGTGCTCACTCACCTCAATAAACACAAGGAGAGCTCCAAACTTCGGTGCATTCTCAAACAAAAAACTAGTATTATTTGCAAACCATTCGATGGTACCCTCGTTACCAGTATAAACAAAGATGGTAGCCTTGTCCTTTGCCCCACCCCAATGCTTGTCATTGATAAGATATCACTGCTGGAAAACTTTATATCCTTTGGGTATTCGACATTGCTTAAATAAAATGAAGGAAAATTTAGCAAGAGAATGAATCAAGTGAAACACATAACCTTTTAGGCGGTAATCACGTCTAGGGTGTTGCCAAACTGCCATGCCCCACTCCTATTCCATCCTGCAATCTTCCTCAACTCTGCTTCTTTCTATACATCTCTCCTTCTTCCTACTTGACGGAAGACTATTCCTTTTCCCTTGCAGCTAAACTCTCCTCACGCCTTGAGGGTCTTATCTCCCACACCCTGCTTCTTGAAGCCATAATATTGTGGCTCTGCTACAACTGAGAGGGAAATTGAGATACGTGCAAGTATTTCGCAGGCATATCATAGTGCCCTCCATTGTTTCCCCACTCATGTTCTAGACCCACAGCATTGAGCCGCACAACTTGCTCAGGCGCCATGTTAAAGAGCGCGAGAGCTTCCTCTCTCTCATTGCCTCCAAACCTCTCCAACCCAGTCAAAGTCGACTGAGGCGACCTTGCTATTCCAGAACCCTACAAGAAAGCAACACAAACAACATAAATAAAAAACATGGGTCACTCCCAAAATTCCTTAAACTACACACGAAGGCTTTAAACTGAAACCTTAAATGCAGCTTGGCTAGCAAACATTCTGCTCTCAACACCACTGTTAAAACCCGCACTTTGCTTACAAATTTCATCATCATCATCATCATCCAGCATGGCATAAACCACGCTCTCCGCCAGACCTGCCATGTAATCATCTTCTTCATCTACAACTACAGATAATTGCCCACAATTCTTTGGCCCCGTCATCTTGGTCTCTGACACGTCGCCCAAACTAGAGGGCAAC
The DNA here is from genome assembly GCA_007258455.2 of Sequoia sempervirens. NCBI lineage: Eukaryota > Viridiplantae > Streptophyta > Pinopsida > Cupressales > Cupressaceae > Sequoia > Sequoia sempervirens. The sequence continues at coordinate 207,166,158 of VDFB02353493.1, forward strand.
CACAACTCTCCATCCTCCAAATTAGGCGTAGTAGTAAACCCTGTCCTACCTTGGTATGCCATTAAAGACAGCCACGACACACTGAACAGATGGGCAATCTGCCACGTCGCCCTCCTTCAAATGACACCAAGAAGAAACATAGACCGCTTGACAAGAACCATGAGGAGATCAGACCAAATAAATCCCTAGTTTTTTTAGCCTACGCACAGGCTGCTTCAGTAACCAATTGCTGAGGCCCTCTCCTTAATTACGGCCTGTAGCTGATTCTTCACAACCACAATGAACACCTCCATTTTCCCAAGATCGACCATTTCCCCTGGTTTGCTTTGCCATTCAAATTTGTGGACCAATCTGGCCACAATAAGCTCAACATGGAGCATGGCGAGCCCTAAGTCATGGAAAATCCTCCTGCCCATGCCAAATGACATCATCTTGTTAAGCTTTCCATCCGTCATATCCATTTCCAAATTCATCACTTGCAAGATGTATTTCTTCCCTCAATGACTTTGATTGTTCCCACTGGAAAACTTCTCGGCATTAGATTCAAACACCAAAAATCGCTAAGGGGAGGTCGTTGGAGGGTTTTAACAATGGATCCCACCGCAGTACTCATGCCCCGTCATTATTTACTTCTTCACTAAGGCACACCATGCCTCTTTGGCTGTGTAACTCCTCCGTGCAATACTCACACTACTCTTCTTGTCCTTTTCCTGCAAAATCTAGCTGATGGTGAAAGAGGCGAGAGGCCATGCTTGTCAATTTCTGGGACCATTCCTATTTACTCCAACTTGTCTCCTCACAGTATGGAGGAGATCAAACTCAATAATTGCCCACCATTTTTAGCCTGGGAAAAAGTCATCCTCTCGACAGAAAAATTTATCGGCATCAGACAATAGACTTTCCCGGTCAATTTCCCACCTATAATAGCCTATCAGCTAATTATTATAGTATATAGTTTATACAGTATAGGTGTCAAATGTGCAAGGTTGTAAGGGGGAGGGATACAGACTACAACGCTTACTGTAATGGGATGGGATACTAAAAAAAACTATCATTGTAAATTTTGATAATTAATATAATGGGTTTTTCCCCTTAGCAGCTATTTTTCTATCAAAAAATATAATTATTATATATTTTTATTTTATTTTATGTATTAACTATTATATTCACCACACTAATTTTAGACCTAAGTAATTTACTATGTCTAGTTATAAAAATTGAAAGGAAACAAAGGTGTTGAATAATGCTCCCAACACTAATCTGTGTGGGGGAGATAGTACAGATTCATACAAATATTTAAATTTGTAGGATCAATAACAAACAATTACAATACAATATCAACACTAAGCTTCTCTAGGTGTTCACCAATCTTCAACAAAAAGCATAACGGTGTATCAAGAAATTTTCAACTCATTTTGTCTCAATACACCGAGGCATAGAATGCATTATCATCAATAACAGTCAGACACAACTTCTAACATGCAATATTAAAAGAAAACTCAAAGTGTAAAGCTGAGTTAAAACCAATGCTTAGAAGCATTGACGGGACTGTTTACTTCAAGTGAACCAAATCAACGTAGTAATTGGTGGAGATATAACAACAACCACTCAAGTAGTAAGTTTGCATGAAAATAACTGCATTGTAACATAGACTCTATTAATTATGGATGGTAGTTACAAACAATGCAATCACCTCCATGAATAGATCCACCACTAACTGGATACATGTAAAATGCATTGTCTATTAAAATCTCCTTCATGTGATCAATAGTTTTAGTCATCCATCGTTGGAAACAAGTTGATACACACACTTATCTCAATATTCTCCCACTTGTTGAAGACATGTCATGAGTCATCTATAATCAACTACTCAAGGTCCCAAGGCCCATGGAAACAACACACCATCTAAACTTATCTATGCTCAATGGCTTCGTTAGTGTATTTGCAACATTTCTCAAAGTGTCAACCTTCTCCAATATCACCTTTCCATCTTCTACCATATCATGAACAAAATGAAATTAAACATCAATGTGCTTTGTTTTGGCATGGAAAGTGGGATTCTTTGCTAAGAAAATGGCACTCTAACTATTGCAACAGATAGTAATATGTCCTGCATCGAAACGATGCCAAATGGCTTCCTTGCAAGCATGAGTAGCTGCCATGTACTCTACTTTTGTCGTGGATAAAACAACTATAGTCTACCACTCACTCGTCCAACTTATAGTACCACCATTCATTGTGAACACATATCCACTAGTGGATCTTATGCTGTCAATGTCACCTACCCAATATGAATCCACATATCCACGAATACTTATAGAATGCTAAGAACTAGTAGGATAGCCATGATAACATAGGGAATACTCAGAAGTACCCCACAAGTATCTGAACACTCTCTTTACTACATCCCAATGTACCCCTCTAAGATTAGCTATATACCGACTAAGGACTCCCACTACTTGGGTAATGTATGGCCTTGTACAAACCATCACATACATCAAACTGTCAAAAACTCTTGCATATGGTACTCTGGTCATATCCTCCATCTCAGTAGGATATTTTGGACAATCCTCCACATTAAGCTTCATCCACTACATCAATGGAACAACTAACTGCCTGCAAGCTACCATGTTGAATCTCTCCAACACTGAATTCACATAGTTGCTCTAACAAAACCAAAGCTTTCTGCTAGCTCTATCTCTTTTGATCTCCATCCCTAGAATATACCTTGTTGCACCTAGATCCTTCATCTCAAATTGTGTTGACAACTGATACTTCAGATCTGAAATCAAACTCATACAATTCCCAAAAAAAAACATATCATCTACGTACAATGCAATTATGAGAATGTAACCCTTATCAGATTTGTAATATACACAATGGTCATATTTAGATCTCAAAAATCCCAAAGACAACACAAAGGTGTCAAATTTTTGGTAACACATCTAGGAGATTGCTTAAGACCATATAAAGACTTCTTCAACTTGCAAACTAGATTTTCTTTACCTTTTACCATGAAATTCTCTAGTTGTGACATATAGATTTCTTCCTCCAAATCACCATGAAGGAACACTTTCTTCACATCCATATATTCCACTTCTAGATCATACACTGCTGCAAGTGATAACATGAACCAAATAGATGTCACCGTCACAATAGGAGAGAATATCTCACCATAATCAATTCCCTCCACCTAAGAATACCCCTTTGCGATCAGATGTGCCTTGTGCTTTTCAACAATACCATCAAGAGCACACTTCTTCTTGAACATCCATTTACATCCAACAAGTTTTCATCCTTTAGGAAAAGGTGTCAGATCCCATGTACTAGTTTTCTTCAAATCAACCATTTCTTCATCCATGGCTTTCATCTAGGAATCTGCATCACTCATACCCATAGCCTCTCTAATAGTCCTTGGCTCATTAGTGTTAGCAATCAAAGCAAAAACATAATTGGAATCCAATAATGAATAACCAAATCTTTATGGTGAATAATCAAACCTTTCTAATGGCTACCTATCACATGTTGACCTCCTGAATTGTTGAGGTTGATATTTTTCTTCTTTAGAACTTTTAGAACTGCTCGGGCTCTCCTCATCACCAACTCCAATAGGAGTACATAGTTCACTTTTCATCGAAGTAACTAGAATTTGAACTACCTCCTTCTTCTACTTCTCTTTCTCTAGTTGCAGCTCAATTGTGGAAGGTTTCAACTCTAGAAATATTACACTTTTACTTTGGAGAACCTTCTCAACCACTGGATCCCAAAGCTTGTATCCCTTCACACTGACACCATAGCCAATGAAGATACACTTAACTGCATTGTTCTCCAACTTAGACCTCTTTACACACATAACATGATTATAAGCTTCACAACCAACAAATCTAAGATGTCTCACCGAAGGATTCTTACCTGACCATGCCTCCATGGGTGTCTTTTTAGCAATAGCTGATGTAGGAGATCTATTGATCAGATAACTTGTGTAGTGGCTACAGCTTTGGCACAAAACTTCTACTCAAGACCAAAACCACTCAACATACCCCTAGCCCTCTCCATCAACATCCTATTCATCCTCTTTGCAACTCCATTTTGTTGTGGGGTGTATTGAGTTGTCTTATGCCTCTCAATCTCATGCTCTTTACAAAACCTATCAAATTTTGTTGAACAAAACTGACCACTGTTCTCAGTCCTCAAACATTTAATCTTTCTATCAGTCTAATTTTCAGCCAAAGCCTTAAACTCATTAAACCGATTAAAGACTTCATATTTATTCCTAAGGAAATAAACAAATGTCCTTCTACTGTAATAATCTATGAAAGACACAAAATATACAAATTTTCTTAATGAAGGAACATTCACAGGACCAAACACATCTGCATGAATATAGTCTAGAACCCTAGAAGACTTATGAGAACTAGAATAAAAAGAAACATGGTTTTGTTTACCATATACACAACGTTCACAAAAATTGAACTTGAGGTTACAACCATCAAGGCCTTCAACAAGTCTTTTATTTTTCAGGGCTCTAAGACACTTCTTACCAATATGACTGAGTCTTTGGTGCCATAACATTGTATTCTCCATTGGAAGCTTCATCTCTAAAGCATTTACACCCTTAGGTACCGAGAAAGAATGACCATCCGATGGAAAAATAATAGACTTCTTCACTACTAGATCTGATGGCGAGGATGAAGAATCCAAAGGCCTTTTCTTTGGAATATCAAAAGAACTATTGCACTAAATAGTGCACACATCTAGCTTGTATAGAGTGTTTATCCAAACACCCTTAGCCAACACCATAGATCCTCTTGTCATCTTACATCCTCCATTCGAGAAAACAACTTCCACACCCACATTTATCAACTTACTCACAGAAAGAAGGTTTCATGCCAAACTCAAGATTTGCAACACACCATCAATCCCCTTCACTCTACCATCAAGGAATCTAATCTTGATTCTTCCATGAGCAACAATATTTAGATGAGATTCATCATCTAGATACACCTTCCCACCATCATATGGGTATGTGTAGGATCCCGATGGGGCAAAAAGTGGCGATATGATGGGTATGTGTAGGGTATGTGGCTGACGACTTTTTTGTAACCTAAAATTGATGAAACAAAAATGGTTTTAAAGGAGATTCTTAGATTTCCACAAATATAAATTATGTTTTACTTTGAATTTAATAAATCATTATTATTCATTTTCTATTTCAAAAACATATATAGCTTTCAAACGGTATCATATTTTTGGAATCCAAAACATGCATCACATTCTATGCTTTGCATTGTATAGGATTAAAAAAAGAAGAGTTTCATGAAGTTTTGACCAAGTTAAGGTGGTCAGACATATGAGTTTTTTATATTTTTTAAAAGTTGTAATAAAAATTCATAATTAATTATTTACATGGAAAAAAATTACAAAAAAATATGCACCACATCGGGACATGATTCCTCTACTTATCTCTAAAACCTTATAAAAATAAATATCATTTTATTGTGGTTAGGGTGGTGAGACAGACATCTACTTCTTATTTTTTCACTGAAATTTAAGTACTATTGCATTGAAATTTCAAATTTTCAAGAAATAGATTTAAAAAAAAAATAAACCTGGTAGTTTAGAAAATACATTCAATTTGCTATAGATTCTTTTCTTACATATTTTTGAAATAATATAGATAAATTATTCAAATTTTTACGTCAAGTTGCCTAACTCTGATTTTTCTAAATTTTTTGCCACTTAAGAGACTATTTTTTCCATCACATGATTCTACACATACCCGTACTCTTCATAATTTAAGAACCAACCCCTATGCAAGGTCATGTGGAAATAAGCACTTGAGTCTATTAACCACACCTCTTTTGATGCATGTGTTGCTAAGGTTACCAAAAAAACATCTGCATCATCCCGAGAGGATTTATCAGAGTCAGAATAAAAGAAGTTCTTTTTACCTTTCTTTTTCTTCTCCTCCTTACAATCTTTACAAAAATAACTAGATTTTCCATAATTCCAACATTTCGCCTTGGACTTGCCAGAAGACTTAGATCTCCCCAAAGATTTTGACCTTGACTTCTTGTCCTTTTTATTTCCTTTCTCTTTTGGTCTACCAGAAACTACAAGGGCTTCCTTGGCCATCTCAAAAGATTTCCTCTGTATCTCTTTAGACAACAACGATTCAACGACATCATCCATTTTGAAACTAGTGGTGATACTTCCAATAGCCATAACTAGGTGATCACATGAGTCTGGCAAATAACATAGAAAAAGAATGCAACAATCGTCATTTTCAATCTTGTCACCAATAGAACCCAACTGAGCAATCAACATGTTAAATGCATTTAGGTGATCTACAATGGATCCTACATCTTTTATCTTTAGATAATACAATTTTTTTCATAGGAACAACTTGTTTACCAGGGATTTAGCCTGATAAATATCTCCAAGCTTCTTCCAAATAGATTTTGTAGTCTTCTCTTCATGGACATTCAGGAGCACTGAATCAACCAAACAAAGTCTAACCAAACCATCGGCTTTTTGATCCTTCAAATCCCACTCTTCCTAAGTCATATTGGTTCATTTTCTTTTGGATATTGTAGCCCACAAATCTCTATCCACGAGCATATCCTCCATCTTTAACTTCCATAAATCAAAGTTGCTTCTATTAAACTTATCCATCTCAATTCTACTGGATGTGCTTGCCATCTTTTTTTTTTGTAACAATATTTTGAAATACTTCTGCAAAGACTCCCACTCAAATAAATATTAGTACAAAAAACCTTCTACCCAACAACAAGACCAAAACGAACTAGGCTCTGATACCAACTGAAAGGAAGAAAAGGTGTGAAACAATGCTTCCAACACTAATCTATGTGGTGGACATAGTGTAGTTTCATACAAATATTTAAATTTTTATTATCAGTAACAAACAATTACATTACAATATCAACACTAAGCTTCTTCGGGTGTTCACCAATCTTCAACAAAAAGCATAACGGTGTCTTAGTAAATTCTAAACTCTTTTCTACTCAATACACTAAGGCATAGAATGTATTATCATCAACAATAGTTAGAGATAACTTCTAACACGCAATATTCAAAGAAAAATCAAAGTGTAAAGCTAAGCTAAAACCAATACATAGAAGCATTGATGGGACTATTTACTTCAAGTGAATTGAAACAACACAACAATTGGTGGAGATATAACAATGACCACTCAAGTAGCAAGTTTGCATGAAAATAACTACATTGTAACATAGACTCTATTAGTTATTGATGGTGGTTACAAACAATGCAAGTGAATAGATCCACTGCTAACTGCATACATGCAAAATGCATTGCATGTTAAAATATCCTTCATGCGATCAACAATTTTAGTCATCCACTACTTGAAACAAGTTGAGACACACACTTATCTCAAAAAAAATCTCTATAAATTTCTCTTCAACTGTGTATGCATTTGGATTAGATGCCTTCAAAATTTATATTTTTCCAAATTTATTTCATGAGATTTTTAGCACTTATTATTAATTGTTCAATCTAGTCACTTGCAACTAGAATTTGCAAACACATACTCTCTAACATTATTAACATGTTGGGATTAATTTGTCTCAACCTTAGAGTCCTAACATTGATTTAATTGTTGTAACTTAATGTATTTATTTGTATTATTTAATTTCCTATGGTGTCATGTCATTAATCGGGACCCACCGGTTGGGTGGCACCCTCGTTGGAAGTGACTAGATAACACATCATCATCCCAAGTTGACATAGGTTTCCCACTTTGGAATCTATGACATATGAAAAATTATATGATGTCTCATATGGCATCTTTGAATGCATGGGTGAAATTTGGCACCCGAGTTGGGTTTTGACAGGATGTAAGAGAATCAACTAATTTTAGTCAGTTATGACAAATTCTCCTACAACTATAAGTGTGGTAAGCTATGATAGATTCTATGACAATTGTAAGATGTGTAAGGCATTTTTCATAATCTATTTTTAGAATATTCTAGGCACTCAAGCTTGGAAGAAGAATATTTTCATGTTTGACATTTATTGCGGGTGTGAGGGAATATGTCACATGTGTCCAAATACATGTGTAAGGCATTGTAAATTGTTCCATGTGGATTTGGATGTTATATTTTGTGAGAAGTGAGAATTGAGCCAGGATCTGATTTTGGTCATAGTTCACATGTAACTTCACTCAACAGATGATCAAAGATCAAAATAGTAGAATAAAGAGAAATATGAAATGAGAGAAAAATAGAGACAAGGCAAGAGAAAATGTAGAATAATCTCAATACTCTCACCACTCGATCATCAAACTAGCCGAACTAGCTAAACTTGCCGAACTAATGGAGATAGTGAAGGTGAGAGGAGAGTGCTCAATATATAGAAGAATAAGGGAAAATACATCTAAGAGGTGAATTAACTCCTACTACCCATAAAAGGTGGGAGGTTATCACCTACTAGGTAAATGACAAAATATCTGGCATAACCTCCTTAAGTGAAGACAAAAGAGAGGTGGCACATAAATCCAGAAGAGTGTGACAAACCCAACTATCCCATCAACTACTTAGGTAAAAACAAAATAGTGGTTATGAGAGGTGGCACATCAATCCAAAAGAGGATGTGTAACTCAACTACCCATGTGTGGGGAGAGAGTGACACATGTAGATATTGTATTTTTCCACATGCCCTCATATACCACATCTAATAAACCTAAGCAAGCATAAATAATATGTGTAGGTAAAAATAAATACCCCTAAGATAGGGAAAATAAAAAATCTACACTAACACCCCCCCTTAAGCATAGCTTAGCTGGGTGAAAAGATGGGTCCCAGCAAATGAATCCATGTTAGGTACCCATGTACATATAAAGTTCCCCCCAAAGAAGAAGAAGCCCCATCCCACAAATAGGAAGTATGCCCCCCATAATAGATAGAGAAATGAAGTGGAAGGACAAAGAATCCCCCCCAAAGAGATCCAATGGTAGATGATCAAAAGTTGGATGTAGAAGATGGTCCACATCGATCATCGAACAACATTCCTCCCTTTAGGAAGAAACACAACCAAAGGTGTATGCACACTTTCTACCAAGTCCTGAAAGGAATATGTAGGAAGAAAGTGTAGAATGAATGAAGTCTCTAAAGTTGGCTCAAGTATCCCCATGTTGATGCTGAAAGTTACCTCAATCAAATCAGGCATTCTAGGCCATACTACTGAAGATGAGAAATCAGAATCTCCTAGAGATTGATGTAGAGCATAAGCTAGAGACTCAAATATCTCCTCTAAAGAAGTCTCCTCTAAATGTTGATCCAAAGTATATTAGGGGAAATTTACATAAAAAATGGGCCTCCTAAGGAACTGTAAAAAAGAAAAAATTATCTCAAATAATGCAAATTATTTAAATATAAAAAATATAAATTACTTAACTACATGAGTTAAGTGGGGACACATGTTTCTATTATAATTCCTTAAAAAACTCAAGTCCATTATTTTTTAAAAAGTGGTACATATATTTCTATTGACAAACTCAAGTTCACTTTTCATTTTAGATTATTTCTTTTGTTGATTTTTTATTTTTTATTTAAAAAATCTTAAACTCAAGTTCGTTTTTTAAAAATAGTGGTAACATATATTTCTATTATAATTTATTAAAAAACTCAAGTTCGCTTTCTTTTTTTGATTTTATATATTTATAATTTTATATATATTTAAATTTATGATTTTAAATATTTAGATTTATTATGTTATGTAGTTTATTTAAATAAACAAATTTATAAGTTTTATAAACAGTGGCAAAGTAAAGTAACTTTATATATATTATTTTATACTTAATATTTTATTTTATATAAATTTTATATATTAATCAAGTTCCATATTATAGATTTAGATTTATTATGTTAAATACGTTTATAAAAAGTTTTATGATTTTAAATATATGATAAAGTTTTTGAACTATATAAAATAAATAAGTTTACTAAAAAAATTGTAGAGAAAAAAAATTGAGGGAAAATTTTGATGTCAAATTGTGGAGGGGAAAATTTGAGGTTGAATTATGGAGGGAAATTTTGAGGAAAGTTGTAGAGGGAAATTTTTGAAGTTGAATTATGGAGGAAAAAAATGAGATTGAATTTAAAATATCCATTTATTTATACTTTAAAAAAATATTGCTCTAGGAGGTCAACACAATCTGTCACAAAAAAAAACACAAAATCAAACGTATTTTAGAAAAAAGCAAAAAACAATAAACATTTTCAAGAAACAAAAAATATTTTTAATAATATACTTTTAAAAACTATGTATTTGAAATTAGCAATATACTTTTTAATATATTATTATATTTTTTAAAAATTATATATTAACTTTAAATAGTATATTGCTAATTTCAAATATATAATGGCTTTAAAAAGTATATTATTAAAAATAATCATAATTTTAGTAATATTTTTCTTTTATTTTAGTAATAAGTATTAAGAAACATGTAATAATAATAATAAGATATATCTCGACGTATTTTATATAGATTATATTTAAGATATGTATACTAGTATATATATATTGAAAGAAATAAAAAATTGTTGATTTAAAAATTACATGTAATTAGTGTAGTTTTTTTTTATCTTGTTTAGAAAAATAGATATCGTGTTAAATAAATAAAATAGTTTTTAAGTAGTTTTGAAATTGAGGAAAATAAATAAATGAATAAACAATTATGTACATATGATCATTATTATTTTTTTCCATATATTTATAAATAAAAAAATATTAGTCAAATATTAACAAGTATGCACATAATAATAATTATTGACAATAATAAATAAAATTAAAAATTATAATATTGTTTGGTTAATAAATCTGAGATCAATTATTAAATAAACATATATGTATTATATATTAAAATGTTCTTGATCTTTTACACTCCTACTTTTGAGATTTACAAACTTGAATAAATTACATAGCTTAGATGGATGAGTCAACTATGTCAATGTTAGTGATGAATTTAATTACAAATTAATTTCATTCCAAATTTTTAAAATATTTTAAAGAAAATTTTTGTTAAAATATTTTTGAAATTCTTTTTATGTATATTTTTTGTTTTAAGAATGAAAATATTTTTTAAAAAACATAATCATTTCTATAATAGAACTTAAGAACATAAATTTAAAAAACAAAAATAATATTTTATATTTAGAAAGATGAATGAGATAGAATAGGATATGTAGAATTAAATTAACCATCATGAGTTAATTCATAAGATTTTAGAAAGTTTTATTTTATAAAATAAATAATTTTATTTTTATTTTGGATGATGTCACCGTATAGGTTGATGTCATCTTTTAGTTGATTTTTGATAACTTAAAAAGCAGATGATGTCATCCTTAGGAGGCCTATTTTTAATGTAAATTTCCCCTAATGCCACACTCATATTAAATTGTGATGAATGATCATGTAGAGAATGAATAAGAGGGTCAAGGTGCTCCCTCACAACAACTGAAGAAGAATCAACTTCATCAAAGAGAAGATGAATACACTCAATAGTGTCTCCCAATATGTAATATGTGTCTCCATAATAAAGTATGAAATACCTATCAAGATATCATCCCAAGTTGAATCTGAAAGACAATGTATGTTCTGCTACAAAGAATCACTAGAAAATTTCAAAGAAGCATCACTAGAATCTGAAGTGAAAACAGTTGTGTGTGATGGGGTATCAATGAATTGATCATCCACACAAGATGTGTTCACACAAGATGGGGAAAAATAAGCCTTTGTATCATCCACAATAGCCTAGTTATCCAAGGAAACATCACTTTCAGATGAAGATTCAATGTCTCCATATAACTATTGAATGATGGTTCAAGCAATGAAAGGGCATTCAGTGTGCTCTATGTGATGTAGAGTATCCTTAGAAATAGTAAGACATATTAGTCCATAGACCATGTCATTATTGTTAAACCATGCATTCTTCTGATTATAGTCACTTGGTTTAGGAACAAGTCCAAGGAAATAGGGTAGTAGATCTTTCTCAAGGCATTGATTCTTTATCCCTTGTTTCTAAGACAAATAGTTCTCTGAAGTTAGCTTGACAATAAAAGGATGGAAATAGTTTTCAAGAGACATGCTTAACCCCCCATAAATGAAACTTTATCTTAGTTAGTGAGTACAAATAATTTGTATAATCCCCTCAATATTGATACAAATTTTTTTTTAAGTGAATGCAAAAAGAGACATCAAGAGACACCCCCCCCCATATATTACAATGTTGGCACTTTATGATTAGTGCTTTTACAAGGATTTTCTAGATTACAAGACTTTTAAGGCTCTTAATAGCCACAATTACAATATTTGATACAAATTAATTTGCAAATAAAATCTATAAAAATAACCTTGCGGTTGTGTTTTACTCTTCCATATCTTTTCAACACTTTTTTGTTTTTGAAAAAATGGGATTACAAAAGTGAAAGAAATGACATATTGAAGATAAAAAAAAGTAGCAGATTCCACCTGCAATATCTTATTGAAAAGGGCATAATTTTTTACTCAAACCTTTGTGGATGGAAATTTATCATTTCTAGCTTTCTGATAAGTACTCGTTTGTGAAAATATAACACCCAAGGTAAAAGTTATGCAATTTTGAAAAACGTTGCAAAATCTGCCTGTGAAAAACAACTCACACCTTTTTTATGATCTTATTTGTGCTAAATTTATCAATTTTTTTCAAAACATAACAACTACCCAGATGGTTTTTCTGTGCTGGAAATAAAACCCATAAATCATTTTTCTTGAAAATGAGTGGAAGCCAGATTTATGAAGCCAAAATGAAAATAGTTCCAACAAAAATTCAAGTTTTTAAGTCTGATTTTTTTTACTGTATCCTCCAATCTCTGATTTTGGTGAAATAAAAGTTAATTTTTACTTTCTCAAACCTTATGGACTCTTTAGAAATGCTTAAAAAGCTTCCAATATTACCAAAAAGCTACAAATCACCCAAATCTTATAGGAACAGATATATGTAAATCAGATAAAATATATGCTTATTTTTCCTTTAAACTATTAGGATTCTCCAAGTCATACGAGGATGCATGAGAAGAGCATACTTGATTTTTGAGGAAAAAAATAGCAATATATTAGTCTCAAATCTCTCAAAACAAATTCAGAAAAATAATGAGTTGTACCAAACAAATCCACTCTGATACCATGTTAGATTCTATGAGAAGCAAGAATCGAGTCATGATCTGATGTCGGTCGTAGTTCACATGCAACTTCACTCAACAAATAATCAAAGATCAAAATAGCAGAATGAAGAGAAATCTAAAATGAGAGAAAAATAGAGACAAGGCAAGAGAAAATGTAGAATAATCTCAATACTCTCACCAATCGATCATTGGACTAGCCAAACTAGCTGAACTTTCTGAACTAATGGAGATGGTGAAGGTGAGAGGAGAGTGCTCAATATATAGAAGAATAAGGGAAAATACATCCAAGAGGTGCATTAACTCCTACTACCCATAAAAGGTGGGAGGTTATCACCTACTTGGTAAATGACAAAACATGTGGCATAACCTGCTTAGGTGAAGAAAAAGAGAGAGGTGGCACATAAAGCCATAAGAGTGTGAGAAACCAAACTACCCCATAAACTACTCAGGTAAAAAAGAATAATGGTTATGAGAGGTGGTACAACAAGCTAGAAAAGGATGTGTAACTCAACTACCAATGTGTGGGGAGAGAGTGGCACATTTAGTTGTTGTATTTTTCCATGTGTCCTCATATTACCACATCTAATAAACCTAAGAAAGCTTAAATAATATGTGTAGCAAAAAATAAATACCCATAACATAAGGAAAATAAAAAAACCTACACTAACATTGGATGCCCCTCACCTTATAGATGCTTCTTGAAGCTTCTATCACTCTATTCATTGAGTGCCTTGAGTTGTAGAATACATAGATTTTTTGTAGGTAACGAAGTGATGCCAGTCTCACTCTAGAATTGGTGTTCATGTTGAAGCACTTGTTGAAAAAGCTTGTACTTGGTGATATCTTGTAAGCATTATTTGAAGTAATAGAGAAAGTACCATGTTTTTGGAGGGTGGGATTTTTTACCCAAAAGAGTTTTCCCCATGTATATTTGGTGTCACTGTTTTATACTTTCGTGTTGTTCTACTTTCATTATTATTTATATGTGCTTCTCTTATTGTAATAGTAAAAGGTGTTATGTGAAATTTTTGTAACTCTCCCCTAATTAGATTACTGTAGGAAGTTTTTTCTACTCACCTGGCTTCCTTTCAGTTGGTATTAGATCCTAACAAACCTTGGTTCCTTTGTTGGGTTAGAAGGGTTTTTTGAGCTAATATTTGTTTCAGTGATAGTTTTGCAGAAGTGTGTATTTTGTAACCTTGTTGCAGGAAAGAGATGACAGACACATTTGGGAGGATTGAGATGGAAAAATTGAACGGTGGTAATTTTGAGTTATGGAAGCTCAAAATGGAAGACATGTTAGTAGACTGAGACTTATGGCTTGCAATTTCTGAAACCAAACCTTTAGGAATGAAACAAGAGGATTGGGATCTCATGGATAGGAAACCCAAGGGTCTTATTAGACTCTATTTGGCTAATTCCATTCTTCTAAATGTCCATGGAGAGAAAAAAATTTCTTCTTTGTGGAAGAAGCTTGGTGTTGTATATCAACCTAAATCCATGGTAAAAAATCTTTTCCTAAGAAAGAAGATGTATTCTCTGAAAATGGAAGATGGAGGATCCATTGCAGATCACCTGAACTCTTTTAACATGTTGGTTGTACAACTGGGTTCCATTGGAGACAAAATAGATGAACAAGACCATTGCATGCTTATTTTATGTTCATTGTCGGACTCTTGGGATCACCTAGTAATGGCTATTGGAATAACTACTTCCACCTTCAAGATGGATGAGGTTGTTGCCTCAATACTATATGAGTAGATGTGAAGGAAGTCTCCTAAGATGGCCAAGGAGTCCATTGCGGTCTATGGTAGACCAACAAAGAGAAGCAAAAAGAAAAATAAGAAATCTAAGTCAAAGTCTCCAGGGAGATCAAAATCTTGTGGTAAGAAGTCCAAGGAAAAATGTTGGAATTGTGGTGAATTCAAGGTCACATTCAAAAATATTGCAAGAAGGAGAAGAAGAAGAACAAGTATTTCTCTGGTTCTCGATATGAGAAATCATCCCTAGATGATGGAGAAGCTTTTATTTCAGCCTTGGCAGCCCATGCATCAGATGATGTGTGGTTGATAGATTCGGGTGTATCCTTTCACATGACTTCTCATGGTGATTGGTTCTATAAGTATGAGGAGGTTGATGGTGGAGAGGTGTACTTGGGTGATGACTCTCATCTAAAGATTGTTGGCCGTGGAAGAGTCAAAATCCAATTCCTTGATGGAAGAGTGAAGGGGATTGATGGTGTCTAGCATATCCTAGGTTTGGCATGAAACTTGTTTTTTGTGAGTAAATTGAATGATTCGGGAGTGCAAGTTGTTTTCTCTAGTGGAGAATGAAAGATGACTAGAGGAGCGATGGTGTTGTCTAAGGGAGTTTGTATTGGTACTCTATTTTAGCTTGATGCATGCAGTGTATAGTGCAATAGTTCTTTTGTTGTACTGAAGAAGAGACCTTTATATTCTTGTCCCTCACAATTATATTGTACAGAAAAGAAGTGTGTTGCATCTACATGAGATGCTCGTTTATTTTGCGTACCTAAGGGTGCTCATTCCTTGGAAATGAAGCTTGCTACAAAGAGTATAGTGTTATAGCACCAATGACTTGGTCACATTGGTGAGAAGGGTCTTAGAACCCTAAAAAATAAGAGCCTTGTTGAAGGCCTTGATGATTGTAATCTCAAGTTTGAATTTTGTGAACATTGTGTGTATGGAAAAAACATTGTGTTTCTTTTTACTCTAGTTCTCATAAGTCTTCTAGGGTTTTGGACTATGTACATTCAGATGTTTTTGGTCATGTAAATGTTCCTTCATTATCAAAATCTATATTATTTTTCTCCTTTATAGATGATTACAGTAGAAGGACATTCATTTATTTTCTCAGAAGTAAAGTTGAATTCTTTAGTCGGTTTAAGGAGTTTAAGACCTTGGTAGAAAATTAGACTAGCAAAAAGATTAAGTGTTGGAGGACTCATAATGGTGTTGATTTTTGTTTTGTAGAGTTTAATTTTTTTTTTAAAGAGCATGATATTGAGAGACATAAGACAACTCCCTAAACTCCATAGCAAAATGGAGTTGTAGAGAGGATGAACAAAATGTTGATAGAGAGGGCTAGGAGTATGTTGAGTGGTGCTCGCTTTAAACAAAAAATTTGGGCTGAAGTGATAACCACTACATGTTATTTGATCAATAGATCACACACATCAATGCTTGTTGGTAAGATACCCATGGAGGCGTGGTTTGGTAAAAATCCTTCGACTAGAAATCTCAAAGTATTTGGTTGTGAAGCTTATGCTCATGCTCCAATTGAGAAGATGTCTAAGTTGGAGAACAAGTTTGTTGAGTGTATCTTTATTAGCTATGGTTTTGGTGTGAAAGGGTACAAGCTTTTGGATCCACAAGCTCAAAAGGTTCTCTTCAGTAGAAGTGTGATCTTCAGAGAGATGAAACCTTCCTTTGTTGAGCTGCAACCAAAGAAAGAGGAGAAATTAAAAAAAGGAGTTAGTTCAGATTCCACCTACTTTGAAGAATAACCAAGTAATCATATTGGACCTGATGATGACGAGAGCTCAAGTATCTATAAAATTTATGAAGAAGAAGAACCTCAACCTTATCCTTTGAGGAGGTCTACATGAGTTAGGTTGCAACTAGAAAGGATTAGGTATTCATTTTTGGATTCCAGTTGTATATTTCCTTGATTACTAATACTGATGAGCCTAGGACTATTAGAGAGGCTATGGGTATGAATGAATCAAATTCCAAGATGCAAGAAATGGATAGAGAAATGGATTTTTTAAAGAAAAATAAAACTTAAGATTTGGTGTACCTTTTCCTACTAGACATAAAGCTATTGGTTGTAAATGGGTTTTCAAGAAAAAATGTGGTCCTAATGGAAATATTGGGAAGAATAAAGCATGATTGGTTGATAAGGGATATTCTTAGATGCGGGGAATTAATTATGGAGAGATATTCTCTCCTATAGTGAAGTTGACATCTAGCTGGATTTTGTTGTCACTTGCAACAACATATGACTTAGAAGTGGAACATATGGATGTGAAGACAATTTTCCTTCATGGTGATTTGGAGGAAGATATTTTCATGTCATAGCCAAAGCATTCCATTGAAAAAGGTAAAGAAAATTTGGTCTACAAACTCAAGAAGTCTCTTTATGGTTTGAAACAGTCTCCAAGAATGTGGTATCAGAAGTTTGATACGTATATGTTGTCATTGGGTTTTTAAAGTTCTAAATTTGACCATGTTGTGTATACTTTAAAACTGATAATGGTAACATTCTCATTATTGTTCAATAGGTAGATGATATGTTGTTTATTGGGAATGGTAAAAGTATGATTTTAGATTTGAAGTTTCAATTGTCAGAAAACTTTGAGATAAAAAACCTAGGTGCAGCTAGGTACATTTTGGGAATAGAAATTATGAGAGACAAAGCTAATAGAAAGATTTGGTTAAGCCAAAGTAAGTAAATGAACTTCATGTTGGACAGATTCAACATGGTAGATTGCAGATGTCAGTTAGTTGTCCTTGTGATGCAAGGAACGAAGCCTTTTGTGAATGATTGTCCAAAATATCCTACTAAGATGGACGATATGACCAAAGTACCATATGCAAGTGTAGTTGGTAGTCTGATGTATGTGATGACATGTATGAGACTAGAAATTTCCCAAGTAGTGGGATTCCTTATTCATTTCATGGCTAATCTTGGACGGGTGCATTGGGATGCTGTTAAGAGAGTGTTTAGATATTTACAGGGTACTTCCAAGTATGCCTTGTGTTTTCATGGTTATCCTACTAGAATTTAGCATTATGTGAGCATTCAAAGATATGTGGATTTAGATTGGGCAGGTGACATTGATAGTAGAAGATCCACCAGTGGTTAAGTGTTTATAATGTTTAGTGGTGCTATCAATTGGATGGGTAAGTGACAAGTTGTAGTCACTTTGACCATGACAGAGTCTGAGTATATGATAGTCACTCATGCTTGTAAGGAAGCTATTTCGCTTAAGAGATTGTGTTTTGATATTGGTTTAGATGACGGAAAAATTACTATTTGCTATGACAACCAAGGTACAATTTGTCTAGCAAAGAATCCTACATTCCATTCTAGAAAAAAGCACATTGATGTACAGTATCATTTTTTTTGCCATATGGTAGAAGATAGAAAGGTGGACCTAGAAAGGGTTGACACTTTGGTGAATGTTGCAAATGCATTGAAAAAACCTATGAGCACAAAGAAGTTCAGATGGTGTTATGATTCAATGGGCCTTGAGGCCCTAAGCAGATGATTTTGTATGACTCTTGGTAAGTCTTCAACAAGTGGGAGAATGTTGGGATTAAAGTGTCACAACCTTAGATTCCTAACAATGATTTAATTGTTGTAATTTAATATATTTATTTATATTATTTAATTGTCTATGGTGTCATGTCATTAATTGGGACCCACCGGCTTGGGTGGCATCCCTGTTGGAGGTTATTGGATGACACATCATCATCCCAAGTGGACATAGGTGTCCCACTTTGGAATCTATGACATATGATAGTTTCTATGACATGCCATAAGGCATATTTGAATGCATGGGTGAAAGTTGGAGCCCAAGTTGGGTTATGATAGGATGGAAGAGAATCAACTATTTTTAGTCATTTATAAAAAACTCTCTTACAACTATAAGTGATGTCAACTATGACAAATTCTATGATAGTTGTAAGATGTGTAAGGCATCTTTCATAAATTTTTTTAGCATATTCTAGGTGCCCAAGCTTGGAAGAAGAATATTTTCATGTTTGAAACTTGTTAGGGGTGTAAGGGAATATTCCACATGTGTTCAAATGCATGTCTAAGGTGTTGGAAATTGTTCCATGTGGATTTGGATGCCACTCACCTTCTAGATGCTTCTTGAATCTTGTATCACTCTATTTATTGAGTGTCTTGAGTTGTAGAATGCATAGTTTGTTTGTGGGTAATGAAGTGGTGCTAGTATCACTCCAGAATAGGTCTCCGTGTTGAAACACTTATTGAAGAATCTTGTACTTTTTGATATCTTGTAACTATTATTTAAATTAATAGAGAAAGTACTATGATTTTGTGGGGTAGGAATTTTTGCCCGAAAGGGTTTTCCCCATGCATATTTGGTGTCATTAGTTTATGCTTTCTTGTTCTTCTACTTACATTATTCTTTGTACGTGCTTCTCTTATTGTAACAGTAAAATGTGTTAAAAGAAAATTTTGTAACTCTCCCCTGATTAGATTAGTGTAGGAAGTTGTTTTCGCTCATCGAGCTTCCTTTCATAACATACATATAGTTTTCTATTAGCATAATCCTTGAACCTCCTTTAGGTGCAACTGATAGTATATATAGCTCTTTCTATATAAAATTTTCTCCTCCTCTATCTCTTTCTTTTTCTTAATCTCTCCAAAGATCAATTAAACTATTAGATTTTTTATATTTTAATTTAATTTGATCTATTTAAAAATATATTATTTATTAGTTGTAATAATTGCATATTTATATTTAATAATTTTTATTGTAGAATATATAATAATAATAATAATAATAATAATAATAATAATAATATAACCTATATATACTATTATATATAATAATAAATATAATTATATTATATATATTTTATATTTTGTATTATATAAGATTATAATAATTTTTAATTAATAATCATAATAATTATATATATTCAGTAGTTTTGTTAAATAATATAATATATAATAATAATAAATAATATAGTTATAGGTTGAGCATTTTGATTTCCCTAATTAAGGAAATGGGGGACCACACATATCGGAGAAGCATTTTGGAGAACAATAGTAAATTTTTGAAAAATTATTACCATTCTGGGTTGTCTTTGGCTTCTCATGGAGTAGATCGGCCTCGTTGGGATGCCTATTCCCATCCTTTTGTGGAAGCCTCACATAGATCAAAGTCTTCTTTAGTAGGAAAACCATTTTCTGTGTCAAAATTGAGGATTTTTTATCAATCAAAAGGATTAGTGAATAACAATGGCCAAATTGATTCTCATCAAGGGTTTAAGCATTCCTTTGGGAATCCTCGTCTTATGAGAACACTTAATTGGGAGAAACAAATCCCATTTAATATTTTTGACTCGGATAAAGACCAGACTGAAAATATCTAGTCTTCGGTGGATTTCGTTTCACAATGACTAGGTCCTGCAACATTCCCCAACAATATTTCTATCAAAGCTAGAGCTCCATTCAATCCAAAACCGATAAGGCACTATTCTTCCAATATAGAGATTGATGGGTCTGAGCCTTGCTCAGATAATTTTTCCTCCATGGAGGATACACTTGTGTCATATCTAAATAATATAGCTCAGAGGCACGAAGATTGTTATTAGATTCTCTGATTGGAACTAAGGAATGCTCATCAAAATAAGGTAGAACCCTTGCTAGAAGATGTAAATGGTTTGCATTCTTTTTCTTTTCCAAAAATTTCTCCTTCTAGGAAAAATGTGCATCGAAATGAACATAACAAAAAAGTAAGCATGAAATGGATTCGTAAAGGATGTCCTCCTCAACCCTCTATGATAGATTGTGAAATTGTGGATCTTGCTCAGATTTCTCTCTCTGAAGAAATTTTATCTGCACAAATAAAGGATCTTACATGTAATAACAAAAAAGTAAGCATGAAATGGATTCGTAAAGGATGTCCTCCTCAACCCTCTATGATAGATTGTGAAATTGTGGATCTTGCTCAGATTTCTCTCTCTGAAGAAATTTTATCTGCACAAATAAAGGATCTTACAGACCATGCTTTAATATGTAAATTCTAGAATTTTTTACCTAGTACTGAAACTTTAAAAGTATTAATTTTCTCTAAATGGGATGAGGCTAATCAGGTTTTTTTTTACCTAGTACTAAAACTTTAAAAGAATTAATTTTCTCTAAATGGGATGGGGCTAAGCAGAGAGATTTGGTTTTACAAGATAAGTCTTGGTTTTCTGAGGGTTCTAGGTTGTTTACTCTAGGATGGGTTCCAAATTTTGATCCCTTTTCTTCTGTAATGAAATTGGTTCCCTTCTAGCTCTAGATTCCTACTCTGTCACTTGAATATAGGGAGCCTAAAATTGTAGAAACCATTGCTAATAATTTGGGGGGCTTTTTTTGTCATGATATGGAGTTTTGCAAACAACTAGATAAGTAGATTAGGGTTTGTGTTTTGTTAAACACTTCAAAGGAATTTCCCTCTTCATTCAAAATACATTCAAATAATGGGTTACAATCCTCATTGAAATTCCAAAGAATGTGTGTACTTTTTTCCATTTACTAGGGAATTCTTCCCATCAGTATGAATCAAAGAAATGGGGCCAGCTGTGAGTCAAAGTGTTTTAGGATTAGGTGATTTAAATATTACTAAGCATTAATCTCAAAGTGATACAAATTTGGTGAATAATGTCTTGACAATATTTTCTTCTTCATCCCCGCCTATGGTCAATTTGGCTCTGTATGATGAACTAGCTAGGAACGGGAATTCCATAGTGTTTGAAGTTTGTTCTTCAAAACTAGGATCTCTGTCAATTGCATAAAAAATAAATTCTATTATGTTGGAACAGAATCGGGGGAATCATATTTATAATCTTCATTAGGGGGATTCTGATTCCTTAAAGGTCACTACACCTTTCCAAAGTGGTAGCGTGAAACATAGAATTTTGGAACCCTATGGACTACTTTTGCACTTCTAGGGTTTTTCACTTAAAAGGAGAGAGATAGGACCAAAAACATAGTAACGAGACTCGAACTCAACTCGGACTCGGCGAGGGTGACTTGACTCGGTGACTTGGCGACTCGGGACTCGGACTCAGCCCAGACTCAGAAAAATGAAAAAAAGTTGAAAAAACCCTAGAAATTTAGAGATTTTTAAGGATTCAAAACTTGTTTCAAGCACCCTTTATTGAATACAACACAAATAAAAGAAAATTTGATCACATACACAAGTATACAATGATCACATAAGTATAACTATAAAGTACACAAATTGTAGTTGTGTTGCTGAAGGAAATAGCTTACTTAGATATATAAAATTAGTCAAATGTATACAAAACTCATGGAATATAAAATAAATGATATAAAATGTTCCATACAAATCTGAAATATCAAGATTCAAAACAATAGCTATAAGTCTATGAATCTATGGCATAGTAGATCCAACATCCTTCCTACGAAGGCATTTAAGGGTCCAGGATGATGTTGTAGCTGTAGCCATAGTCTCTGCCTATGTCTGACTCTCCATGACACTCTCACCAATAGTAGCTATGTCTCATCATTCTCTAGCCTCCTCCTCAGCCATGGCTACAACCTAAGCCTCTCTCTCTACCTGGTCCACCCAATCAAGGTCCTCGTCACTAAAGACTGCATCTACAGCCTCAGTGATCCACTTAGACTATGGATCAACCTCCTCTAGACTGATCGAGGTGTTGTCATGGTCAAAAAGATTCTTGTATTTGAGTTGAAGGTTGTAATGAACATATACCAAGTCATTCATCTTCTCCACTGTCAATATATTGCGCTTCTTGGAGTGTATGTGCTCAAACATACTACAATTGAGCTCACAACTAGATGAACTACATGGCTGGCTCAATATACAAATGGCAATGGATTGTAGGTTTGGTATATCAGAACCAAACATCTCCCACCATCTATTTGAGATGAGAAAAAGAAACAAAATCAATCTCATTTCAAGTTTCAAGTTCAAGTTCAACATTTAATAATAAATTATAATATAAAAAGATGAAAATTATTCCCTTAAATATATTTTTACCTGGCAGTAATGTTGTCCTATTATCTTTGCACATTTTAGATGCAAAGAAGTCTCCTCGTACCTTACTGAAGGCATCTATCTCCTGCACTATCTGTGTAGTAACAACAGACAACATCTACTCTATTGTCAAGTAGAGCCCACTAAGAACCTCTCTATCTACACAGAAATCACGGTGGAATTGGAAGGCCAGATTTAGGAAACATGTAGCTGCATGGATGGGCCTATGAAGTTAGTTTTTCCATCTCCTATCAATGATATCCCAAATGGGATGATACTTCTCCTCAACTCCACCATAGACTGATCTAATGGCCTCTTTGGCCCTATCCATGCCCTCATATATGTAGCCCATTGCAGGCTTCTCCCCATCTGCAACTCATAGGAGAACTAGCAAGGGCTCAATAAACTGCAAAGTGCAAACATGTTTCACAAATAAGTGTGAAGGAAAATAAACAAATAAAAGTAAGATATGATTAAAAATTAAAACATAATAAAGAATTAAATTTTACCTTCACAATCTCGTCCACTGGTTTCCAAAACCCTTGCTCATCAAAAATGCAATCAGCCATAACAATCCCTGCAGTGCTTGTAGAAAAGGATGAAGAAGACCACTCCTCACTAGTAAATATGCACCTTAAAGCTGCCTTTGAGTGAATCAAGGATTGCATCATGATAAAATTTGTTACAAACCTAGTGATGCTAGGATGAGACAACACCCTCAACCCTGTGTATTGCCTCATAAGGTTAAGCACCCATGTGTGATTGTATACAAATTTACAAATGTTTTTTGTTGCATGCACACATGTTTTGATCCATGGGAGCTTTCCAAGATCCTCCAACATGAGGTCAATGCAATGGGTGGCACATGGAGTCCAAAATATAGTAGGGTGCCTCTCCATCAATAATCTACCAACAACATAATTTGCTGCATTATCTGTCACCACTTGCACTACATTCTCTTCCCCCACATCAGCTATCACCTCCTCTATAGCCTCACACGGGTATGTGGCATTTTTGAATTGGGTAGAAGCATCAATGGACTTCATGAAGATGGTGTCACCTGAAAAAATAAGTAAAACCAATTATTCAATAAATTAAAAAACATAAATCAGCCATATTAAATCATTAATCACTAAATCAAATTCAAATTTCAATGCATTGAGAGAAGTACAATTACCTCTGGAGGAAACTAGGAAATTAAGCAGTGTCCTATTTCTCCTATCGGTCCAACCATCAGTCATGATGGTGCAACCAATCCTCCTCCACTGCACGTGTTGCTCCTCTAATTGTGCTTTCACATCTACCACCTTTCAAGTCAAAAGTGGGCCCTTTAATTCATCTTCACTAGGGGCTTTGAACCCCACCCCACATATGGTTATGGCATCAATCATTTTTTGCCAAAAATGTGACCTAAAACATGTCATAAATAAACTAATAAGTTACATAAGTATTGTAAAATGAAAAGTTTTAAGTTTTTAACTTTAAATTTAAATTGAATAATGAGATACATCTAGATTCTAAAATTTAAATATAAATTTTAAAAAAATTAAATGAAAAATAATTACTTGGCTACATGGAAGGGAATGGTGCAGTAGTACCAAAAGTTTGCAATTGTCTTTTTTATTGCATCATGTGTGTCCTTGTTCCAACCCATGCTCTCAAGTGACGGTTGGGAACCAGGAGTAGTGCGTGGTACAAAATATGAGTCCACCCTAGATTTAAAAACTCTAGAGAGAATGCTAATACTGCCACTACCACTAGCAGTACTTAGCAATGCCACCAGCACTAGGAGCATGCATAGGCATAGCTGGTGTAGAAGCAAAAGCACTAGCACTAGGACGGTATGGAGGCATGGAAGAAGCATCTCCAACTCCAACACTCGCCAACTCCTGCCTCTATTTCTTTTTCATTTCTTTTTGCATTTCAAAAGTTTCTAATTGCACGTGCACTTCACAAACAACCTCAGGAGGTGCTATAGTACAACCCACTGCATCATGGATGGGTATGCGTGCAAGATGGTATTTTAATCTATTTATGCCTCCATGATATATTGTTTTGCAGTAGTTACATTTTTTTTCTCCTCTTTTCATTCCGGGAAAGATTTCAACATGTTTCCAAGCAGGGTCTTTTCTACTGGTGTTTGAGACATTGTGAAAATAATAATATGGTTTGATTTGCAAATGAATGTGGTTGAAATAACAAGTAGGGTTTCTAAAATTATTTAAGTTGCAAGTAGGGTTTGTAAAAAAACATGCAAACTCAAAAAAATAATGATTTTACAAATTACAATGAATTATTTGTTAAAAAAACACAAAAAAAACCAATAAAAATCAAGCTTACCTCTTAGATTTGGCTTGGAATGCAATGCAAACTCCTCCCAATCACTGGTAATGAGCTCTCAATGCACCTCCTTGTTGGTATGAAGCTTCCCAAATGATATATGACCCTGGATTTGTCTTCAACAGCTTGTTGGTTGCCCTCTCTTCTCCTCCTATTTTTCTTCACAACTCTCTCTTCTCCTCCTATTTTTCCAAATGAATGAAATGAGGTTGCTTTTAGGGCTAGGGAGATAATATAAGACCAAAAAAAAAAAAAACTTAAACTATTGTTTTTTGTTTTTTTATTTTCTTTTCGGCTTGTTGTCACCGGTTGTGTCCAGGTATCGGGACTCACCTAGATGTGATGCTTCTGGCGCGTCTGGCACATCCGGCCTAGATGCATCTAGATGCGGCCACATCCACGCCTGCACTCCTAGGACTTGGCCAGGGTTTCACGGCTCGGGACTCACCGAGTCCTGGCAAGTCCGGGCGAGTCTCGTAACTATGACAAAAAATTCTTATAGTTCACTCAAATCAGAATGTATGCAATGTTGTTTAATGTAAATGAAATTAACTAAATCCAATTGACTAATTTGAATGACTGAAAATGAATGAAAAAGTGACATTTATGCCTTGTTTACAAACATAAACAATGAAGAAAATGAATGAAATGTGCATAACAGAAAGAGATGGGCTAAATCATAGTGCACCTAGGAAAAGTATGATGAACTTGGAATTTTTTGGACGTTGGATGAGATCACTAATTTTTAATAGTGGGAATCATTCGCCCAGGGTGGTGAATCAGTCCTCCTCCTGGTGAAAAAGTGTTAGGAGCTGGTTTTTGTCTGTCGAGATCCAGAATCTGACAAAATTTAGAATTTCAGTCCAAAGGTGGTGAATCAGTCCTCTCCCAAATTTCTAAAAAATCAGAAGACAACTCTTCAACACCTATTCTAGAAATGTCTACTTGTCGGGTTTTCGAAGTCAGTTCTATAGACAATAGACAAATAACTCTCTCCAAGCATGAAATTGTTTTAAGTTGATTTCGAAATCAATCTTCAACAACTAATAACCTATCAAATTTTCATGCAAAGGGCTACAAACAAACATGCAATAGGGGAAAAATGATTAAGGGTTAGTGAATAGGGGTTTTCCTTGGTCAAACCCCACTTTTGGTAATTAAACCCTTGAAAAGATAATGAAATGAAAGAGAAAGATAAAATAATAACATGCAAGTGCTATCAACTTACCTAACCCTTGATGATGCAAGTATGAAGTAATTTCAATGGCTGCTTCAAACGTGCTTGAATACTTGAGTGAATAGGTGGATAAGTGAACTTGATGAATGGGGATTAGAATGAGATGAAAATCACTTATTTATACATTGATTCTTGTGCCTTAGTATCCATTCATAACTCATCACAGGTCGACATCAAGTGATTTTGAATAAAATCCTGAAAGAAAATTTAAAATATTTTGAATTTGGGGCCGAGGGGGACTCATTCACCACCCATGGTGAATGGGTCCCACCTAGGACCTAAAATCATGTGTCAGGAAAAATGTTGTATTTAATGTTATTTTTTGGGATAACATTCAAAAATACACTTAATTACAACTTATGAGGGCATAAAGAGACCAAATAAAGTATGAGAAGGGTGTAAATAGTGAAAATATGCCTAGAAGAGCATGAAATCTTGTTACAAGACTTTACAACACCTCAAAATAGGACTTGTTGATGAACAAAAAAGGTGGTTTTTAGGTAAATTGTATTCAATAGAGTCTAGAAGAATGTAGAAATGTCTTACAACACTTCACAACACCTTCAAAAGACATCGTTCTTTGAATTTTAGTACCTAAATAAGCATGTTCAAGCCATGCTACAACATTAAATCAGAGCAACATAGTTCCAACACCATGAAAGAAGACCTAAAAGGCCATGAAAATGACAAGGGGCCATTTTTCTATGACACAGAGAGTATCAAGTTTTATTGTGAATTTACCCAAGGGTTGGCTATCAAAGTTAGAGTTCTTTCCTTGGGAAAGATCTTTGTTTTTATATACCCCAAGCCTTTTTATAGGTAATAGTAGGCAGTTAGATGGAATAGTTTCAAAGTTGATGTGGAATAATACTTTGCTACCTAGTTATAATAGTCAACTCAAAATTCGTGAGACATCATTTTCATTCATGTCGTCTCATAGTAAAAATGTTATGGAAGGACTAGTATTACATGATGAACATGCTCTAGACGAATATGACAGTTTGGAAATCTTGGTAGATCATATTACAAATATGGTAGTGCGCCATAGGAAAAAGGACCCTTTGCTTGACATGGGATTAATTCATTATTAATTGGACTTAGTGAGGCATGAATCTAGTGTTCTGAGGTATTTTATGCATCCACACTAGGCCTTGGACCCTTGAAAACTTAATAAAATGCTTTTAATGACATCTTGTGAAGGTGTTGTGAAGTGTTGTAAGACATTTATACATTCTTCTAGACTCTATTTATTGTAATTCACCTAAAAATCACCTTTTTATTCATTATTAAGTCCTATTTTGAAGTGTTGTAAAGTCTTCTAACAAGATTTCATGCTTTTCTAGGCACATCTTCACTATTTATCCCTTTTCCATGCTTTATTTGACCCCTTTATTCCCTCATATGCTTTAATTAAGTGTATTTTTGAATGTAATCCCAACAAACAACATTAAATACAACATATTTCTTGACACATATTTCCAGGTCCTAAGTGGGACCCATTCGCCATGGGTGGCGAATGAGTTCCCCTTGGCTCCAAATTCAATTTTTTAAAATTTTCCTTTTGGGTTTTTATTCAAAATCACTTGATGTTGGCTTGTGATAAGGTATGAAGGGTTAACTCAGGCACAAGTGTGTATAAATATGTGATTTTCACCTCATCTTGTACATATTCTTTCATCCTCCATCTCACATTCATCTCTTAATCTTATAACTCATTCACAACATTCAAGTTAGGCAAGTTAGGGCTTTCACATTGCAAGTCATTGATTTAACTTCCTAAGACATCCAAGGGAAGATTCTACATGTTGTTTTGTTGACTTTCAATATCTATCATCATGGAAAGGTAATCTATTCCATTGTTGCATGTTTCATTACTTTATTTCATCATTTTGGTTTAATTACCTAAAAGGGGTTTGATCAAGGAAAACTCCCATGCCCTAACAATCAACATTTCTTCTTCTCTTGTGTGTTTGCATATTTAGGTCCTTTGGAAGCTTGGAAATCATTGAAGATCAAGTTACAAGGTTGCTAAAGTCCTTTCTTCATTCAACAAGCCAAAATATCAACAAAAATCCATTTTCAGACCTGTAAATCAGAGTTTTGGAAGCGGACACCTGTAGAAGTCTAAAGTGTAGATCGAAAGCTCTAGAATCCACTCTTGAATATTCAAAAATTCAAAAGTGGACTCATTCACAATTGGTGGTGAATGAGTTCCCTTTCTAGGTCATTTTTGTGATTTCTGCATTTTTTGACACCCTTTTGATAGAAATAGGTTTCAACTTAGTTTACCAGAACTGGGACTGATTTGTCTAGAATGGTGAATGAGTCCCTCCAAGCCTAAAAATCATCATCAACAACATTTCAAAAGAAATTTCTAATCATCTTCAACATTCTAGGTGTACATCTTCAGTCTGATTCATTTCTGTTGCAATTTTCTATTCGTTTGTAGGTGATTTTGCATTACACAATGTGTTTTCAAACAATTTGTTTTCCTTTAGTTTTTATCCATTAATCAATCAATTATATTAGTTTCTTGTATTTAAACATTAAATATCTAGGCATATTGCATCCTTATTCTATCCATATCACACTAATCTTTGAATGTAAACATAAGCATTTTTGGACCCGTCTTTCTCTTTTTAGGTGAAAAACCCTAGAAGTGCTAGAAAGAAAGTAGGTCCCAAAAATCTATGTTTCAGGTAGGATCAAATATTTTTGATGAAATTTTTGAGGAAGTAACCAAGGAAGAAGGGGAGTTGTTGACATAAAATTTTGACATTACTGTGCCTCCTTTTTCAACAAATTTTGTAGATGTCCCACATGGAAACAATGAATAGTTTGTAACAAATTCTAATAGTGAAACTCGAAAGAGTAGTGAAGTGTATGTGGGTGTTTTCAAATTCTCAAAACATTTAACAATTATTCAAACTCCTCTTGTTCCACCTGCAATCAAGTCACCTGGTAAAAGAGGTAGGAATTCAAATGCATTTAAGTTCCAGGAGGAGATTGCTTTAGGAGTACAGTTAACATTAGATCGTAATATAAAGAAAAAATTAAGGGGAGCAAGGATCTCTCCTTGATCAATATGAAGATTATTTCTTGGAATGTTAGGGGTTTAAATGCCCCTAACAAATGAGCCCTAATTGAACAAAAAATTAATTTATCAGGGGTTGATATTGTTTTATTACAACAAACTAAGTTTTCCAAGGAAAGTTATGAAAGTATAATATTCAAGTGGACTAACTGGAAGTCATATCATTCTATTGGTCAAGGAGAATCTGTGGAATTTTTAAAATTATGGAATACCAAATCAATTTAGTTGGAACCCATCACTAATAATCCACATTGGCAATTGCAGTGTGTTACCCATTTTGATTTATCCTTCTTGTTAGTTAATGTGTATGCACCAAATTCAATAGCAGGAAAACACAAGCTTTGGAAGGAGTTCAAGTTAATTCTTGATCAGTTGGGAGTTGAAAAAATTATACTTGCTAGAGATTTCAATGCAATATTATCTCTTAATGAAAAAACTAGAGGAATCATACCTCCTCACAAGATAGTGGAAGATTTCAGTAAGTGTGCTCATGATAATGCACTTTTGGATGTACAACCTCAAAAAGGAATGTACACATGGACAAATAAAAGGCAAGATTTTTTGGAAATAGATGTATGGCTTGACAAATTTCTAATTTCTTCAAATTGGGTAGTAGATATGTATACACAAATTTCAGAAATATTACCTTGGTCTAGATCTAATCACTTTCCTACTTGTCTCAATCTTGAAGTAGCCAATTCACCTCAGAAATGGATTGCTTCATTTAAATTTGAATCTATGTGGTTTAGACATAATTACTTCTTGTCATTATTGAAATCATGGTGGATATAGGCTCCGTATGAGGTAGGATCCATTATGTACAGGTTTTGTAAGAGGATGAAATTTATGAAAGATTAGATAAAACAATGGAATATACATGTTTTCAAGAATATATTCCATCAAAAGGATCTAGTTTCAAAAGAGTTGGCAGTGGTGAATGAGCAGATTATAAGTCAGGGACTAAACCCATAGTCTTTTGAAAGACAAAAAAATCTACAAGAAGAATGGGAAGAGTTAGTGTTACATGAGGAGTTTTATTGCCGATAAAAATTACGTGAGTTGTGGCTCAAATAAGGAGATAAGAATACTAAATATTTCCATATGTTAGCTCAAATTAAGAAAGCTAAGAATGCAATGTTTTGTATTTAGAAAACCCCTTCAGGAAAATGTTTAAACAATGAAGTGGACATTCGAAATGAAGGTGTTAAATTCTTTTCTATCTGCTATTTGCACCCACAAATCAAACAGATCAGTTTGGAGTTGATAGAGAGGACATGTTACAAGCAATCCCTACTTTTGTCACTGAACAAGATAATGAATGGCTCAACAAACCTTTCACTCTTGATGAAGTGAAAGCGGTTTCTTTTTCACTTAAATTAGACAAGGTCCCCTAGACCTGATAGATTTACAACATTATTCTTCCAAAAATGTTGGGAATTTATAGGAAATGACTTACTCAAGGCACTAGAGGATTCGAGAAATTACTATTCTATGCTCAAATAGTTTAATGTAACACATATTGTATTAATTTTGAAGGTTAAGGATCCCAAGTCTTTCATGGAATTTAGGCCTATTTCTCTTTGCAACATGATTTATAAGATTTTTACTAAAGCAATATATCTTGATTTGTTACCTATCATTCCAAAGCTTATATTAGAAGAGCAAGGTGGATTTGTCCCAGGTAGGGAAACAGTGGAGGGAGATCTTATGGCACATGAAATTTTTCATTCTATTTCTATGCATAAAATTCCTTCATTTACCATCAAGCTTGACATGATGAAAGCTTATGATAAAGTGGACTAGTCTTTTTTGATACAAATTTTGAAGAAGTTTGGTTTTACTATATCAGATGGTGTAAATGGGTCCTTTCATGTTTAAGTGGTTCCAAGTTTTTAGTATTAATTAATGGTATATCATCAGGTTCTTTTAGTTCCACTCAAGGAGTGAGGCAAGGTGATCCAAAATTTCCATTTTTATTCATAGTACTAGCTGAAGCTCTAATTATGACAGTCAAACAATCCCATTCACAAGAATTGTGGAAAGGAATTGCAATTCCTCTTACCGATCTATTAGTCACCCATTCTTTTTTTGTTGATGACACACTATTATTTGGATCAGCTCAATTACAAGAGGCTAAACATATCAAGTATGTATTAGATAAATTTTCACAAGCTTCTGGTCAACAAATAAATGCTAAAAAAATCAAAGATCTACACCTTTCATAACAAATAAAGTTTACAAAAGAGAATTGTCAATATTTTGGGGTTTCAAACAGTGGAATTACCTTGCAAGCATATTGGGATCCCATTATTTTCAGTGGAAAGAAAAATTTATTATTGGGATAACATTATTCAAAGTATTCAAAAGAGAATTACATCTTGGAAAGGTAGATGGTTGTGACTTTTAGGTCACATATTATTGATAAAATTTGTCATTTCTTCCATCCCCAATTATTTTATGGCAGTGATAAAAGCACCAAAATCTATTATTTTAATAATTGAAAAAATAATCAAGTATTTTTTATGGAATGGAAACATTG
Source organism: Sequoia sempervirens (assembly GCA_007258455.2). Lineage (NCBI taxonomy): Eukaryota > Viridiplantae > Streptophyta > Pinopsida > Cupressales > Cupressaceae > Sequoia > Sequoia sempervirens. The sequence continues at coordinate 207,198,363 of VDFB02353493.1, forward strand.
ATAATAAAAAGAAGATATCTCTTATATCTTTAGAAAAATTGTGTGTACAAAAATCCAAACGAGGTGCAGGAATTGATAAATTATCAATTTAGAATCAGGCACTCGGTGCTCAGCTAGTGTGGCACATATATCCTAAGTCACATTCCAAATGGTGTAAAATTATGCAAGACAATTATTTAGATAATATGGACCTTGAGATAATTTTTACAACTTCAAACCTACCACAAGGATCTACAATGTGGAATTTCTTGTTGTCTTGTAGAAAGGTAATCTTACCATTCCTTACATGGGAAATAAATGATGGTTTAAAGGAATTTTTTTTTGCAAGATTCATGGAGGGGTCATTCACCATTAAATTCATCTAATAGTTTGTATGATATTCAATTTCAACTCTATGCAAGGTGGGGTGATAAAGTAAGTGATTACTGTAACAGTATAGATGCTTGTACGTGAAAGATAAGGTGGAGAGATGTCTCTGATATTGACTACCCACATGGGCAGAAAGTGGAATTCTTAAGAAGTTAAGTTGAGAGGAGTGTATATTTGTCACAAAGGGAGAATAACTTGTTATGGGCCCCTTCAAAAGATGGAAACTACACAGTTAAAATGGGATATATGGTACTAATGAATCAAGGAGAAAATATCAAACCACAAAGAGCCCTGTCATTCTGTTGCGATTCCTCGGTACTTCGAAAGGTGGGATGTTTCTCATTGTTGGCTATCAAAAGAAGAATTTTTACAAGTGATAGGCTTGTAAAACTTGCGATTGCAGTCTAGTTTACATGCGTCCTTTGTGAAAATGAGGTTGAAGAAGTAAATCATCTTTTTATTCACTACCCCTTTGCTTCTTAATGTTGGTCATTTATTAAGGATAAATTAAGTTGGTATGCTCCACTACCAAACAACTTGTGGTATTTGTTCTCAAGTTGGTTAGTATTGCATAAATCTACATTGTTTGCTTGTTTATGGAGAGTGATTTCTTTTGTAGTCTTGTGGACCATTTGGTGGGAATGAAAAAGAAGAATCTTTAGGAATGAAAAAATGAAGTTTGATCAAGTCCTCGAGAAATTGGAATCTTCAATAATAGAAATATCAAATTCCTATGTTTTGAAGACCAAACATGTTGGATCAATGTTCACAAATTGGGACTCAAAGGCTATGTAGAAATGGAATAATATTGCTCTACCATTTAAAGGAAGCCAACATAAAAATTCAAGTCAAAAAGTGGATAGAAGTAGAATTCAATGGACCCCACCTATGGAAGGATATTTAAAGTTAAATTTTGATGGTGCTTCATGAGGGAATCCATGTATGTCAGGGGCATGGGTTATAATTAGAGATCACAAAGGACTTCTAATCTCATCAATGTCTATAAAATTACTGAAGGGAATAAACAATGTTGCAGAAGCACAAGATTTACTTCATGGATTGCAACTAGCATACATGACCTAAATCTAAAAAACTTGGAAATTGAAGGAGACTAATTAATTATTGTATGAAGCTACAGTTGTATGAAGCTAACATGGATGAGATAGCACAAGAACTTAAAATTGCTATTAAGAAGGAAACTATCAGCTAGAATTTGATGAGAAGTTAAGCATGCTATAACATATTACTTATTTTTCAAAAATGAGTAATAAAGGAAATCATATAAAAATAGAAGAAATTAATCAAGGGAGCTATGGATTAATGCTCATGTCAGGAAGAGGGAGTTTTAATTGCACGTGGATGATGTCAGTGTGATAAAGTTAGATCATATTGCTATATATTGTTGTAGACACCTAAAAATGACCTAGGCCTGCAAATTCCATTTTTAACCACTTTCATCATAGCATAATTGTGACATTTAATTATGTCCTTGGTCCACATTCGACTATTAATTAAATAATTTATAATTGTTTAATTAATTCATGTCTTTGTATTCTTCATGATTATTAAATAAATAAATTTTATTTATTTATTAAATACGTCATTAATTGTCTAAGTCTTCCCTTAATTAAAAAATTTCTTAATTTACTTAATTACCTTTCTTCATAAATTTCCTAATTATTAAATAAATGAATTTCATTTATTTATTTGATATGTCACCAATTGTGACAATTAAATTAATTTATTAATTTATTTAATTATTCATTCTTATCTTCTAAATTAAATAATTATTTTAATTATTTAATTACTAATTTCAGCTCATTTTAAATAAATGAAAATATTTAAAATGATTTCATTTTATTAACTTTCACTCTTTTTAGTAAATAATCTAAAAAGATTATTTACTTGTCACTAAAATTATCATTTTGAATTAATTAAATTCAAAAGATATTATTCTTCCAAAATCAAATCAAAGTGATTCTTGATTTTCCAAATCGAATCTTCACCCAAATCTTATCTTCGGATTTTTCAAAATCTTCATTTTCTAATTAATTTATCTCATTTATTCTCCACTGTCGATCCAATTATCTGAGATATTATTTTGACCGTTCGATTAAGGATTTTTCCCTAACCCTGATTAGGGATTCTCAGATTTAATGTGCACCTCCCATTCTAGGTCTTTCATAGAATTTGATCTCGCCCATCCATTTGAAATGACATTTTCTATAAAATGTCATTTTCTTCTCACTTTTTGATTACATGCTGACATTTTATATTTACGCACAGACACATTACATTTTAGGAATTTGCACACTTAGATTTCATAGCAATTTCAATACTTATTATTTGTATTTGATCAAGTTTTAGCATTATTAGGCATAGACATTGGCAATCATAGTCATAGGCATAGACATAGGCACAAATTTCATAAATCCTTCAACATTTGCATAGGACATGGACATTATCATAGGTTGCTCATTTGAAATTTGAGGGTCTCGTTGACTTGCTGCAAACTAGAAGGTGTAACGAAGGTGAACCATGGAAGATGAAGATTTCTGGTAACATTGTTCCTTTTATTTTCATTTTATTTCCTGTGTACTTTGTTATTTCATTGGATTTTGATGTTTATTATTTAATAAGCTAACAATCTAATTTTCCATTGATTACATTGGTGAACCTGACATTTTGTAGAGAAATTTGTGTGTGTTCTTGTTTGTTTTCACTGTTTTGTAGGTTACAGCCAAGAAGTCATACAAAATCCCGTCACCTTCATTCGAGCACAGAAAAATGGGCGAATAAAATATTTTAAAAAATTTTCTAGGTTTTGTGGATCTCGGTCTCACCTTTCCATAACTTCAAACGGTTTCAAATTTTGTTAAGATTTGAGAAAGTTATAGCTATTTTAGTGATCACTATTTTTTTTAGTTTTATTTTTAAAACCCGTGTTTTCTTTTGCATATAACATTTTTTTTGTGCAAAATTGTGGAAAATCCTTTTGGGTTTTGAAGGTTGAATTTTCAGCTTTCCATGGATATCTACCACTTAAAATTTTGTTAATTTTGGAGGAAGTTATCACTATTTTAAGTTTGCTATTTTCATTTAAGTTTTTATTTTTTATTTTTTTTACTAATCTTTGTTGGCAGCATGTGGCGTTGGAGTTTTTTGTGGGTCAAAGACATATATTCAAACTACTGACATGTGGTTTTGCAGCTACGTTTGTCAAAGATTTATCTCTCAAACCACTTGTTTGCATTTTTTAATTTAGGAACATTTCCTTTGGTGCTCTAAAATGAATTTTGTTTGCAAGTGTCTGATTATGTTTGAACAAATGGTAGGTGATTATGCTCTCACCTTGTAAAAACTCGGTGATCAGAAAACTAGACCCATTTTATCTATTGTACACCCTCAGGATTTGGTATATCGAAGTATCCTCTCCCCTTGCGCACTTGTGCGATCCTGGGTGTAAAAGAAACGGTTACTAACTCTAAAATTTGGGCCTATTCTAGTGGAAAAAAGTACTCACCCCAGGACAACTCAGATCGATAGCACCCTGACACCAAGGGACTTCCAACCGGTATATAAAAGTGGGTTCTTGGGGAAAGCCCAAGAATCATGAGTGTGGTTCCGACGAGATGGATCCGAAAGGGGACTCTCGCCGCATAGATCATGCCCCATGAACGGAATACCTGAATTAAAAACCTCTTGTTTTAGTGTCCAACCATTCTATTGGCCGTTGCTTGATATAGTGTAGGGTACAGTATCATGCCCGAAGACACTCATTACTGATCCCCTTGAGTAGAGATAGTAGTTCTTGGGAAGTCACTACCCAAGAATTTGAATTTGGTGTGCTCAAATAACATTAATGAGCCGTGGAGGGGAGCCAATGCCACCAAAATTCTACGCTATCCACTCTCTAGAAGGAAAGGTGTTTATCACCAATCTGGGGTATATCGGTGGGCTATATCAAGTATACAAACCCTTGGCCTATTGGCCTTTTAAGATTGTACTTATCTCATGTGTGCTTGCTTACACCAAAACATCGTGCTTGTCAAGTGTTTTCTAGATTTTCAAACATTATACACAACATTCACAAATCTGGACAAAAACAGTCAACCTTGGACAACTCATACTTTTCAACAAGACATTAGAAAAAAATCTCAGTCCTCATTTTGAACTTAGACTTGGCATTGTCCATCATAGTCCTCATTTGGCATCTAGACTTGGCATTGGTCATTTTCCTTAGTCAACATCTTCATTGTCATCTTGGCATTTGACATCCTTTCTTAACAATTTTATCACCTTGCATTAGTCATTTCCCTTGGACGAATGTCATTATCACTTTGCATTTAACATTATGACATCCACCACCTTGTCTTCCCTTCACCAACATATTGATAGGCTTGCTAGTAAATTTGAATACCAATTACTTTGTAGAGGTCAATACCAACAAGCCTTAGACGTTAGGAGACAATTCCTCCAAACTGACAATCAATGTCCTCCATACCAACAATCCATGAGTCCTAGTCCTCCATCCATCTACCCTCACTACCAAAATTCACTTAATACCATTCATGACATTAGTCCACAACAAATATCCATTACTCACCCTTATCCTAACTTTGACAAGGGAAGCCAATTGTCCACTAGTCCATTCCAAACCTCCATGTCATATTCTAACCCTTCACCTATCAATTGTGTCCAACTCTACATGCCTTATCAACCATCTACCAACTCATGTCAAGTCCCCACATCATACCATACCGATCCGGTCCAAGTCTCCATGTCATATCCTTGCCATTCAATAATTAATCCAGTCCAAGACTCCATGTCCTATCCTTGTACCTCGCATGCTACTCTAGTCCAAGTCCCCATGTCCTATCCTAGTCCTTCATATACTAGTCCAGTCCAAGTTCCCACGTCCTATCCTAGTCCTTTGGTCATTAATCATTTTCAAGTCACCCCCTCACAAGCCACATCAACATGTCCACCCATATCACAACAAGAACATAGGACCCCAAGTCCACCTTGGCAACAAAATCAAGCGCCTTTAAGTCTTAATGCCACCTTTGACAAGGGGAACACCAATCCAGTTCATGCGCCCTTACCACCATCCAATCAAATGCCTATCCATAAGCCACCATGTCTAATTCCTAATTCATATGCCTCTTTACCTTCTAACCAATCAAAATCGTCATTACCCCCACCATCATCTAATCCTCCATCAAATCAATGCCCTACATTTAGATATTTAAAAAATAAATTGATGGCATTATCTAAATCCACCCATCCACCTATAAAGGATGTGACCCAAGGGCTACAAGCAAGGAATCAATTGTCTCCATGTCATTCAACACATATACTTGAACATACAAAAGAGTCCTCAAACATCATGCCAAGTCCTTCAAGTCAACCATGTCATCCACAACCCCTTGAGCCACTTCAAGAGTCTCCCTTCATAAGTCCAAGTCACCCTCTTTCATGCTCCTATGTTGACCATCAAGAACATGTCAAGTCTCTCCATGAGAAATCCCCTTCCACTTCCATTCAAGCAACCCAAGAGTTATGTCAAGAGTCTACTCCTAAGCATGTGGAAACATCAATCCCTATTCCTAATCAATGTCATATCACTTTCATCCAACCTATCCATAATCTATATCATTTTTATGATCAAGATGATATCCATAATGAGGAAGATCCTATCCATGAGAAATCTGATCATATACCCATCCATGAGAAAGATATTTGAAATTCACCTCCACCTAGTCCTATCCATGATTCATCAATATCCACTCCCCATGATGAGACACTTGCCTTCATGGGACACATAGACGATATTCCTCCAGAACAAGAATATACCACTAGGGACATGCTTGCATATATTCAAGTTATAGCTAAAACCATTGGGCTCGATGACACTGAAAAAAATGATGGCTTCGACATTGCCTTGGAAGCACCAACAGAATCATCTAAACTTGACATGTCACATGATCAGGCCAAAGATATCAGTCAGGAATATGTCCAACATGAAAATGAAACTAAGACACTTTATCAACTAGGGTCATCTATCTTTGTCAGAGCAGGCTTTCTTGCAGATGAAAATATTACAAGTGATAGTATCCACATACCTAATGATGGGTTAGCATCTTGCTTTCAAAACAATAAATACCCCATCGCAAATAGAATATGTCAAAGCATGCAATATCAAGGCAAAGGACTAGGCATACATGAGCAAGGAATTCTTGAACTAATACAGCTTCAGGCAAATTATAGACATCAAGGTCTTGGTTATTCCTCAGACAACAAATCAAACGATGTTAGTGGTACCTCCTCGATATTGGGGGCAACTTTTTCAGATACAAATGTCAAAATGGAGTCCAGGAGAAATCCTTGTCATAAGATTGCTACCAACACCCCCTCCACCCACACCATGAACCACCATTCCATCATAAATAAACCTTCCCTTTGGAACCAACAAAAAAAAAAGTCTTACAAATCAAAAGATCAAAATCAAATGTCAAAGGCCATTGAATCAAACAAAAGGAAAAGTGGACAAATGAAATTAAAATGGATCCCAAAGTAAGATGGATCAAACAAAGACACCAAGTCAAAAACAAAAGTCAATCATAATGTGGAGCCACAAGACAAGAGGACTCCCACATATAACACATGTCCACCTCCTTAAAAATGGTCATCAATCAAGGCATATAAAAGTGTTGGTTCCAAACACCATCCCTCCAAAATCCGTCATCCACCATCCCAAGTTTGGAGAATAAAAAGTCATTCATCCAAATGTCCAAACAACTTTTCCACATCTACCATCATCTGTCGTAATCCTACATCTCGCCTAAAGTCCAAAAATCTCACGTCACAAATCCGTCACATCTTGGCAGCAACTCTTTACCGCAAGGACTCTCATGGCACTCTATCACAATGTGCATATTCTGATAGGGCCAACTCTAGTATCAAAAAGGACCACAATGACATTGATCTGTTGTATATAAGCGCTACAATCCTGACAAGACAATTACTTCAGGCAGGTCATTATTAGCAGATCATGGCACCAGTCTCTACATCGGCACCGTCAGTGGATTTAGAATAGTCAGTGGTAATCTAAAGCATCCAGGCTATCCACAATATCAAAAACACAAAAAAAATCAAAAATCAAAAAATTGTCACCCTGATGAAAACCTGGCATACAGGCGTCTTGGTGACACCCAAAAAAAAAAAAATCAAAAAAGTCAAGAAAATAGTAAATATAAAAATTTCATCCAATGGTGAAAACCTGGAAAACAGGTGCCCTGGATAAGTACCACGATGAAAACCTAGCAAACAGGCGTCATGTGTAAAATAAATCATCTATGTGGACTCTTACACTTGGGGGCAAGTCATCTCATCTCCTAGACCTTACTCTTGACATTTAAATCTTACCATTTAACCCATATCATTCTCACCTATCTTGGTCTTGGCATAAAACTGGCACACATAAATCATGCTTTGGGAAAAGTCTTGACATGCCTATCCTTCAGTCATACACAATTCACGAAACATCATGTCGTTGACTATCATAGTCTCATTGCTCTTATGTGACATAGTCCTTGAAAATCATATGACAATTCCATTAGTCTTATGTCTCCCATCTTTTACCAAAGCCATCTCTCATCCTTTCATGTCTGTCACCTATCTTGGTTTTCCCTTGTCAAACGGTCTAAGGATAATCATCATCCCATCTAGTCCTAACCAAGTCATTCCAAATGCAACGAGTCTAATCCATACAAGAAAATTATCTAGAACATTAGTTGACTGTGTTCCTGGCCCAGCTGTAGACCTCCATACTTTCATCACATTATTGTCATCGTCCTCACGTTGTTTCGAGATGCGTCCTTCCCACGTCAAACAATGTTGTCATCACCTATCAATTGGTATTCAGCTTGACTAGGGGCACAATCATGTTTGTCCATGGATTCTCATGTGTAGGAACCAGTCACATGCATTTTTCACGATCCTCTTAAATGTCAAAAACCAAAAACATCATAAAATGACAAAAGACCAAAAACATGGCAAAAAGTCTTGAAAAAAGACCAAAAAAATCATAAAATGTCCTGAAGAAAGACCTAAAAATCATAAAATGTCTTGAAGAAAAACACAAAAACATCCAAATCAATGTCAAAATCCTAAAAATGGAGTCAAATTCAGTTACATCTTGTCAAGTCAGTCATGTTAGTTAGTCCATTTCATTGTCGAACTACAAGGTCTCTGAGTGCATGACATAGGCAAGGCCATATGTCGATGAGCCCCCGAGGCCGCGCTAGGTCAGTCCTTTAGGGTTCATGGCATTACATTGTGGCACATGTTAAAATTTTGCTAGTCAGAATAGATCATTTCTCCAAATGGGAAAACACCTAAAACAAAGTACGACAATCATTCATTCAACATGACAATCATATCACCATGGTATATTATCATCATATGGTCAACACAAGTCAAACTCAGTCAAAACAAGTCAAACTCAATCAAAACAAGTTGAATTCAGTCAACACAAGTCAAATTATTGCAACCAATCAAACTATCAATTTTTGGTTACCTTTCAGATGTGTCCTTCTGAAGAATAACCTCAGTCATTTATGCCTTAGGATGTGTCCTTCCTAGGCATTGTCCCTATCATTTGACATTTTCGAGGGATCCTTTTTGACACTTAAGGATAATTCCTCTCGACATCACCATTCTTTCAAATGTGTCCTTCTGAAGAACAAAACTTTGACATTGGTGTTTTAGGATGTGTCCTTCCTAGACATCGACATTATTCAGGATGTGTCCTTGAATATGGAAAACTTCAGCATTCATCATCTCGACATCATTAAAACTTGACATCCAGACACACTTGGAAAATACTTGGCATTTGTTTTTTTGCTTTTTATCATGTTACTAGCTTTTCAGCGAGATCCTGACACCAGGATTTAGAAAAGTAGCGACGTATCATGAAGTTTGTCCTGTCTTTTGACAATTATGTTACTAGTTTTTTAGCGAGATCCTGACACCAGGATTTAGAAAAGCAGTGACGTATCATGAAGTTTGTCCTGTCTTTTGACAATCATGTTACTATCTTTTTAGCGAGATCCTGACACTGGGATTTAGAAAAGCAGCGACGTATCATGAAGTTTGTCCTGTCTTTTGACAATCATGTTACTAGCTTTTCAGCGAGATCCTAACACCAGGATTTAGAAAGCAGCGACGTATTATGAAGTTTTTCCTGTCTTTTGACAATCATGTTACTAGTTTTTCAGCGAGATCCTGACATCGAGATTTAGAGAAGCAGCGATGTATCATGAAATTTGTTTTGTCTTTTGACACTCATGTTACTAGTTTCTCAGCAAGATCTCCACAAAACAATTTAGAAAAACAACGACGTATCATGATAATAGATTTATCTTTTATTCTTTCAAGCAGTCATGTTGCTAGTTCCTCAAGGATGTCCTGGCAACAGGATTTAGAGGAGCAACGACGTTTCATGATTTTCCCTTGTCTTTTTCTGCTTGTGGATTGTCTCGACAAAAATACTGGGGCAACATGACCCTTAGTATGAGTTAGGACATTCCTTGTCTGTGACTGTCTATTTTTCAAATGGATGACCTTGCACACCTTGGTCTACGTCATATCATGGTGTTTGTTGTCCATTTGTGTCATTTTACTGCCCAATGATGATTAAGAGCAATAAATATTAAAGTCTTATGCTAAAATTTTGAAGGATTTGGTCTAGAAACTACCATGCATCTTCTTTAGTCGTGTCATCTTCTCTCACCCATCTCATATAGGCATTGCATCCATATCATCATCCATATCTTTTTCATTAACATTTCTTTATCTCTTCATATTCTAGCCTTCTCATTAATTTCGAGAGCACACCCGTGTTCTTGGAACCTGTCTATCCTCTCGAGGGGGCATACTGCTACCCTCCTCGTCATTCTTCCTCATCTTATTTTGCAGTGAGGCATTTTTTGACTTATTTTCTTTGTCACAACACAACAAGCGACATTATGACAAAGAGGGGCAAATGTAGACACCTAAAAATGACCTAGGCCTGCAAGCTCCATTTTTAACCACTTTCATCCTAGCATAATTGTGACATTTAATTATGTCTTTGGTCCACATTCGACTATTAATTAAATAATTTATAATTGTTTAATTAATTCATGTCTTTGTATTCTTCATGATTATTAAATAAATAAATTTTATTTATTTATTAAATATGTCATTAATTGTCTAAGTCTTCCCTTAATTAAATAAATTTCTTAATTTATTTACCTTTCTTCATAAATTCTTCTAATTATTAAATAAATGAATATCATTTATTTATTTGATATGTCACCAATTGTCACAATTAAATAAATTTATTAATTTATTTAATTATTTAGTCTTATCTTCTAAATTAAATAATTATTTTTAATTATTTAATTACTAATTTCACTTTTCTCTCATTTTAAATAAATGAAAATACTTAAAATGATTTCATTTTATTAACTTTCACTCTTTTTAGTAAATAATCTAAAAAAGATTATTTACTTGTCACCCAAAATTATCATTTTGAATTAATTAAATTCAAAAAGATATTATTCTTCCAAAAATCAAGTAATCGGGCAGATTCTTGATTTTCCAAATCGAATCTTCAGTCCAAATCTTATCTTCTTGATTTTTTGAATCTCACAAATCAGGCAATCTTATCTTCTGGATTTTTTGAAAATCTTCATTTTCTAATTAATTTATCTCATTTATTCTCCATCGTCGATCCGATTATCTGAAATATTATTTTGACCGTTCGATTAAGGATTTTTCCCTAACCCTGATTAGGGATTCTCATATTTAATCTGGACCTCTCATTCTAGGTCTTTCGTAGAATTCGATCTCGCCCATCCATTTGAAATGAAATTTTCTATAAAATGTCATTTTCTTCTTAATTTTCGATTACACGCTGACATTTTATATTTATGCACAGACACATTACATTTTAGGCATTTGCACACTTAGATTTCATAGCAATTTCAATACTTATTATTTGTATTTGATCAAGTTTTAGCATTATCAGGCATAGACATAGGCACAAATTTCATAAATCCTTCAACATTTGCATAGGACTTGGACATTATCATAGGTTGCTTATTTGAAATCTGAGGGCCTCATTGACTTGCTGAAAAACTAGAAGGTGTAATGAAGGTGAACCATGGAAGATGAAGATTTCTGGTAACATTGTTCCTTTTATTTTCATTTTATTTCCTTTGTGCTTGGTTATTTCATTGGATTTTTATGTTTATTATTTAATAAGCTAACAATCTAATTTTCCATTGATTAAAATTGCTAAAGATGGAGGAGCCTCTATAAAATAAGGGTCGGCTAAATATTACATTAAGCAGAAGATTTTCAAAAACATCATTAGTGTTGTACAAAGTTTGTCACATCATAGTCCATTCTATTAGATTATAAATTAATACCGTGCTATTAGCATGGGTAAAAGTGTGATTTTGAAACTAATACAACCTTATCTTGTACAACATAAGTGTAATCTATAGAAAGAATGACTGGTAGCATGTGTAAAATCTTTGGAATCCTCAAGGAAATATTTCTTCGAAAGAATATATCAAAGGAACTCCATTCATACTTAGTATGGGTCTAAAGAGGAAAGTTTTTGAGTGCTAAGCTAAAGATAGAAACATATGGGGATAATCCTAAAAGGCTAAAGTTTTGGTTTTCATTTTTGCACATGTTCTTCTAAGGAAAGGCCATCATTATCATTTTATAGCATCAGCCAAATCATTGTTTTTGAGTTAGGTCATTTATCCATTGCCATTCAACAATGTGTGTGAATCTAGATTTTGTATTCACATCAAGCCTAATTTGTACAAAGCAAATGGAATTTGCAAAATAAAAACATGGATTGGAATGTGCTTTAAAATAGTGAAGCATAGAAGATATAATCATTCACATGATTATATATGTTGTGGCGATATTTTATCAAAAAAATTTAACAAGAATCCCATCAACCGTAACAAAGGTATTTTTTAATTTTAATTAACAATTGTCAAATTTTTGTAGGTCCTAAGAAATTGGGGGTGTCTCTAGTTGCAAAATCATGGATTTGAGTTGGTTCAAATGTGGGAGAAAATGATCTTGCATGTGGCAAATTTTAATTTGTTTCTATTTTTTTGGAAAGAATTTGGGTTCCACTTCTATTAAAGTGAAGGGTTGTATAGAAACTATGCATTACATAAAGGCGGATGTCAATCAGACAGGGCTGCCCTCTAGCACCGGCTCTCTTTGTCATTACTTTTGATGCCCTTCACTACTTACTTAGGGAGAGCACTGTGTCCCCCAGGATCAAAGGCATAAAGCTCCCATACCAGACTGAGATCCTGAACATCCAGTTTGTTGATGATATGGCCATATTCCTTGAGTTGGAGGAAGAAAACATGCATGCACATATGGAGAAATTAACTCTTTTCTGCCAGGCATCTGGTGCAAAAGTCTCAATTGCTAAATATAGTCTCCTCGATTTGCAGGAGGTCCCACCTGATTGGGTTAAGCATTATGAGTTCCAATGGGGAGGTCCTAATAAGCAAGTTAGATATCTTGTAGTTCCTTTTGCTGTCAGTCCCAACTTGAAGGATATGTGGCTCTGGATTAGGGAGAAAATTGAAAAGAAGATGGTAGGATGGAATAAATAGTACCTATCACTGTCTGGGAGAGTTCAAGTTTGTCAGAAGATCCTTTCTTCGTACAACATTTATTTCACCTCAGTTTGGTTCTTCAGTAGTTATCAAGTTAATGAAATCTAGAAGAGAATTAGGTCCTTCCTTTGGTGAGATGGGAAAGGTAAAAGGAAAAAGTACTTAGTTAATTGGAATTGGTGCTTCCTTGACAAGTCGCGAGGTGGGATTGGTTTGAAGGACCTCAGACTTCAGGGCACTACTCTCACTACCAAGAGGATCGTAAAGGCACTTGTTGGCAATGAGCCTTGGAAAATCCTTGTGAGGAACAACATCCTTTTATCCACCCCTAAGAACACTAAATCTTGGAAAGCCCTGCCCATTAGTGATATTCTCTTTGGCAAGCATCTTATGGTCCATGTCAGTTCCATGGTTTTTAAAATCTTATGGAAAGCTTTGGAATCGGTTAAGCACAATATGAGGTTGACTAAAGATTATATTTATTCTGGCAACAATAATATCATTTGCTACCCCTTCGGTTCCATTTGGTGGAACCTGGATCATAATTCTAAACCCCTGGCTTTACTTCAGGGCTGTTCTGCGAAGAAGTGGGCTCAGAAAGGAATCCTCACCTTCAAAGATATTCTCTCAAGTGGTCGTATTAGAGATTGGAGCAGCTTGGCTGATGCATTCAATTTGACTGACTCCAGTTTGAGGACTTATAATACCCTCCATGTGGCCAGTAGAGATGTTAGTTTTCCAAATGACATGGACAAGACCCTGGACATTGCCAATGACTTTGTTTGGAAAGATGCTTCGGTGCTATCTAATTTAAAAGCTAAAACAATTTATAATACTCTCACCAATGATAGTTCTATTAAGGATCATCTCAATAACTGTTGGAATGTCTCTCTTTCTGATACTCAATGGAAAAATGTGTTCAATACCATGTGGTACAATGTTAGGGAGCCCAAGAAGGCTCACTTTAAGTGGTTAATCATTCTGCACAAAGTTCCTTTCAAAATCAATTCTAATGATATAGATATTTGTAGTCTATGTCGAACTCCTGAATCCATCAATCATATTTTTTTTGATTGCATGTATGCTAAAGAAGTGTGGAAATGTTTTTGTAAAGAGTTATACATTTGGGATAGAAATGACAGATTCTTGTGGGAACATGTTATTCTTTATGAAATGAAGCTTAATAAAGATTTTAAATTATTCTAGTTTTGTTTATCCACTAAGATTTTATGGCATCTCTTGATTGCTAGGAATGAGGAGAAGTTTAAGAGTAGCAGGAGATTGCTTACTAAGTCTTCTAAAAGACTCACATGTGTTAGTATTATTTCGTAGGTTGTGGTGCAATTGGGGATCACATTGTCTGAATTCTGGAGGCAGCTGAGGGAAGGTGCAATGATGGTTCTTAGGGAGGCGCTAAATTTTGAACATGTCCACCACAAAGACATTAAGGAAGATGGATTTTTTCTGAGGGCCCTTCATGAGATCCAGAAGGCATTTAATAAGGCTACTGCTTCATCCACTTGAGGTTGTTTTTGTCATTAATTGCAGAATTGTGTACAAATAGAACAACAAACGTAATACATTCAGAGACCCGAGCTTCAATTATAATTGGCAAATAAGTCTGCAAATTGGCATTATGTTCAGATTTGGGCCTTTTGTATCTATATTTCCAACTTTCTAGCTTCAGTTTTAGTGGGTTAGATTGTTGTATGAGGCTACTGTGAGACTTAACTTGGGGTCCTTATGCAAGGTTGTAATATTTAAGTTTATTTTGTATGTTTCAGTCTCAACCTCTGTAAAGTGTAGCCTTCCTATGCAGTATACATTAATTGATGGTTGCTTGTTGTAATGATTTATTCAACTATATTTAATACAAAAAAAATCTCATAATAATTTAAAGTCAAGCTCAGAATGGTGTAATGCTTGGGGTCTACTTTTGCAAGTGTTGCGTGATCAACATAAACAAAGATTTGGGATTCCATACCAGTGGCTTCTTTGTTGGGTATGCTTTATGCAAAGAAGAAAAGAATATAATCTTACTCCTTTTCACAGTTCTAGTTGATGGTTTCTTTACAATATGTTGTTCATTCTATTTGATTATAGTAGTACACTTTGAAAAAATCCTAGTTGATAGAAAATTAAGAGATGTAGTGTGTAATATCTCTGCACTCTGTTAATACATTGTTGGGTCAATATTGTGGTGAAATTTTTTTCTAACAAGAGTTTTTTTTAATGAATTTCTTAGAATAATATCGTTATTCAGTTATCTAGGTAGTGTATTGAGCAGGGGCCTCTAGGTTTTTCACAAACTTCTTTTGCACCCATTTATCTTCACTCTCATTTTCTGGGTAGTGTGTTGTGCATAGGACATTCATTTTATTCACTCAATTATTTTATCATGGAGTTTATGCCACCAAATCATAGAGCTTTGTTTTCAATCCAAGAGTGAGAGTTTCCATTCTCCAAATATTTGGAAAGAGATCATCTTTCACATATCTTCATTACTGATTTCCAACCTATTTATAAGTGTTTGAAGACTCTAATAGGAGAAGAAATTCTACATCCTTCAGCACAGAGACTAATTTTTCCTTCATATTTAGTGTTAATCTTTGTTTCACATGTGTTGGATCTAAATCCAAACTATTAGGATATGGTTAAGCTTGCAATTTTAGTTATCAAGGAAGTATTCTTGCAAGATAACGCATTACTTAAGAGCATTTAGAAGTATATTTTTTGGAAAGGGGTAACATATGTGGGTGGGATTTTCCTAGGCACTACTTACATCACAAGGTTTGCTATAGAAATTCATACACTGCAATGGAAGTATCATTAGAGTATAATTCATCAACTCATCTATACAGAGCAATAGCTAGGCATCATTTTGAAGTAGGGGATGATATGGTGAGAAGCTTCAAAGAAAAATATCATTCCTTGTCATTTATACTAACTCACCATTGTCACCATGAAGGCAACTCCAACAAGCAAAAGGAAAAACAAATAGAGGTGGAAAAATCTATAGAGTCTCAAGTTGAAGAAAGAAAAAGGAGGGAACATTAGGTTAGGTCAATTCCACAAGTACCGGATATAAACATTACTGTAAATTCGCATTCAACACCACCGACACATCAGAGCATGCAAAAAGGGGAAAGGGAAGATAGCTCGTCTGTTGGAAATTTTTGAAAGAATGGACATTTTGGAGCACTATAGTTATATATTATATTTACTTATCTTTTGAATCTAACAAACTAATATGGGACTTGAAAGCATGAGCATTATGGAGTAGTATATGGTATATGAAGTAGGAGCACTTTGGAACAGTTTTGAATCAGGTTATAATCAACTATTTTTGAATATAACAAGTTGATATAGTATAGGGTTCTCTAGAATTCTGACAAAGTTTGAATGTGCCTGAAAGAATGATCATGTTGGGAGAAGATGTTGTTGATATATCAAGTTGATATCGTATATGTTAACTTTGAGTTTTGACTATGAACTTGAAAGACATTATTATTGTAATCTTTTACATTATTATATAAATATATTAAGTAGGCTATATGCCTTTTATTTAAAAAAAATAAAATAGTATAATTATATATTTATAATTTTTTTATTATATAAAATATATATTATATATTAATTATGGTAATATATAATTAACTAGGTAGGGTAAAGAATGCCATAATGTTAAAACCTAAATGTGCTCATTATTAGGATCTTGGCCGTAATTTTCATTTTAATAAACATACTCTAAAAACCTCATCAAAACCTTCTTTTCAAGCCACAACTCGCCAAATTGGAGGAGTGAAAGGTCAATACCATTGAGGAAGAGTTTGGAGGAATGAAAACCAATAGCAGTAGGGAAAGTAGTAAAAAACAACAAAATAAAACCAAATAAATGGCAGAAAATAATGAATAGTTGAGATTCATTTAACCTTATTGCATACCTTATATGAAAATCCTCACCATCCATGGGAAAAATAAGCTTGGAAAACTTCAAAAATGGAAATTCCTTCAACATAAAAAATACATAAATACATTCATTAACAAGTGAAATGAATATTTTTTGTTTCAAATAGAAGATCATAACTATCCACTATAAGTCTGTCATTTATAAAATAAGATTCTCATTCCAATAAGTATTCTTATCATAGTGAAAAATGACGAGGGTGCTAACCCAAGACATAAAAAATCACACACAAAACTAGAGAATATTATTATTATTCAGAACATAAAAAGCTTACATGTAGAGGATCTCAAATCCTCGAGTTTTGCAATACATGCAAGTTACAAAAATTACACAAATTCCCCTTTTCCCAATATGCAATCTTTTTCCCAAAAATAAAAACTAGCCCATAAATAGCTCCCCTTTTTGGTTTGGAGCTAAAAACACATTCAAAATATGAGTTTTAGTCGCTTGGCACCGAAAATTACAATTTTAAATTCAAATTTTAAAACTACATTCAAAAATTAGCACATTTTAGAAAATGCACCAACTTTTGGAAGCCATAACTTTTGATTTGGGACTCCATTTGAAAAACTGTTTGAACCGTTGGAAAGGTCTTGGAGTGAAGAATGCACTAAAAACTCGCTCTGTTGGTTCTGGCAATTTTTGGGCCTGTGCGAGACCATTTAGTGCCTCAAACTAGACTTAGAATATTTTCAAGGCAAAAATTAGAAACTAAAACTTGAATAACTTTCAAACCGGGAATGATCTTGACCTGATTCTTTTGCCAAAGTGCTTATTCTTCTGTCTTGAAGCTTCCCATAAATTTTTTCCTCCTCACGCCTTCAAATTCAAATCTACTAAAAATAGAAATATAGTAGAAAGAGAGAAATGCAATTCTAAAAGTTGGGAACTCTTATTCGACGAAAAGGGTATCCAGAAATGAAAAAACATCTACAAAAATCTAACAAAAGGAAACATAAAGGAAAACATTTTTTTGGGTGATGCAGGATTGCCCTTACACCACTGGATGCTCCCGCATCAGAAAAACATTATTTCTATGTGTACAACTATTGGGGTAGCAATGTATATACATTAGAGAATTTCATATTAATAGTTTATTCTCTCATAAATATAAAAGGTGAGCACAATAAATACCATGTATTCTCCAATGAAATGTGAAGGATTGTCAAAAAGTTTTAGTGTTCAGCTATTGGTCCATTTTTGTTGGATATAAGTTGTATTTTAAATAATAATGTGTTATTTTAATAACAACAAATAGTTTTTTTGTGTTCAACTATTAGACCATTTACGTTGGATATAAAAGTTAAAGATAACAATAATTTATTGTTACCAATAGGTATTTGGTCCATTTAGGTTGCACATAAGTTATATTTTAAATTAAAATATGATATTTTACTAACAACTTGGTATTTTTTAAACAACTAGGAATTCCATGATTAAGTTTTTTGTTGAACCTTTAAAAATTAAATTTTTGGACACTTCTCACTAGATGTGTTGATATGGCAAGTTGTATGATGAGTCACACCTCCAAACCTTTGTTGTAGATAGGTAAATATCAAATTCACATTTCTAAGAAAAATGGAGGTCCTATGATATTTCATGCAACTGCTATATGCTCACAAAGTTAGCTTGCATGATTATTGATCCCTCTCCCCTAACCACGATGATAGACACTATATTATGAATAGATCCAAAAATAATACTTAAACATAGTCTAAGTTTTACTTATTTAGGTCGTTTATTTTAAATCATACTAATAGGTGGTTTCAACTAGAGAGGCTAATGTAATTTCAGATGAGCGACTTAAGCAAGCTAAAGATTAGAATGTGTTGTTTAAGCCCAACCTTTGAACACAGCCGATTTGGAAAAAGACATATGAATTGAGCTAGAAATGGAAAAATTTGTAGATTAGTTGTTATATTAAAATTGATAGGTTTCAGTAAAATTTCAAATTAGTATCTTTATCCATATTGAAAGTGATGGTTAGTTTTACATATCTTGTAAAATAATTTTGGAGAATTGTACTTGTGTTAAAGCTCTAATATGAAATACAAAGTTTGAAACCCACTTATTCAACCAAAAATATACTTGCAAACAAAAAGAAGTGTATAGTACTTGTTCCAATTCTATATGATTGTGCATTCACTATTCATAAGTGCTAGTGTGTTGTCATGAATTTGGTGAGTTAACAATGCTATTTTAGTTCTAAAATTTTACTAAAGTAGGACTCTAATAGATGCCAAATAATTTAATTTGTTTTCATGTTTAATTATATTTTATAGGAGGCTATTATGAGTATGTTGTGCTTCTTTGAATCTATAAGTTGTAATAATCCTTTATTGAAAAATATAATAATCTTACCTTGAACAACATTATATTTTATTTCTTTTTCTGCTCTTTTTTATAGTTTTATCACAGTATTAGAGCAATATGGAGTGTGACTCCAAAATAGTGATTTCTAAGAATATGAGAGTTGCTTCTTCTTCTTTTTTGTAGAGTGAGTAATGTAGGTATGGATGAATAGTTTAGGATCTCAAGAGTGTTTAATTCATCAAAAGAAGAAAAGAGATTTACCTTTAAAAAGGGTTGATTTTTTTTTAGTACAAAAAAATTGGAGTCATTCAAATTTTCTCAAAGGAAAATATTTTTACAATCATGTATTTTATTTGGAGGAGAATAAGGAGGGAATTTTTTTTTCTATTGATGGTGATTGGTTGGAATTGGAAGGTATTATGAAGAAGAAGAAATCATCTGATAATTTGAATTACCATTAGCTGTTTTGGAATCTTTAAATCACATTGAAAAATGATGTAAAAGAAAATATAATTTTCTTAACATGACTCTATTTAGGTGATAGATGAGGAGATGTTCTCCATGCTTAGAATGGGGTAATGGTTTTCTTGTTTAATATTTTAGTGGATTTTTTATTGTAGGGAGGGTGTTGGAGATAACAACACATCCAATATCTAAATGAGAATGATATATGTTTCCACGAACTTAGATAGCCACAACTATTAGCTTGAGTTCTAGACATTTTTTAGAGTAAGATTCTAACTAGTGTCAAATAATTCAATTTATTTTCATGTTAAGATCTATTTTGTATATGATTTTTTTATAAAATTTTTGTGCTTCTTTGAAGCTATTGATTGTAATTATCCTTTATTGATAAATATAACAATCTTCTCTTGAATAATATTCTATTAAATTTCTTCTAATACTTGTTAGTGTGAATTTGGATATTTCTAAATTGGATATTAGTGAAGATCTATTCACATCATTAATAAGTTTACTTAGGAGTTAGTTTCCTAGGTAGAATTCGAGAAACTAGTATTTAATGGAATCATATCTCATTAATAGGCATGTAGTTATGTATGCATTTAATATTTGTCTCGTGCATTTATAATTATGCACTAGGAATTTAATGTTTGCAACTACTTAGGTGGTCATTCAACTACCTCTCTCCTTTCCTATATAAGGAATACTCTTCTACATTTGTAAATCATCTCAAAGATTCTAGATCAGTTCATCATTGATCATCATTTGATCAAGTTCTCTTCTTGCTCTTGTTGCAACACGTCTTCATTCATGTGGATGGTTTTCTTCTTGGTGATCCATTGAAGAATTGCATCTTTAAGTGGCTCATTGCTTCATATTTACAAAATGGTATTAGATCATAGGCCATAAGAGATCCCTCTCATATCAAGAAGTTGATTTGAGGAGACTATGTTAGGTTTAAGGGTTTTCATGAAAGGCTAGTTGTTCTCATCTAGGTGACAACCGATTTCTGAGGCACTTTGGATCAGATTTAACCCTATCGTTGTGTTTTGAAGGTATAAAAACCTAAGGGTCACCTAACCATTCATCATCGAGAGGCCATCAAAGGTTTTTTGTAGTGATATTGGAAGGGGATTATACAAGTAGGAAAAAAATTCATCCCCCTTGTTGCAGAAAAAAAATTCACTCCCTAGTCGACATCATATAAAATACTTCATATTCTAGGGTAAATTTGTTTTTGGTGATTTTTCAAAAAAAATAGGTGACTATCTTAAATTTGATGTCCATATGACCATCACGGAAGCCCCATTATGTCTTCATTAAGAACTTTTCTTAAAATTGCCATAGCTTTTGACTTGGGTATCAGATTTTTGCAAATGAGATATCATTGGAAAGCTGGTTCCAAGAACTATCTAGTGGTGTAGGAATTTTTATTATATTTCTATAATATTTTATCATAGCTTGAAGTTAGTGCTTTGTTTTGGACTCCCGAGCTCATATATTTTCACTAGTTTGCTGGATTTTGGAGATTATAGTGACATTATGAAGCTGATTCAGAGCTCTATCATTTTGTCATTCTAATTTTCTCAGATTCATCCCCAAGTACATTCTATTGAGTTTTTCAGTTTGAGATGTTTACTTGATAACTTGGACATAGTGCAATTTGGAGAAAGTATATTTCCTTTCAGAGGATTCATTTTCAATTGTTCATCATATTCTAGAGTTTCGATTTGATATCGAAGGTCAATGTATTTGTAATATTGGAGATTTGACATAGTTTTTTATGGGGTTTTCATTTCATCCTTCACTGATTACGTTGGGAAGGTGAAACTATAAACAATGGAGATATTGCATCATAAATAATCTACAATCACTTTAGTTGTTGCCACATTTGTATGGTTTTGTTCGCCCTCCTAATAAAGGTATCTATAAATTTTCTTGGAGTTATTGAAGGTACGATGTCTTAGAGGTTATTGCAATGCATGTTGATGATGATATTTTGAAAGCTATTGATCATTGTGATTGCCCTAATATTGTTTGGACTAATATTTGGGAGATATATGGAGATCATGATACTCCACCATTCCCCGATGATCATGGTTCAAAATTTCATGTGCCTCTTGATTCTTCAGACAAGATAACCTATGATGGAGCTTACATAGTTGGAATGCTTTGAATATTTAGATTAGGATGTCAAGGGTTCTTCACATGCTTCTTCTCCATTAGAGATAATTGATCTACCTTCACCTTTAGTGATTCATTATCCAAAGTCATTGATTGAAGCTTCCATCATTCCTATTCAATAATACATATTTATCTTTCCATACTTGGGATCACAGGATGGCTTTGTTTAAGGTATTTAAGACTTGGCTACTTCTATAAGTTTGGAGGACATTCTTAAGGGGATATCTTTCCTCTACATAGATTCTACTTTGGAGGGTTTTCTTGTGTCTCCACATTTCATTGTTTTGACCTTGATTGGGGATCTTGATCTTAGTGAGACTACCTTGGAGACACTTGTTTCCTTCTCAAAAATTTCATATATGAGGCTTCTCCCCTCTTGTTCCTTCATGGAGGTGGAGTTTCTTCAACATCTACCATTTTATTTTCTTCTTCATAGCAAGAGACATGTGGTTTGTCATCACTAGACAGTCTTTTGGCCTCAGAATTTTCTCAGTGGTTTTGAGGACACTTCATTCTCAGGGAGAAAAATATTATCCATATATTCCTTCAATGGAGGGATAATTCTATTAGCTTTGGATCTTGTTCAACATCAATTTTTGCATAGTCCTGATTTTTCACCTTCTTCATTGATTAGGCATGTACTTGATTTGATTGTGGCATCTTCATCTTCCTTGGGAAAGGAGACACATGAGCATTTTTTAGAGACATCATCCATATTCATCCTTCCTTCAATTCCTATCTGGAATGTGAAGCATTATTGCATTTGTACTTGGTTTTGTTTCTTCAGAAAGGGAGACAAGTTGTTTTTCGACATTGGGTCGTGTTTTATCTCTAAGAACTTACCATTTTTACAAGTGATTACATATTGTGGGGGGCTATATAGTCTCTTTATTTCCCTCTTATGGGGGGGTATTGGTTATTTTACTCTTGTGATGGATGTAGCTCTTGGGGGTATTGATGATGAGACCTTCATACATCACTTCCATTACTTTTAGATGATTAGCATTATATTTTGCATTATATATCTCTTTTCTGGTGAGGAGTTTTGTCCCACTGGGTTTTCTCCTTTTCTCTATTTGTAAGAGATTGCATTTTCATTATTTGAAGTAATAGAGAAAGTACTATGCTTTTGGAGGGAGGGGATTTTTACTTGAAAGGGTTTTCCCTACACATATTTGGTGTCATTGTTTTATGATTTTTTGTTGTTCTACTTCCATTATTCTATGTATGTGCTTCTATTATTGTAACAGTAAAAGGTGTTAAAAATAATTCTTGTAACTCTCCCCTAATTATATTAGTGTAGGAAGTTGTTTCCACTCACCCGACTTCCTTTCATAACATATATATAGTTTTTTATTGGCATAATCCTTGAACCCCCTTTATGTGCAAGTGTTAGTATATAAAACTCTCTCTATATAAAATTGTCTCCTCCTCTATCTATTTATTTTACTTAATCTCTCCAAAGATCAATTAAACAATTAGATTTTTTATATTTTGACTTAATTTGATCTATTTAAAAATATATTAATTATTAATTATAATAATTGCATATTTATATTTAATAATTTTTATTATAGAATATATATAATAATAATAATATAACCTATATATATTATTATCTATAATAATAAATATAATTATATTATATATACATATATATATTATATTTTTTATTATATAAGAATATAATAATTTTTAATTAATAATTATAATAATTATATATATTTAGTAGCTTTGCTAAAGAATATAATATATAATAATAATAAATATTATAATTATATATTTATAATTTTTTTATTATATAAAATATATATTATATATTAATTATGCTAATATATACTTAACTAGGTAGAGTAAAGAATGTCATAATGTTAAAACCTAAATGTACTCATTATTAGGATCTTAGCCATAATTTTCATTTTAATAAACATACTCTAAAACCCACATCAAAACCTTATTTTCAAGCTACAACTTGCCAAATATGAGGAGTGAAAGGTCAATAAAAGTGAGTAAGAGTTTGGAGGAGTGAAAATCAATAGTAGTGGGGAAAGCAGTAAAAAACAAAAACAAATAGCTGAATGCATGGAAGAAAATGATGAATGGTTGAGATTCATTTAACCTTATTGCATACCTTATATGAAAATCCTCACCGTCCATGTAGAAAAGAAACCTAGCAAACTTCAAATAAGGAAATTCTTTTGGCATAAAAATACATAAATACATTCATTAACAAGTGAAATAAATATTTTTTGTTTCAAATAGAATATCATAACTATCCACTATAACTATGTCATCTATAAAATAAGATGCTCATTCCAATAAGTATTCTTGTCATAGTGAAAAAATATTATTCTTATGTGTACAACTATTGGGGTAGCAATGTACATACATTGGAGAATTCCATATTAGTAGTTTATCCTCTCACAAACAGTAAAGGTGAGCATAATAAATACCATGTATTTTCCCATGAAATGTGAAGGATTTTTAACAAAATTTAGTGTTCAACTATTGGTCCATTTTTATTGGATATAATTTGTATTTTAAATAATAATGTCTTATTTTTATAACTACAAATACTTTTTTGTGTTCAACTATTCAACCACTTCTGTTAGATATAAAAGTTAAAGATAACAAATACTTATTGTTACTAATAGGTATTTGGTCCATTTAGATTGCACAAAAGTTATATTTTAAATGAAAATATGATATTTTACTAATAACACATTGTATTTTTTTCAACTACTAGGAATACCATGATTATGTTTCGGTTGAACCTTTTAAAATTAATTTTTTGGACACTTCTCACTAGATGTGCTGATGTGGCAAGGTATATGATGAGTCACACCTCCAAACCTTTGTTGTACATAGGTAAATATTGAATTCACATTTCTAAACAAAATGGAGGTCCTATGATATTTCATGTAACTGCTATATTCTCAAAAAGTTAGCCCGCATGACTATTCATCCCTCTCCCCTAACCACAATAATAGACATTATATTATGAATAGATCCACAAATTATATTTAAACATAGTCTAAGTTTTACTTATTTAGGTCGTTCATTTTAAATCATACTAATAGTTGGTTTCAAGTAGAGAAGCTAGTGTAATTTTAGATGAGGAACTTAAGCAAGTTAAAATCAGAATGTGTTGTTTAAGCCTATCCTTTGAACACAACTGATTTGGAAAACCACATATGAATTGAGCTAGAAATGGAAAATTTTGTAGATTAGTTGTTATATTAAAATTGATAGGTTTCAAAAAAAATTCAAATCAACATCTTCATCTATAATGAAAGTCATGGTTAGTTTGACATATCTTGTAAAATAATTTGGGAGAATTGTACTTGGGTTAAAGCTCTTATATGAAATAAAAAGCTTGAAACCCACTTATTCAACCAAAAATGTACTTGAAAACTAAAAGAGGTGTATAGTACTTGTTGCAATTCAAGATGATTATACATTCACTATTCATATGTGCTAGTGTGTTGTCATGAATTTGGTGAGTTTACAATGCTATTTTAGTTGTAAAATTTTGTTAAAGTAGGACTCTAATAGATGCCAAATAATTTTTTTTTTTTTCATGTTTAATTATATTTTATAGGAGGCTATAATGAGTATGTTGTGCTTCTAGGTATGTGTAGGATCGTGATGGGCCAAAAAGTGGTGATATGATGGGTACATGTTGGGTATGTGGCTGATAACTTTTTCTGTATGCAAAATTGATGAAACGAAAAGGGTTTTTAAAGGAGATTCTTAGCTTTCCACCAATATAAATTATGCTTTAATTTGAATTTAATAAATAATTATTTATTTTCTCTTTGAATTACGGCTAAATTCCTAATTGATAGGTTGATTGAAAAACATCTATAGCTTTCAAATGATACCACATTTTTTGAATAAAAAAACATGCATCACATTCTATGCTTCACATACTATAGGATTAAAAAAAAATGAATTTCATGAATTTTTTACCAAGTTAAGGTGGTCAGACATATGATTTTTATATATTTTTAAAAGTTGCAATAAAAAATTCATAATTAATTATTTACTTGGAAAAAATTACAAAAATGCATCACATTGGGACATGAGTCCTCTACTTATATCTAAAATCTTATTTAAAAAATATTATCATTTTATTGTGGTTACGATTGGTTAGAAAGACACCTACTTCTTATTTATTCCCTAAAAATTTAAGTGCTACTGCATTGAAATTTCAAATTTTCACCAAATAGATTTATTTTTAAATAAACCTAGTATTTTAGAAACTACATTCAATTTACTACAAATTTTGATCTTACATATTTTTGAAATAATATAGATAACTTATTCAAATTTTTACGTCAAGTTACCTAACTCTGGTTTTTCTAAATTTTCATTGCCACTCAAGGGCCTGTTTTTCCCATGGTGATCTTGTACATACCCTTCTTTGAAGCTATAAGTTGTAATAATCCTTTATTGAAAAATACAATAATCTTACCTTGAACAATATTATGTTTTATTTATTTTGTTGCTCTTTTTTATAGTTTTATCATAGTGTTAGAGCAAGATGGAGTGTGACTCCATCATAGTGATTTCTAAGAATATGAGAGTTTATTGAGAGTTGCTTCTCATTGATTTTTTTGTAGAGTGAGTAATGTAGATATGGATGACTAGTTTATGATCTCAAGAGTGTTGAATTCATCAAAAGAAGAAAAGAGATTTACCTTTAAAAAGGGATGAATTTTCTTAGTACGAAAAAAATGGAGTCATTAAAATTTTCTCAAAGGAAAATATTTTTACAACCATGTATTTTATTTGGAGAATAAAGAGAGAATTTTTTTTTTATATTGATGGTGATTGGTTCGAATTGCAAGGTATTATGAAGATGAAGAAATCATCTAGTAATTTGAATGACCATTAGTTGTTTTGGAATCTTCAAACCACATTTAAAAATGATGTAAAAGAAAATATAATTTTGTTAACATGACTCTATTTAGGTGATAGATGAGGAGATGTTATTCATGTTTAGAAAGGGGTAGTGGTGTTCTCATTTAATAGTTTAGTGGATTTTTGATTGTATGGAGGGTGTTGGAGATAAAAACACATACAAGATCTAAATGAGATGATATGTTTCCATGAATTTAGATAGCCACAACTATTAGCTTGACTTCTAGACATTTTTTAAAGACTTTAACTAGTGTCAAATAATTCAATTTATTGTCATGTTAAGATCCATTTTTTATATGATTTTTTTGTAAGTTTGTTGTGCTTCTCTGAATCTATTAATTGTAATTATCCTTTATTGATAAATACAACAATCTTCTCTTGAATAATATTCTATTAAATTTCTTTTGATATTTGTTAGTGTGAATGGGGATATTTCCTAATTGGATATTTGTGAGGACCTATTTACATCATTAATAAATTTACTTAGCAATTAGTTCCTAGGTGGAATACTAGAAACTATTATTTAATGGGATCATGTCTCAATAATAGGCATGTAGTTATGTAGGAATTTAATATTTCTCTCACACATCTATAATTAGGCATTCAACATCTAATGTTGCAACTAAGGTGGTTATCCAACTACCTCTCTCTTTTCCTATATAAGGAAGACTCTTGTACATTTGTAAATCATCTCAGAGATTCTAGATCAATTCATCATAGGTCATCATTTGATCAAGTTCTCTTGTTGCTCATGTTGCAACAATTCATAATTCATGTGGATGGTATTCTTCTTGGTGATCCATTGAAGAATTACATCTTGAAGTGGGTTATTGCTTCATATTTCCAACATAGTATTAGAGCATAGGCCATAAGAGATCCATCTCATATTAGGAAGTTGAGTTGAGGAGACTATTGAAGGATGAAGGGTTTTCTTGAAGGGATAGTTGTTCTCATCTGGGAGACAACTAATTTCTGAGGAACTTTGGATTAGTTTTGACCCCATCGTTGTGTTCAAAAGGTCCAAAAACCTAAGGATCACCTAACCATTCTTCAAAATTTGACTTCGTCATTCAGAGGCCATCAAAGGTTTTTTCTAGCAATATTGGAAGGGCATCATATAGATTGTACAAGTTGTCAGAAAAAATTTCCTACCCCTTGTTGCAAAAGAAATCCACTCTCTACTTGGCATCATCTAAAATACTTCATATTCTAGGGTAATTTTACTCTTTTGTGATTTTTCAAAAAAATAAGGTGACTATCTTAAATTTGATGGCCAAATGACCGTCATGGAAGCCCCTTCATGTCTTAATTAGGCATTTTTCTTAAAATCCCCATAACTTTTGACTCGGGTATCATTTTTTTGCAAATGAGATATCATTGGGAAGCTAGTTCCAAGCACTATCTAGTGGTGTAGGAATTTTTATCAGATTCCTATAATATTTTATCACATCTTGAAGTTAGTGCTTCCTTTCAAACTCCCGAGCTCATATCTTTTCACTAGTTTGTTGGATTTTGGAGATTCTAGCGACATTACGAAGATGATTCAGAGCTAGATATCATTTTGTCATTCTAATTAATTCTCAAATTCATCCCTAGGTACATTCTATTGAGTTTTTGCAATTTGAGGTATTTACTTGATAATTTGGACATACTACTATTTGGAGAAATTCTATTTGCATTGGGAGGCTTCATTTTCAGTTGTGCATCATATTTTAGATTTTCTATTTGATAGCAAAGGTCAATGTATTTGTAATATTGGAGATTTGTCATATTTGGTTATGGGGTTTTCATTTCATCCTTCACTAATTACGTTGGGAAGGAGAAACTATAAACAATGGAGAGATTACATCATAAATCATCTCCAATCACTTTAGTTGTTTCCACAATTTTATGATTTTGCTCCCCCTCCTAATAAAGCTATCTAAAAAATTTATTGGAGTTACTAAAGGTATGATGTCTTAGAGGTTATTGTAACACATGTTGATGATGATATTTCAAAATATATTGACCATTGTGATTGTCCTCATATTTTTTGGACTAGGATTTGGGAGATATATGGAGATCATGATACTCCACCATTCCTCAATGATCATGATTCAGAATGTCATGTGCCTCTTGATTCTTTAGATAAGATAACCTATGATGATAATTTTATACAAGAGCTTACAGATTTGGAATGCTTTGAATCTTCAGATGAGGATGTCAAGGGTTCTTTAGATGCTTCTTCTCCATCAGAGATAGTTGATCTACCTTCACCTTCAATGATTCATTGTCCAGAGTCATTGATTGATGCTTCCATCATCCCTATTCAACATGACATATTCAGTTTTATAGAATTGGGATCACAGGATGAATTTGTTTTAGGTATTGAATACTTTTCTACTTCTATAAGTTTGGAGGACATTCTTGAAGGTATATCTCTCCTCTACGCAGATTCTACTTTGGAGGGTTTTCTTGAGTCTCCACATTCCATTGTTTTGACCTTGATTGGGGATCTTGATCTTGGTGAGACTACCTTGGAGGCACTTGATTCCTTCTTAGAGGTTTCCTGTATCAAGCTTCTTCCCTCCCATTCCTTCATGGAATTGGAGTTTCTTCAACATCTACCATTGGATTTGATTCTTCATAGTAGGATACATGTGGCTTGTCATCAATAGACACTCTTTTGGCTTCAAACTTCTCTCAGTGGTTTTGAGGATACTTCATTCTAAGGGGGCAATCTATTCTCCATCTATTCCTTCAATGGAGGGATAATTGTATTATCTTTGGATCTTATTTAGCATCATTTTTCTCATAGTACCAGTTTGTCGCCTTCTTCATTGATTGGGCATGTACTTGATTTGATTGTGAAACCTTAATCTTCCTTAGGTAAGGAGACACATGAGTAGTTTTTAGAGACATCATCTGATGTAGGAGCATCCAGGGTGTAAGAGCAATCTTGCATCACCCAAAAAAAAGTTGTTTCTTTTCAATAAGGGCTAAATTTGGTAGGGTTACTATTTTGTAAGTTTTCATTTATGCATAGTTGGACATGAAATCCTACATAGACCTCCAAAATGGTAAATTGAAGCTAATGGAGAAGAAATCACTTCAATACCATTTGAAATTTAAGAGATTAAAATTTTAATTTTCAAAAATCCCAGTAAAATCTTCGGGGTCAATTTTGAGGCACTTTGAGGCTCGAGATGGGCCTGAAAATTGGTGGAAAATGAAAGTAACTAGCCTTTAAGCCCTACTTTCTAGGGCGGTTACACCTTCCAAATAAAGGATGTAAGGGGAGGTTACAAACAGGAGGCCAAAGTAGAGTAGATGGGGGCTTCAATTTGTGGATTTATAGATTTATGTAATCAGAAAGCCCATGTGATGGCAAATATAATGTTCTAATTTCATTTTCATTTCAGTGATAATAGAAAATATTTTCTTTCCTTCTTTCATTTTTGTTTTTGTCGTTATCTATTTTTTTTGTGAGTTTTAGATTGTAAGGGGAGTACCCTTCATCAAGTGGTATCAGAGTGGGTTTTCCTGAGTGTGTAAATAGATCGCCGAACGTGAGGCAATTTACACCAGGACTTGTGGTTGTGGGTTTGTGATAAAAGATGCCTCCACAAAGAAACTATGTTGGAAGAAATGTTGGGGTAACAAAAGAGGGTTTCAAAGCCCTCTAGAGACAAGTTCAAGCATTGCAAGAGGAGCTGTATAGGGGAGATGATGTCAGAAGAAGAGATGGAAGTGAGGATGAGGCTAAAGAGGTGGAGCCATTCGAAGAGGAAGCACGGGATGTAATGGATCCTAGAGAAGTCAAATTGATTAGGGCCATTTCCAAGATTGGAAAGAGGCCAAAGATAGAATTTTCTATTTTTTATGTAAACCTAAATCTAGAGGAGTTGATCAATTGGATTAATAACATGGAAGATTATTTTGAGTATGAGGAAATAGAAGATCTAGATAGGGTCAAATTTGCAAAGGCCAAATTGAAAGGCCATGCTAGCATATGGTGGAAAGAAGTCTAGTTGGAAAGAAATAGAAGAGGAAAAGAGAAAATAACAAGATGGGATTAGATGGTGGAAAATTTGAAAAGGAAGTTCATTCCTGGGGACTATGAGTTGGATTTGTTGAAGAAGATGCAAGGGTTGAAACAAGTAGGAAAATATATTAAGGAATATACAGAAGAATTCTACCAAGTCCTTATCAAAACAGGTCATTCTGAGGCCAACAAGGAGAAAGTTTCCCGTTACATAAATGGGTTGAAGCCAAGAATTCAAGAAGAGTTGAGTATGGTAAGAATTTATCTACCATTGAATCTATGCATATCAATTTTATTTGAAGGTAGAAGAGAAGTTGAATAGGAGGCTTGGAAGTAAGAAAAGAGGTGGAGGTCATGGTGGAAGGATTAGTGTATGGTCATGTGGAGGTCAAAATGAAGACCAAAAGAAGGGAAAAGAATCTAGTAGTAGCTAGAACAAGAAAGGAGATAACACCTATCATCCTCATAATGGAGACCAAAGAGAAAGAGGAAGATCTATAGTACATGAGGGACATGCCAAAACCTATTCTTTGACAAAGGATGGAGTTTGTCATAAGTTGAAGCCCATGAAAGAGGTAGAGGAAAAGGTATGTAGTAATGCAAGAATTTTTTGGTTGATGGAAGAAAGTTCCTAGAAGGTATGAAGCATGAGCATATGTGTTTTGCATTGATCCCTAGAGTTGATAAAGAAGATACTATTGAGGTACATGTAGAGGTTTCATATTTGTTGAATGAGTTTCAAGCTATTATCTTTGATAATGTACCTGAAGGTTTTCCTCCGGTAAGAAAGATTAGTCATTAGATGGACATGATTCCTGGAGCCAGTTTTCTGAATAAGGTAGCTTATCGTATGACTCCAACAGAGAGTGAAAATTTGAATAGACAAGTGCAAGAGTTGTTTTGGAAGGGATTGATTCAAGAGAGTTTGAGTCCATGTGCAATACCTATAGTACTAGTACCAAAGAAGGATGGGGAATGGTGGATGTGTACATATTCTAGAGCCATCAACAAGATCACCATCAAGTGCAGATTTCCCTTGCCAAGGATGGATGACATTATGGATTGTTCGAGTGGAATTGAGTACTTCACGAAGATAGATTTAAAGAGCAGATATCACCAAATCCATATTAGAGAAGGAGATGAATGGAAGACAACCTTTAAAACAAAGGAGTGTTTGTACGAGTGGTTATTCATGCCTTTTGGTCTAACCAATGCATTGAGCACATTTATGTGGCTTATGAATGACGTATTAAAAGAATTTTTAGGAAAAATTGTTATTTTTTATTTGGATGATATTCTAATTTTCAGTAGGACATTGGAGGAGCACCTGATGAATATCCAACAAGTTTTTGAGAAGCTAAGGGAGGAGAGGTTATTGATTAATTTGAAGAAATGTATTTTTGTAAAAAGGGATTTGGTGTATCTAGGATTTTTTGTCTTAGGAAAGGGTCTTAAAATGGATCCATAGAAGGTGAGAGTTATCATTGAATGACCTACCCCAAGGAGTGTTATAGAGGTAAGATCATTTCATGGTCTAGCAAGTTTTTATAGAAAGTTTATTAAGAGTTTCAATAGTATTTGTGTACCTCTAACTAAAGCAATGAGAGGGGGTAGAAAAGAGTATAAGTAGACTATAGGAGAAACAAAAAGTTTTGATATGTTGAAGAAGAAAGTTACAGAGCAACTTATTTTGACACTTCCAAATTTCAATAAGGTCTTTTAGGTAGATTGTGATGCTAGTGGCATTGCCATAGGAATTGTTTTGATTCAAGAAGATAATCCTATTACCTATTTTAGTGACAAGTTAAATGATGCTAAGAAGAAATATTTTGTCTATGATCAAGAGTTCTATGCTATAGTTCAAGCTTTGAAGAAATGGAGACACTATTTGTTTCCAAAAGAATTTTTTTTATATACTGATAACCAGGCTTTGCAGTATCTCAATAGTCAAGTAAAATTGAATCAAAGGCACTTAAAATGTGTTGATTTTTTGCAGAGTTATACTTTTTTTTTTAAGCACAAGAGTGGAAAATCAAAAAGAGTTGTTGATGCCTTAAGTAGAAGGAAAATTTGTTGATAGAGATGAATATAGAGGTTATTGGGTTCAATGAACTCAAGAGTTTGTATCTAGAAGATCCAAACTTTGCAAAAGCCTGGAAGGCTTGTTTGGAACCTACTACATTAGATAGGACAAGATGGTTGGATTTCTTAATCCAAGATGGAATGTTGTTTAGAGGAAGCCAATTGTGCATTCCAAGGAGTTCTATGAGAGAGAATCTAATCAAGGAAAATCATAGTGGAGGATTGGTTGGGAATTTCGGTCAAGATAAGACCATTGCTCTCGTTAGTGAGAATTATTATTGGCCATAGTTACAACAAGATGTGAAGAATTTTGTACAAAGTTGTAGAGTATGTCAGATGGTGAAAGGAACAAGTTAGAGTATTGGGTTGTCTCAGCCATTACCTGTACTTGAGAGGCCATGGGAGGACATTAGTATGGATTTTGTCCTTGGATTGCTGAGGACACAGAGAGGGGATGATTCCATATTTGTGGTGGTGGATAGATTTTCAAAGATTTCACATTCCATTCTGTCTCATAAGACCAGTGATGTTGTTCGTATTGTAGAGTTGTTTTTTAGAGAGGTGGTGAGACTACATGGTCTACCAAAGAGTATAATTTTAGAAAGAGATACCAAATTTGTTGGTTATTTTTGGAGAACATTATGGAAGAAGTTGAAGACAAATTTGAAGTTCATTTCTACTCACTATGCATAGACTGATAGACAAATGGAGGTGGTCAATAGGAGTTTGGGTAACATACTAGGACTCTTAGTAGGAGATAAACCAAAGGGATGGGATTTGATTTTACCATAAATACAATTTTCTTATAACAATTTTTTCAACAGGAGCACTAGTAAATCACCATTCCAGATTGTGTATGGGAGTAGTCAAAGGAATGCTTCTAAACTGAGAAAGATGGATACATGAGAGAAGTGTAAGATTTTTCTAAGCACCTGAAGAATTTGCATGACGAGGTGAAGAAGAATATCAATAAGGTGAATTCTCAGTATAAGGCTAAGGAAGATTAGAAAAGGAGGTATAAGGAATTCCAAGTAGGAGATGAAGTCATGGTTCATTTGTGAAAGGAAAGGTTTCTAGTTGGTACATACAACAAGTTAAAGATGAAGAAGTTTGGACAATGCAAGATCCAGAAGAAGCATGATTCAAGAAATGCATATGAGGTAGAGTTGTCTGATGGAATTCATATTTCACCTATGTTTAACATCTTAGATTTAACAAAATATCATGAGGGAGGAATTGCTGAAGAAATAATAGAGGCACAATGGAACATTCTAGCACCTACTTTAGAAAAGGAGGAGATAGAAGACATTTTGGATAGCCATGTGGGAAGAAGCACAAGAAACAAGCAATATGCAGACTACTTGGTGAAATGGAGAGGAAGGAATGTTGAAGATTCATCATGGTTATTTGAGTCTAAGGTTAACTGTCTTGGTTTCCCTCTAACTCCTGAGAAGTGATAGGGTCACTTTTCAAATTACCCCAGGTGTCTAATGTATGAGCATCCAGGGTGTAAGAGAAATATTACATCACCCAAAAAATTTGTTGTTTCTTTTCAATAAGGGCTAAATTTGGTAGAGTTACTATTTTTGTAAGTTTGCATTTATGCACAGTTGGACATGAAATCTTACACAGACCTCCAAAATGGTAAATTGAAGCCAATGGTGAAGAAATCACTTCAATACTATTTGTCATTTGAGAGATATTAAAATTTTAATTTTTAAAAATCCTAGTAAAATATTCGGGGTCAATTCATCCTTCCTTCAATTCCTATCTAGAATGGGAAGCATCCCTACATTTGTACTTCATTTTTTTTCTTCCAAAAGGGAGACAAGTTGTGTGTCGACATTGGATCATGTTTGTCTCCAAGAACTTACCATTCTTATAGGTGATTACATATTGTGAGGGGAATATATAGTCTCTCTATTTCCCTCTTATGGGGGATATTTATTATTGTACTCTTGTGATGGATGTATATCTTGGGGGGTATTGATGTTGAGACCTCATACATCACTTCCATTACTTGTAGATGATTAGCATTAGATTTTGCATTATATATCTTTTTTTTGGTTAGGATTTTTTTCCCATTGGGTTTAATCCTTTTCTCTATTTGTGAGAGATTGCATTTTCATTTGTAGATGGGTACCTAACATGGCCTAGTAGTTGGTACACATCATTGCATCATATTACACTTGCATTATTTACATCATAACTACACTCCCAAGTTGCACTTATGGGGGGTGTTAGTGTGAATGTGCATATTTCCTAACTAGATATTAGTAAGGACCTATTCACATCATTAATAAGTTTACTTAGGAGTTAGTTTCCTAGGTGGAATTCTAGAAACTAGTATTTAATGGGACCATATCTGATTAATAGGCATGTAGTTATTTAGGCATTGAATATTTCTCTCATGCATTTATAATTATGCATTAGGAATTTAATGTTTGCAACTAAGGTGGTTATCCAACTATCTCTTTCCTTTCCTATATAAGGAAGGGTCTTGCACATTTGTAAATCATCTCAGAGATTCTAGATCAATTCATCATAGATCATCATTTGATCAAGTTCTCTTCTTACTAATGTTGCAACACTTCTTCATTCTTGTGGATGGTATTCTTCTTGGTGATCCATTGAATAACTATAGCTTCAAGTGGGACATTTCTTCATATTTCCAACAATATTCATTTTTTATAGTTTTATTTTTAATTACGAACACAATGGAACAATATTTTCAAGGAGTTGAAAACTAAAAAAATATAGTAAAAGAAAATGTTAAACTTTACTATTTTTTCATGTGTTTAACATGTAGTTATAATCTATTAGTTCTAGGAATTAGAAAAATAGTTTTACAAAGAAGAGGATTCGCTACTCCCAAGTCATTAAGACAAGGAAGAGTCTATAGGGATTGAATAGCCCTTGATTATCTCAAAATATAAGCTCAAGTGACAGGGTGGAGGATGAAAGAGATTGCAAAACATAACACTATGCTAGAAAGGAAAAACAATAAATTAACAAAATCTAGTAAAGAATTATAGAATATAAATTATAGAGGCAAGAAGATAAAAACTTATAGGTTCTACCATGAGAAGGATAGAGTTGTGGCCAACAAAATTCAGCAAGTTATGTGGACATCTCTTTGTCATGCTATAGTCCCTATCAAACTAGAAACTAAAAACCCGAAACCTGCAAGTACCCAACTCTTTGAATCAGAAATCTTGCACACAAAAAGGATGAGGAAAAGTTTTGGAGTTGTTTTGTGGCTTGCCTAAATCAAAACCTATTTTGATATTTCAACCTCCATGGATATCCAAATATATAGAAAATAGATGAGACATAAAATATAATAGATGAGATGTGTGATAGAAAGAAAACCCCACTATGGAGAAGAACCCCTATCACAAATAAAATAGATAAGACAAGTATGTGTTTTCAAATAGATGAGACAAAGCAACAATACAGAATTACCAATAGTATATGGATCCCTCTTGGCTTGATAGATGAGACATTGAATGATTTCAAGATAGCCTTGGTTATTGATGAGATGTGAATTTGATAGAGCTTCACTATGGAGAAGAGATGTAGAAAATAATAGAGAAAGAGAGAATGATCAAGTGAGAGATAGTAAGAATGAATGAGAATGAGAGTGAAAAGAGGAGTTTTGTGAGGTTGCATGGGTGAGAAAAGTTGTTACACTTGTGATTCTACTGCAATGATGTATGTCATAGGAAAATTTTGTGAGACTCCCTCATTTGAACTCAATAAGTTTGGGGATGCTTGTGCACTACATGGATGTCTACATGTTGGATAGGTGTCCAACTCAAAAATTTACAAGAAATGAGGTGGGCGACTGTGAACATTTTGTCATCGTCCCTTATGGAGTTGAAATCATGAAATTTTGACTCATAAGGTTTTTTTCATAAATACAGTGAGGTGCCATAAATATAACGAGCCAGATGGATAAGTGTGAAATTGCAATGGGGTGAAATTTTATGACACTACATTTTTCCCCTACTTTAATGAGCTACATTTTTGAAGAAAAATTGGCTGCACTAAAGTAAAAAAAAGACATAAATGTAAGATCAAAAATTTAAAAATTGAATAAATTTACTTGCAAAAGGATACTATAGAGGTGGAAAAGTTTGAGTAAGAAGATATTGATGATGCCCCTAATGTTTGAGTTTAGTGACAAACTACAATGCTAGATGCGAAATTTCATTCTGTAAAACTTAAATTTAAGTTAGTTTCAAAAATCAAAAGAAACTACCATGGTCAGAAGAATGCTCAAGAAAACTTAGTGGTTCAAAAGAAAAATATGATGAAGAGGTGAATATATTCACCCTCTTAATTTTTCCCCTAGCTAGGTGGGGTAAAAATAGAAAGGATGGAAGGAGTATTTTTGCAACAAAAAATGGGCAAAAATGACCTATATATGCCTAGGTGGGCCCATATAAGGGTCATTTTCACTATTCAAACTAAGGATCTTGTTGAATTTTGTGAGAGAAGAGTCAAAAATTCCTTGTAGATGAGAGTACATTGCCTTGAAAATCTATAAAATCTATCCGGTGATACTGGCAGGTGACAAGGCTAACAAGGTATGAGGAATTTCAGCCTAACTTGTGATTTACATGCATTTTTTTAGATTTTTCTACTCCTTGAGAAACAAAAGTATCTAATTGACACAAAAGGCATTCATTTGGCATGATGTCATCCTAGAAATACATCAGTGGCCTTCAACTGCACCGGTGTCCCTCCTGTGCGTTGTCGTTAGGAGGTGTTCAGCCTC
Organism: Sequoia sempervirens; assembly: GCA_007258455.2. NCBI lineage: Eukaryota > Viridiplantae > Streptophyta > Pinopsida > Cupressales > Cupressaceae > Sequoia > Sequoia sempervirens. The sequence goes on from VDFB02353493.1 coordinate 207,236,186, forward strand.
ATATGCTAATGCATTGCATAGACTTCTACATGGCATGCCTCTATCCAAGAGGTGAACTTAGGTAGAATTTGATGTAGAATTAGAATTTTTCTTCATGATATAGAAGGAAGTGATGTGAAGCTTTATGTATGTGTAGGATTTTTTGGATATCTGACAGAATCCAGGATGATTGCTACTGACATTTCTACAGGATTATCATGACGAGCTCTATCTAGATGATCAAGACTTACTATGGTGGATTGGCTTCTGGTGGGACTACACCTATGCTGATGGCACTCATGGAGCATAGGGATACAGACACCTCCACCTTACACCTACTGACAAGAGAAATGACCGTCACCCTAGAGGATGTCTATATTATCATTGGGTTACCCAATCATAGATGATGGGTTGCATACAATGAGGGAAAGATAGCCTAAGATGCCCATGATGGGTAGTAGTACTAGAGGTTGGGTTGTCCCAAGAGATACCATAGGTCAAATTTATTTTAGGTGGCTAGAGCAAGGGTGAGTGGCCATGCCACTCGTCCAATGAGTGATGATTGTTATAGTCACCCTCCACATCATCATGGATGGGTGAGGATCACACCTACATAGGGGCCTCATCCATTACATTTTGGTGATGGAGGAGCAACAAACTATAATTTCCTAGGGTTGGGGCATGCTAGCTCATATCTATGATGACCTTGGGTGGTATATTCATTGTGAGTACGACAACTTCATAGTCTTCACACTACTTCAGGTGTGTTCTTTTGAGCACATTAGGTGCATGGGACTGATTGGGTTTCCCCAAGGAATAACCCTTGGTACACCCATGACCCATGCATACCCTCGAGTTCATGATTAGAAATATAGACATGTTGCTTGTTGGAATTTGTAGTTCAATTATTTATGGTAGTGGGACATTAGATGTCATCCCTATAGGAGGATGGGGATTTGGCCTACTGATAATCAATAGTTATGGAGGATGCAATGTGATCATCTCCTAGGAAGGTGATAAAACCATATCATTGTCCCTTATTACTGGCATCAAGTCACTTAGCAATTTGAGAAGATGTATACCATCCCTCTGATGCCTCCCATGTACATTCAATCGATAAGGAGCATAGTCTGAGCAATCAATCATCCTCATCCATCCATCATGGACATTGTTGTTAGCAACAATGGGTCAAACAATGACAACCAGTCTCCCATCCTTTCATTTGATAATGCCAATGTCATTCATGGTTATGTGATGTGGTGGGCGATGATTGACCCAACTCCGATTTTCCTAATAGATGTCCCCATGGGGTGTGATCGTGCATGAGGTCCAAGAGGTGAGGATTGAACTAGAAACAAAGGTGAGAAGGGTGAGGCAATATTGGGTGGAGAGGCAGAGAGGCAGAGACAAGAACAGAGGGTTTCATCACCTCCACTAGTAGTCCCAGTCACATTGGCTCCATTAACGAGCTAGGAAGTCACACTTTTTATAGTGGTAGCATAAGTGGGGCCAAGTGTAGCCCTTATTCCTAATCCACATGGGTATGTTGAGGATCTAGGTAAAAATGTGATACATGTCATTTCTTGTTAGTGTTTTTATTTTAGGTATCTCATATATATGTATAAGATTTGTGTGGAGAATGATTTTGGATTGCCCACACGGCTGTTGTGCTCCTTCTAAGGTTTTTCACCTAAAAGGAGAAAGGGGAGGGGTAAAAAATGCAAATTTCAACACAGAGTGTCTCAAATAAGTCATTATGTATAATTCATGATGCTGATTCATTGATCCACAAAAGGTGATCCTGGTGATGAAAGCCTAAAATACAAAGTATTGGAAAGCGTTCGATATAGAAAAAAGAATAGAAACAAATGTAATGGACAAAGTAAGATACAGGGCCAGAAACTATGCACTTAGAAATAGATGAAAGAGCTATTTGGGGATTAGAGGGGCGTGAGTTACCAGAGTTTGATTTTTGAGCCAAGCCCGGTACACACTTCGTCGAGGGTTAAGAGCTTAGTCTGAACCAAAGGCTGCCAGGAAAGATGTTTACACTGAGTAAGTGCATGAGCCACTACAAGAACCATGAAAAAGTAGTATAGTGAGATAGTTTCCACTAGCAGGGTGATGTAGTTCACTTTGGGTTTTCTGCAAATTTGAGAAAGGAGAGTGGAAATGGAAGCCCACAACCCTACCTCTGCTTTTTGATAGAAATCTGGATCTGAATCTTCAAAAAACCCTGCAAAATAGAAGATAATTTTATTGAACTAATGGGGTTTTTGCCTCGGTCAAACCCCTAGTTGGTATTCAAACTTTGTGAAAGAAAAAATATGCATAAAACCCTAGCCTTAAATGTGTCTAAGACTAAGAAAAGATAAAATGTGATAAGATCCTATTCTAATGTGCTAGAATAAGATGAGTAAATGGCACTTGAATGATGCAAGACTTCAATGCAAGAAACCCTACAACATTACAAATGACATGAAAATGTTATGCAAACCTTAAGTATGAAAATAGAGAGAAAATGGAAGATGGAATCACTTTGAAAAAAATTCATTAGGTTTGATTTGATGGCTAGTTGCATCTCCTCAACCTATATTTCTCCATGATTCACCATAGGCTTCCATGGTCAACCCGTTTCAATGTGATATCTTGAACAAAAAGTGATCTCGAAGACCTGCAAAAACCCTAGTTTTCTACCCTAAAGCTTCAACATTGTTGTAAAATGCTATTGAATCTTCTTGTGAAAGATACTTTTTCTCTTGACTTTTGATTTATGCTTTTTTAAAATGACTAAGAGATGTGAAAATGACCTAAAATGTATATTTATAGGAATCAACAACTAATTTTCCTGTTATTTAGACCTAAGAGGTCAACATCCACTGAAAAATTAAATTGAATTTGTGAAATTCCCACTCAAAAGTGGAACTAAGTAGTTGGACCTTGGGTGACTTAGTCTCACCAGGGATTTTTTTGGTGGGTTTCACAAAATTTGAGTTGTTTGAATTTTTTTTGTCAGGATTTAAGTGATTTGTGGGTGAAGTAGGCCTTAAAGTCCAAAATCATGAGCATTAGGGGCCTATAAATACAATTTTTAAGGGGTGATTCATGCAAGGTGTCTAAAGTAGGACCTAATTAGGTCACATATTGTACTTTCTACAAAGGAGTTCAATCTTTGTGTCCACAGTTAGCCCCCACTTTAGCACTCATATGACTCTACATGCATATGTAAGATAAAGGACTCTAAACAATGCACGTTACTTCATAAAAGGATACTCATTCAAAAGACAGGAGAATGAAGCCCTAATGTAGTTATCTGCAAAACCACAACATTAGGAGCCGCATCCTACAACATGAATTCTTTCGTTGTCCTAAAATCCTTTTTCCTAACTGATAGAAATTAAATTTGAGGTAGATGTATGCTCCCCCTTGATTCCACTTGCTTTATAAAGGTGGGATCAAGGTAGCAATCTAGCCATGTTGAACAAGGAATATCATATCAGAAGACATTTCCAAGGACCATGTTGCATAACAATTGACATTTGATGATGTCAGGTGTAGAATCTTGATTTCAACGCAGCAAATACCATCGAAAACAGATTTTTCTAGCTCCCATTATGTCATGTTGAATAAAAAGTACTTGATGAATTCGAAAAGAGAAGAAACCATAATTTAATGCATAGGAAAAAGAAATGAAAATACATAAAAAGAGGTAAACGAAAGTAATGTGTCACTTACAATTTTGTTTTACCTTTGTGTATCTTGAGAGTGATGAGTGAGATGGGAAAATGTTGAGCAAACGTGGATACACACCTGCATGTTTAGACATTCTATGAGACCAGGTGGCGCGTGACGAGTGTCAGCATGATGTGAGTCTATTTTGGAACTTTCGTTCTGTGATTTTGTAATTATTTAATGAGTTTTGATGCATATCCATGTTAATTTAGGATATTGGAAAAAAAAATCGCAAAGTGTCCCCTTTTCTCGCAAAGTGTCCCATTTGTTCGCAAAGTGTCCCTTTTGTTCGCAAAGTGTCTTGTTTCTTTGCAAAGTGTCCCATTTCTTTGTGAAGTGTCTTGTTGCTTTGTGAAATTTCCTAAAAAGGGTTCTAAAGTGTTTAGGGCCTTTAAGAAAGCACACTAGATGGACTTTAGCACACTTGAATGATGAATAAAGTAAACTTGAAATATTTTAGATGAGTTTTAGAGCATATTTGTGTAAATTTGATAGGTACCCGCCTGAGGATGGCAGTGATTATGAGGGAGAAAAGTGAGCTTCTTGAGAGATCTGGCTCTATAACTATCAGTAGAGGAGATAGAGCATCTTCAGGTAGTGGGCATCTATTGGGCATATCTTATGCCTCCTATGAGATACCACAATGCCATGTTGATGGCTTTCTATGAGCGTTGGGAGGAAAACACATGCACTTTTCATCTTCCTATAGGAGATATGAAGATCACATTGGAGGATGTATGCTAGATTCTTGATGTGTTGATTCAAGGAGGGAAAGTACATTTCCATAGAGACTGCACCTTCCATGAGTAGAGGGATGATTTAGAGTACTGTTTAGATGGTCCAATTGATGATGCATGGGTTAGAGGATGGATTGATTTATCCATGCTATTATATTCATAGCCACTAGTGGTTCGATGGGTTATGATGCATATCATAGTACTAGTTCTTATCCTTGATGGCTGGGGTGGGTACCTCGAGGGAGGACTAGTCCACTTGATTCAAGGGATGGTAGAGTAGTGGATAATATATGCTTGGGGCAGGTGTATCCGGACACATCTATATTCTAATCTTGGGTGATTTGTATTTTGAGAGGTGGACAGTATGGTGCACTGCACACTTCTACAAGTGTGGTGCCTTGATCACATTACATGTACCATACCATTTGGCTATCCATGTGTGACAACAATAAGGTATCCTCAATCTTTTGGATATCCTCTATGATGAGTATGGAAGTATGGTGATTTGCACGTTTGGAGGGTACGATTTGACTGACTAGATGAGGATGAGGTCATTTGGAGACCTTATCAACTAACATTGCAGTGGCCAGATCATACCAGATAGTTGAGGAGGATGCAGATGGATAGATTTTTTGGTGGGTCACCATGACCATGTAGTACAACATGATCCTCTTTCAAGAGATGAGTGTGACTCACTCTTGAGCATGCAGTTGAGAGTGACTCTAATCACGACTAGCCTCCAATCTGACATAGATGATGTCGGTGCCACATGAGAGCATGAGGAGTGGTCAATAATGACTCAACCAACAACAATATTCCTGATGGCTGAGCCAGTGGGAGATGCAGAGCTACTACAAGATGAGGGAGATGACCAGGAGGATAGAGCCAAGGAGACATGCTATAGGGATGCTAATATATTCACTAACCTGATTGATAATGAGCATGATGAGGAGGAAAATCTAGATTATGATGGTTTGGAGGGAGAGGAGGAGGATGAGGAGGAGTATGAGGAGGAGGAGTAGGAGTATGAGAAGGAGGATCCACCCTTGAGTGAGAGTGATGAGGCAGTAGCTAAGGAACGTCATGAGGGGGGATTCCTCTCCCATGCATAGGATGAGGTCACAAGTAGAAGCTGGAGCTAGCACCAGTACTCATAGCCAAGGGGAGGCTAGCACAACCTCTATGCCCCCTGTACAAGATGAAATTTAGATTGATCAGCTGACTTGTGATGTAGGTGATGATATTTAATTTTATGCATGTGTTTTAGTGCTTATTCTCTTTATCTATATATATTATGATGATGTTTACTAATTGTGTAATGTTTCTACCTTGCAGAAGTGACGAGAGACTAGTGGGAGTTCTACCATTAGGATGCTATAGAGATAGTACCTGCATCAGTCGATGAGGAGGAGATGGACCTTGGTTATGTTCCCCCACCGATCATGGAGGAGGAACTAGAGTCACTCATACCTTTCACAAGGATATGGGAAGCTTATGAGAGCATGAGGAGATGATTCTGTCGAGCCGAGGCTGCAAGAAAGTCATCCCAGAATCTAGCAGAGATGGAGAGACTACTTGTAGAGATAACAAAGCTATGGGAGGAGAGGGATGTGGCTCTTGGGTGAGCACAGGGTCTGGAGTTTTCACTTAGATTTGGTTGATCACAATCACGATCACACATGACTATCTCATGGCATTCGGGTACCAGATCGCGAGCACCAGATCCCGAGGGGTCTAGTTCTAATAAACCTTGGTGATGTTGTAAATTATGATGATATGTACATAAGACTTTGGATATATATATGAGAAGTTTATGTTTTATTATATATCTTAATGTGTTTAAATTTTAAATGGAAAATTTGATTAATTAAATAACCTTTCTAAGATTACTTGAATTAATATCTTCATGATTTAACAAAAAACATTTTATATTTTTATTGTAGATGTAACATGATGATTGAGTATGTTATGCTAAATTAAATTTAACTTATCATAACACATAAGATGAATTGGAAGAGCATGAAATCTAAAGTAATAAAAAATAATCAATTTAGTGTTCAAGACATATGCGTAAGTGATTTGTCAAGAAAGAAGCAATGTGAAAGTGTATAGGACAAGACCCCATAACTTTAACAACACTACTTTATAATTCATACTATTCAAAGGGATTAGACATAATACTGATGCAAATGTGCAGAATTGATGGGTTCTTTAAGGAGTGTGCCATCGAGTTTGGTTAACTTGTAAGCACCAACCCCAAAGGTTGTGTCAACTATATAAGGTCCTAACCAGTTAGATCTAAATTTTTCACATTCATTAGGGTCAACATTAACGTTACACTGATTAGTAGATAGAACTAAGTCACCCATTTGGAAGGATTGAGGGATAACATTAAGGTTCTAATGATTATGTTTTCTTTTGCAATAAGCTTGAAGATGTTCAAGAGAATTAATACATTGTTCATCGAGCATCTCTAGTTGATGTAAGAATTGTTTTTGATAATGTGTATCATCAACAATTCCTCGAAGATCCACTCTTAGTGTAGGGATTTCTAATTCTAAGGGCATGATTGCTTAAATACCATAGACCAAAGTATAAGGCGTGGTCCCTGTGGAAGACTGAAAATTTTTACAATAAGCCCAAAGTGCATAGTGCAATTGTGTGTGCCAATCCTTATGATTTTTGTTGACAATTTTCTTCAAGATTTGTTCAAGAACTCTATTCATTGACTGGGCTTGACCATTAGATTGCAGGTAATAAGGTGTCAAAAAATGGTGTTGGATATTAAAGGTCTCTAAAAATTTCTTCACATCATTATTCTTAAATGGTGTACTATTATCAGAGACTAATGTGGAAGGAAGTCCAAAGCAAGCAATAATGTGTTCTAGAATGAAATGACATATCACCTTAGCTATTGCAGATCAAAGAGGAATGGCCTCTACCAATTTTGTAAAATAATCAGTTGCACTGATAATAAAGGTATGTTCAGTGGAAGAAGGAGGTGGAATTTTTCCTGTAATGTCCAATCCCCAAACCGTGAAGGGCCATATCATAAGTTGAGTTTGAATCTCACTAGTAGGAGCATGATGAAAATGCTATGCTCTTGACACTTATGACAATTTTGAACATAATTAAAGCAATCATGTTCCATGTGGCACCAATAATACCCAATAGGGATAAGTTTTTGAACCAAGGTTTTTCCTCCAAAATGTCCAACACAAGCACCTTCATGGGCTTGGTGAAGTGCAAGAGGGATTTCAGAGTTGTTCAAACATCGGAGTAAGACACCATTAGCGACCTTTGATATAACACATCTTCTAGAATGACAGATTTAGATGCAAGCTTCTGTAAATGAGCATAGAGGTTTTTAGTTGTTGGCTTAGGAAAGGTACCATTTTTCAAATAGTTGAATATGGCATCATACCATTCACTCGAGTTTTCTTCGGCTATTGTTAAAACTTCTTCAATCTTTCTTCCAATCAAAGGTTTCATAATAGGTTGAATTATGAATGTAAAATATTTTGAAGGATCTTGGGGAGAAATAAGAGAGGCAACACTTTCCATTGCATTCGCAAGCCGATTATCTTTGTGTGGGATGTTATCAATGGTAAATGTTTGAAACTTCTCTCATAAATTATACATAATAAAATCCTTGTACTTGGATAATCTATCATGTTTAGCTTGATATGTTTAATTACTAATTGTGAGTAACCAAATATCTTAATATCTTTGATAACCATGACTAAAGTGGCATGCAATCCAACAATTAAAGCCTCATATTCAGCCATGTTATTCTTACATAGGAAATTGAGTCGATACGACAAAGGAATAGGCTTTTCTTTGGGTGAAACTAAGATTACACTAGCATTGGAGCCTGTTCTACACTTGGATCCATCAAAGCATAATTATTATGTAGAAATGTTTGTTTTTAGCACACTATTATTAGGAAAAGAATCATTACCAGGTAATGCAAGAGGGGAAGGGGCATCAACTAAATGGTCGGCCAAGGCTTGTTCTTTAATTGCTTTTTGTAAAAAAAACTTAAGGTCAAACTCAGTCAACAACATAACCCATTTAGCTAAACATCGTGAAAGTATGTTTATTAAAAAGATGTTTAAGAGGATCAAATTTTTCCATGACTTGTATTTTAACACTTAGTAAATAATGTTGCAATTTACTAGTAGCGAATACAAGGGATAAACATTGTTTTTCAAATTTTGTGTATCGGGTTTCATAATCGATTAGAGTTCACTTGATGTAATAAACATGGCATTATTTTCCATTGTCATCTCGCTGAGCCAATAATGCTACAAGAGCATGAGTGGAGGTGGCTATGTAAAGGATGAATGGTGTTTTTTGGCATAACAAGCTCTAAAATAGGTGGAGTTGCAAGGTATTCCTTTAAAATCTCAAAGGCCTATTTACAATCCTCATTCCAATCAAAAGGAAAATCCTTCTTGAGGAGATGTGTGAAAGGTAACGTTCTATCAGCTAAAGAAGTGAAAAAATGATGGATGGCTTAAATTCATCCTTCTAATGTGAATAATTGAGAGATATTCATAGAAGGTGGCATGCTTATGATAGCATCAATTTTCTTTTTGTCCACCTCGATGCCTCTGTGAGATATGATAAACCCTAAAAAACTACCACTATCTACTCCAAAGACACACTTTTTCAAATTTAGCCTCATGTTGTATTTGTGCATGTATTCAAAGAGTTGTCGAAGGAAATTTACATTGTCTTGTCCTATTAAGGACTTGGCAAGGATTTCATCAGCATAATCTTTCAATATTTATGTATGTAATCTTGACATATTAATTGCATTGCTCTTTGATAAGTTGAACTTTCATTCTTTAGTCCAAAAGGCATCATAACCCAACAAAACATTCCCCAAAAATTTGTGAATTTTGTCTTGTATTGATCTTGTGGGTTGATGAAAATTCAATTATAGCCAAAAAATCCATCCATGAATGACAACAAAGCATGTCTAGTAGTTGAATCCACGATCATGTCAATATTAGGAAGGGGAAAATCATCCTTTAAGGAAACTTTATTCAAATAATGAATTTTTTTACATATCCTAATATGATTATCAGGTTTAGCAACTGCGACAATATTTAAGATCTAAGGAGAATAATCAATAGGGTAAATGAAACTTGCTTCAAGGAGTTTTTCAAGTTCTCCTTTAAAATGCAAGGCTATCTTAGGATTCATTTTTTGTACTTTTTTTCAAATAGGCTTAGCGTTATCAACAAGAACTTGATGTTATGTGTGACTATTTTGGGATCGATACCTAGCATATCAGAATATTTCCAAGCAAATATTTTAGGAAAATCATGGAGAAAAAGTGTAGTATCCTCTTATTCTTCATCATCAAGAAACTTCCCAATTTTAATAACCTTTTCTTTATCATCTATTTCCATTGGTATATCAATTGTATCTCCTAGGGGGAGTGCATTCAACTTAGGAGACTCACGAGCATATGGTTCCATGGTTTTCTCATTATCATCAATATTGTGTGGCTTAGAAATTATCATAGTGCAGGTAATGTTTCATTTGGAAGAAGATGGTTTATCAATAGAACCTAACATTTGTTTCAAGGCTTCATCACTTTCAACATACTCCCAAGATGGTGGAGAATTCATATCAAGAAATTCAAGATGTTTTAGAATAAGTGTGGTTCTTTCTTTACATGTGATGGTGTTGATATTGAGCGATAGTCGTTGAGTTTCTTTTATTTTCTTCGAAAAGGAATATCCCAAACTAGTATTTGTTTCTTGTGTATTAGGTTCAATAGGGACATGAATTCATTGTTCATGTTTTCCACATCCTTTACCATTGTACCCCAATTGTTTCATAAGATCGTAACCACGTCAATAATGTTTTTCCATTTCCTTGGGATTAGGCAGTTTTTGATAATCTACCTCTTCAAAATTCATTGTGTAAGTTGTGTTTTCTTCCAAAGGAGGTGAGATAGAGGTAGGGAAAGATTCCTCTAAATTCTGAGTTGGCATAACCATTGGTTGTTTCTGTTTTTCATCTTCCTTGCGACTAATTATGTATTCATCCATAAATGAGGGTGTAAATTCCAATGTTCCCTAATCATCATCTAGTAAAATTTTAGACACATATTCTTCTTCTGGTTTATTCTTCTCAAGATGGTCAATATGAGATGTTGGGATTAAAGTATTCAAAGGACTTTTCCCTTTTTCAAGTTGTAAACAACTCTCAGGCTCAGGGTCTATCTCAACTTGATATACTTTATTTCTATAGATGTATTTCATTATGAGATGAAGATTTGAAGTTACCACATGCATCTCATAATCTATGGCCATCCTAAGAGAGGATTATATGTGAGATCATAGGGCATGACATGAATAGGATTTTGCAAGGTACCCACTCTAACTATGATGGGTAAAGTGATTATACCAAGTAGTTGTTTTGTTGTGTTTTCAAATCCTTTGATAGATAAGGAATCAGGTTTGATTTGTGATTAATCCACATGTAACTAATCTAGGAGTTTTACACTGAAAACATTTAGGGCAGAGCCAAATGTTGTCAATGAGGGTTCGCTTAATGTCGATTGTATTATATTGGGAAGTGATCATAAAGGCCTCATTTTTTTTGTAAATCTAACAGAGAGTTCATGGTAATGAAAGGTAATAACTACATTAGTTGTATATATTCCTTTTAGAAGAGTTACCACACCATTTTCATTTGTACCAAGAGGAACCTCTATTTGTTGTAAAGCTATGTTGAGCATTGAATGATAATTGGGTGACTTTTGAAGAAGATCCCAAAAGGATATTTTGGCAAGGGTGCTCTTAAGTTGCTCAACAAGATCATATGCTCATAAGCGAGGAGCACTAGGAAGTGTTTTATTGGGTAAAGGTAAGGGGGTTTGATTTTGTTTTGGTGGGTGAGGGTTGAACATTTTGAGTGTAATGTGTGTGTGCAACAACATCATGCTATGGTGGATAAAGGGTAAACTCAGGTTTAGGTGGAGGTTGAGGCTGATGTGAAGGTGGGTAAAGGACAAGTTGAGGTTGAATTACATTGACATATTTTTTTTTTAGTTTCTAACAACAAACCTTAGTGGATGGATTGTGTGAGATGAAGTCCTCAAGGGCTTCATATAACATACTCAAGTCATCACTACTAAAAGGTTTGGTAGAGAATCATTAAATGGCTTAGGTTTGTCATCACAAGCCTTAGAGGAGGGACTTGGGGAGAGAAAACCTTGTAAAGTTTCATCTAACCTATCCAATTCATCACTACTAAGAGGTTTGGATTATATGTTTTTCCTAAAATGAAGCATTTTTTTGATTGGTTCATTCGATGTTGTGAAGTTTTTGTTTGTTTTTTTGGTTGAAGCTGATATAAATGAGCTAGGAGTTAATGTTGAAAATGAAAATTGTAAAAATATAATGCTATATGATTTCCATTAAAAGGAATAAAATAATGCTAATTATTCAAGTATAATAGAAAATAATTGTACAAAAATAAAATAATAACTAAAGATATCAGAAATTACAGAAAGAGGAAACAAAATGCAGAAAGAAAAAATGTAAAATTTGCACTGGGACTAAGTCACCCAAGGTGGTGAATTAGTCCAAGTAGGGTAATTTTTGAAGTTTTTTTGAATTTTATGATGGATATTAATGCATTTGGTACTATATCATGCAAATCTATAATGTAAATGAAGGATTTCACTATTATGCAATGAAACAAAATGCAATAATGCAAGCTAAAATGAGCTTTTTGCTAGTCTACTTTTGAAAAATCCTAGGATGCAATTTAAACAATGCAATACCTAATGCAATGAAAATGTAACCTAGGATGAAAGTGAAATTAGAAGAAAATATGCTCAAAATTCAGGTTCACCAAAATGTGGACAATGATTTTGGATTGCCCACGCGGATGTTTTGCTCCTTCTAGGGATTTTCACCTAAAAGGAGAAAGGGAGAGGTCCAAAATACAAATTTCAACATTAAAATTTAATTTAAATGATATGTATTAGTGCACTAATAAAAAATTAAAGTGATCTAATGATGCAAAATGTAAGAAATACAAAGTTTCAGAAAACACAGTGTGATATGCAGAAATATGAAACAAATGAAATAAAGGACACAATGAAGATGCAAGATAGAAACTATGCACCTGAAAATTTATGATCAGTTGACTGAGGATTGTAGAGACTTCTGAAATTCTAGAAATTTTGATTTTTGAGCTAATTAGGACACTTACGCCAGGTTGGGCGACTTAGTCCTGGACTTATGAAACTGCCCAAAAAGTTGTTTCTACCAAATGGGTACTTGAACTTGCAAAAATTCCTAAAAAAATAGTGCAGTGGGAGTAATTCACCAGTATGTGAAACTTAGTCCACTTTGGATTTTTTGTAAATCTAAAAGTTGAAACGGAAGCCCACAACCTACACACTACTTTTTGATGGAAATGTAGATCTGAATCTTTGAAAAACCCTATAAAATAGAAGATAAATTGATTTGTAATGGGGGGTTTTCCTCGGTCAAACCCATATTTGGTATTCAAACTTTGTGAAAGATAAAATTTGCATAAAACCCTAGCCTTAAATGTGTCTAAGACTAAGAAAATTTGAAATGAGATAAGATCCTATTCTAATGTGCTAGAATAAGATGAGTAAATGGCACTTGAATGATGCAAGAATTCAATGCAAGAAACCCTACAACATTACAAATGACATGAAAATGTTATGCAAACATTAAGTATGAAAATAGAGAGAAAATGGAAGATGGAATCACTTTGAAAACAATTCATTAGGTTTGATTTGATGGCTAGTTGCATCTCCTCAACCTATATTTCTCCATGATTCACCATAGGCTTCCATGGTAAACCCTTTTCAATGTGAGACCTTCAACAAAAAGTGAGCTTGAAGACCTACAAAAACCCTAGTTTGTTGCCCTAAAGCTTTAACTTTGTTGTAAAATGATATTGAATCTTCTTGTGAAAGATACTTTTTCTCTTGAATTTTGATTTATGCTTTTTAAAAATGACTAGGAGATGTGAAAAATGACATAAAATGTGTATTTATAGGAATCAGTAGCTAATTTTCCCATTATTTAGACTTAAGAGTTTGACATCCACTAAAATATTAAATTGAATTGGTGAAATTCCCACTCAATAGTGGAAAATACCCCGAAAGAGACTAAGTTTCCACCTTGGGTGATTTAGTCCCACCAAGGATTTTCTTGGTGGGTTTCACAAAATTTGAGTGGTTTGAATGTTGTTTGTTGTGTTTTAAGTGATTTGTGGGTGAATTGGGCCTTAAATTCCAAAATCATGAGCATTAGGGGCCTATAAATGCAATTTTTAAGCGGTGATTGATGCAAGGTGTCTAAAGTAGGACCTAATTAGGTCACATATTTTACTTTCTACAAAGCAGTACAATTTTTTATTTCACAATTTGATATGATCCTGATACTGATGACATCCACTTTCTCTTTGGTTTCAGTGAACACATAGGAGATTATCACCTTCACTAGGTGATAGATTGTAAAGGTAGCCCGAGTCTACTAATCTAGGGGAGCATCCAAGACATGTACAAGCTAGCTTTAGCAGGTAAATATTCTTGCCTCTTTGAGCCTATAGCATGGTTGAGGACAACTCATGAGGAGGCACACATGGATTCCACTTAAAGAATCACTGACCTCATTTCCATGATCACACATCGAGATTAGTGGTTAGTGGAGCTTTGTGCTATACCAGTCAAGTGATATTAAGTAGTGACACAACAAGAGAGTGCCATATAACAACATGTGATGACTTGTAGAGTCAACTTGATGGCCCCGGTAGGCAAGAAGACATAATGAGGCTAGTTGTTGATCTCCAAGTGTAGCAGTTCCAGGAGGAGCTATGATAGACCCATGAGCGAAAGACTAAGCTACGGGAGGAGGCAGTTGAGATGAGAGGAGAGATAGAAGGGTTGTGGGTATAGTGCATGTCTATGTTATAGTCACATCAGTCGCATTTGCTCTTATCTATCTAGCATCCTTCACTACCACCATGGCTAGCACTAGTGGTCTTAGGAAGCAATGCACTCAGTGGCTAGAGGAAAATTTTGTATGCTATATTTTGTATACTAGATCATCTTACTTTTATAGAATCAATTATATGTAAAGACATATATATAATCACCATATTTTGATATATATTTACATCTGACATTTTATGTAGCATCATGGTGTTCTTATGTGTACTTTTACTTTCATGTATGGCTATGTGATGGATTTATGTTTATGAATGTATGTTTAGATTAGATTCTATCATGGTTTAATCAACTCACATTGGATGTATGTTTAATTAAATGCAATGATGATCTAATTTCCCAACCAAAATAAAATCAAATACAATACACAAATACTCAACATAATAAGACACATGTATTTATATAATTCCTAATGAAATAAATTAATTACATGTGTGCACATTCACATTATAACACAAAAAGCATAGATAATGTGTGAATAAACAAAATACCATAGCATAACAAACTACAAACACCTGAGTGAGTGTGATCTATATGCCACAAAGACACAATGCATAGTATAGATGAAGATTTATTGCATTGACTACTTCATTTAGATGTATTCCATCCATAGACAATATTCTATAGGTACATGAACCATACACAAAGATGATTATGTAAGGACCTAGCCAGTTATGGTTGAACTTCCCCTTTCGATCAGGTGGTGCATTTAAATTTTGTATAGGAGTGAATTTGTACCCCTCTTGCAAATTCCCCTTTTACATCCCTCCACCTTAGAAACTCAAACGCAACTAAATAATTCCACATCACCCATCCACAATGCATCCACTTGGTGCTTATCTTTTGTATCGATGGGGGAATTTTTATTGGAGATGCGAGCACAACGTGCAGATGTCTATGCAACATGTTGTTGTCCCTTACAGTTTCCTTCCTTTGGAGTCCGCAGGGATGTTATTCTTCCCATTGGGGATGGAGCATAATTCCTCCATGTCAACCAGTCAGCTTAAAAAAAACTCTTTCCCTCCTAATTCTTCTTCAATTGAATATCTTTCATGTTCATTCTATCCTCTACACACTACCTTAATTTCTTGAGTATCTCTTTAGCAATTCAATCCATCTTCTACATATCTTGCTCCACTTTTTCCACCACTGGATATGTAACTTGGTGTCTTGAGGGACTGCTTCTTCATTGTTGTAGTAGCGTAGCCCTTTCCAAGCTTACAACCTCCTCTACATGCTTGAGGGCACCTTGATTGAGAAGGTGATATTGTTTCATTTCTCCATTTCCATATCATTGACATTCGATTATGTAGCATAGCATTATTAAGATTGTTTGGTATCCTTCCTATTGTTCTCTCTATCGCATTTTCTATCTCATGGCTTTCCTAGCTATCCATGGAGGTGTAAACACCAAAGTAGGGGTTTGACTAAGGAAAACCCATATACAGACCCAACATTTTTCTTGTCTTGGTTGTGTGTATGTATTTGCATGTGTGGATCTCCATCACCTTCATTTTCACAATCTGCTTTATCATCTCTATAATCATTTGTTATACTTTTTTATTATATTTAATTCGTTAAACTTCATTAGCTAGACTATAAGTAGGTTTCTTTGCATTTTTGTACTATACTTTTCACTTTCTAGCCGTATGGACGCTACCACCCTAAAGAGTCACCAATGATCCACACTATCATCCCTAACCCACGTTGATGTCCTTGAGTAGAGAGCTATCTGATGTACAATTTTGGTTCCAAAAATTGGCTCGTTTAGTACCATCCAAGGGTGCTACCACAATAATGGGTTACACTTTCTAACACATCCTGATATTTTCCTGTAATCAAATATTTTTGGAAAATATAATTATAATCCTTTAAAGATTTCATTTAAATGATTTTAATTAAAGCTCTGGTTTGATTAAATCCCCTTAGATCAAACCCCCTTGGATAGAACCACGTTAGTTTTAAACCATACCTATAATGGAGTCTCCTCTACACATATCAAAATGCTGATAAAAAACCACTTTTGATTTACCTTTTGGGAAATCAAATGAATTCATTTAAAATTTATGTTTTGTAAGTATGTAGCCCTTATTATAAGCTTCCCAAAAAGTATAATTTTAAATACATTTAATTTTATTATTATATTTATTTTTTATTTCTTGTGAATGTAGGTTTTTCAATGAATTCATCAAGTTCATTGTTTCACACATATGAAAAAATAAGGAAAATAGAGATTTTTTTTTCTAAAACATACATGTGCACTAGGTATTGATGTCCTTATTCCAACAAAAAATGCATAAGTTAATTCAAATGCATACAAAAAGTTACATGGTCCAAAGTACACCTCTGTCCAAATTATAATTACTTTGACTTAGAAAATTATATAAAAAAAAATATGTAACAAGAAATTATGAAAAAATATCCATGCACTAGATATTGGTGTTACAAATATGTATTTTAAAAATTAGAATTGTATCCTTTCTATTAAAAAAAGTTATGCAGTCCAAAGTAAACATCACTTTTTAAAAATGTTGTTTAGTAGAAAAAATAAGTTATTAAAAATTACATAAAAGGACTCTATTTTTTATTTTTTATTTTTTTAAATATATAATTAAAATCTACACAAAAAGTATCACAAATAATTATTTTGATTCATCTTCAAATTATTAATGTTTTAGCTACTATAGGTGTAAGAAAGTGAAGATCTGGTGAAAAATGTTGATTTCAATGTCAAGTTTGGTAAAAAAGTGTAACACATTATTGTGGAATCACCCCCCAAAACATTTGGATCAGTAGAGTGATAGAATAACTTGAGAGTGCTCTTAATTCTTTATCCTTGACCTAAAACACTCACTTAGCTTGAGGTAAGTGAGGGAGCCCTCCATTCTCGGCTCTCCGTGACTTGGAGCCTTGGTGTGGTTGGTACCCCTACCTTACATTTTGGTTCCATTTAGCAGTGTTGAAAGGCCCTATCCTTGTATCCTAGGAGAATTGTGGGTATGAAGTGTTGTGAGGAATATTTCCTTGTAACCCGAACTATGACCCCTAGTGGCATAGTTGGAAGGTCCCATAGGCATCGTGGAATGAAACCTTAGTTGGGTCACTATCTAA
Source organism: Sequoia sempervirens (assembly GCA_007258455.2). Classification (NCBI taxonomy): domain Eukaryota; kingdom Viridiplantae; phylum Streptophyta; class Pinopsida; order Cupressales; family Cupressaceae; genus Sequoia; species Sequoia sempervirens. Next base: position 207,253,769 of record VDFB02353493.1, read on the forward strand.
TTGTAGAACCTTTGGAGGCTCCATGAAAGTTCTGTCTAGTATACGTGATGGCCTGCTTTCTACATCTTCACATCCCATCCACACAACTTGCGAGTGGTTCTCCTGGCATAACTTTCACCTCGCAAGACCTATCGATGAATTATAACAAAGATCCATCTCCATTATACATCCTTGCACAAATCAATGGAACCACTATAATAGGTGTTCTTGTTGACCCAACGTGTTGGGTGAATGTTATAACTGAGGAGATTATGTTGATTAAATTCCTACACAAAGATGGGTATGATGAATCTGAGAGTACCATCTGTACACACAATGGACTTACCATACCCCCCCTTGGCTACATCACCTTGTGCATCTTAGTCAAACCTAGATCAGTGAATTTACTCTAACCTAATCTCGAGTTCTAATCTCTTTCGGGTGAAATAGGGTATCCCCTGATTGGTTGCTATGAATGAAGTTCCCTCGGTAGTGCATAAATGTCTGAAATTCATCCATGAGGGTACAATTCCTGTAGTCCATGACACCAGTTGTAAACCATCAGTTGTGCATGGTGGCTACTCATTGGATCACTTCTAGCCTATGCCCATTGGTCTGCTTCCTCTTAGGATGGACCTCTTGTACTAAACCTATGTGAAGTACAAGAGTGAACGCTTGACACCTAAAGTGACGTACCCTCCTTCCCCTTATGCCATCTCACATAGGGTCTTCCTAAAATTTGACAATGATGCAACCCTACCTAAGAGAAGGGAGGTGGTAAAGTGTGCTCGAAGTTCTTCCTCCTCTTTTGCTGTCCTACCTATCACTTCCTTTCGCCCTATTGCAGAGTCATTAGATTTTTCTCCTAGGCAGTTGCTAGAGAATTTGATGGTGCCCGTATGGTGGAATCCCAAGCATCTAATGTTTGAATTTCCTATTCTACCTAGGGTGCCTAGGCCTATTTAGTATGGTAAGAGGAAGGGTCCCTATGGGGATTCTTCTGTGTCTCATCCTTCGTGACCTCCTACTGGTGTTATCCCCAAGGTAGTGAATGGGAAGAGGACCATCGCCGAGGTGTTAGAGCCAATTCCCCTTGTTGTTGCTCCAATATCCTCTCAATATCTCCCTTGTGCTTTCATCTAGGAGTCTCTCCCTCCACCATAAATGACTATGATGGACACTCTGATGGCTGAGTATGAACCTTTTGTTCCATCTTAGCCTCTAGCCTCTAGCTCCTAGAGTCTTAGGAGCCACCTATTGTGTGAGCACAAGCATTGATGAAAGGATCTATCCATTGAGCAGGCCACTTTGTAGAGGAAGGAGGGGGAGTCGACACCTTCCACTACATCTTCTACTCCCATCCCCTCTACTTTAGTTCCATTAGCCTCGATGTTGGTTTTGGATCTTGTTGTGAGCATAAACGCCCCTCACCCAAAAAAAGTGTAGGTTATTATTTCTCCTTCAATCGAGCCACCTCTCTTGATGTCCCTCCCAAACATCCCAACATGCTCAAAGCCTATGGACATGTTGAACACCTTGGTGGTGTCTGTCGCATTCTTCTCCTCCTCCATGCCTTCTACCTCATCCATGGGGATCTTGCATCATCTAACAAAACAAAAGATGGAGGATAGCCCCATTAGAAATGGGGATCAAAAGAGGATTCCACCTTCTTCAGAAGGTGATTCTACATTAGCTTATGTTTTCCTAGTGATAGAGGAGGCTTTGATGTCCCCAAAGTTTGTCACTTGTCCCAAGTCTCTTGATGAGCCTAGCAGTGAATCTTAGGTGCCACCTCCCTCACCTGTTGAATTAACACATGGAACTCCTAATGAAGTGCATATTTAATTCATTGGATGAGGTCTTGACCCTTTCAGTGATCTTTGTGAAGTTGTTGACCTTCACCCCATAGGAATTTTGTGGATGAGACCTCGAGGGGCCTTCTTCCTTGGCTCTTGTTGCAAGAGGTTTAAAGGGTTCCTCCCTTGATATTCTACCCATGTAGGCTCATCCTCCTTCCCTATATAATGATCTATATTGGGAGGTCGATGACCTCTTGGTTGATGAGGACTAGGGGGCACCTCTTTTGTACCATTAGATTATAATGTACATGTGTTTTGTTGTTTTCCCTCATGCTTGCATTATGTGTTCCTAGATGACCCTTGTCACCCTTGCAGGTGCTTGGATACAAGATTTTTTTTTGTGTCATAAAACTTCCTCTATGTCTTGCATCATTCTTCTTCTATTATGTGTGTTAATTTTCAAAAATTGGCGATGATGAAGAGTGTTGGGGGAATTTAGATTTCCCTTATTGACCCAATTTTATTTTTTATTTTGTTATCTCATGCATTTTCACATGGTCTGATATAGTAGGGGGCTAATGATAGTTCATCTATATACTATTATTAGACTTACATATATTTATGATCAGCTCTTACCTAGAACTATCAAATCACCCATGTCCCTTTTGTGTTATACTATTGTCATCCCTTTTTTTGTATCTTTCTCTCTTCTTTTCTTGATTTGTGATGATGTGGTCCTCAAGTGTTTTCCCTCGCATTTATGACAACATTATGATGGTGACATCTCGCTATGTTTTACAGGTCACAACATCACTTTTTCATTCTTTCATTTCTCTCCTTAGGATGTCACATGCCTTTGCATTTACAACACATCATCCTAAGAGGGGGCTATCATGTCACTCGATTTTTAGAAAACACATTCGGTGGCCAATAAATCTTTTATTGAAAATATTTTCAAAACATCTTTCAAAAATTGTATTATGAGCTAGGACCCCTAGAAAAATGCGTTTCCTTTTTCATGGGTTCACAAAGAAAGAACTTAAAGAACTTTCCTCTAAGGAGGGAGAAAATTTTCCTATAGGAGAAGCCTCAAGATTCCCCTCATGAGGTGGAATTTTCTTCCTTTCGGATTCCTTGATGAAGTGAACATCTTTCGAAAGGATTCCTTGATGATGAGTTGATTTGCCTAAAACTTCTCTTGTACTTTCAAATATGTGTCCCTGTAGAAAAGGGGGATTCACTACTCATTAGTCTCTTTATTCTCAAGAGATTCCCAAGGGGTGAACTACCCTAAGTTACCACAAGGAACAATGTGAGAGTTCTAGAATCGGAAAGAGTAGGTCACAAAGGTTTTGTGGATAGACTTATAGGCTCTTGGCTAAATGACAACAACACAGAATATAGATGACAGCGCGGTGCAACTGTGTCTCAAAGGTGCGATGGCATCTCGTATGGACCAAAAATTTAGAATGTCACTAAAAACAACAAAGTGACTACTAGAAATCTAATTACTGAGAACTTCTAGAGTACAAGAAAATAATAGAATATGATAGCATTGAAATAAAGTAAAGTAAATGCTAGAACTAAAGAGAAGAAGAGATATAAGCTTCTTAAAAAAAGCCAAGTAAGGAAGCCTCCAACAACTGAATTTCTTCAATACCAATATGCTTAAGATCTAGAGAAAATGTTGGGGTTGTATAGGGGTTTTCCTTAGTCAAATCCCAATTTTGGTGTTCCCACCTCCATAGAAAATGAAATAGATAGAGAAGGATAATAGATAGAAATGAAATGAATGTGAGAGTGATAAAAGAAATCCCTACTCAAGGAGGAAAACTAGTATCACAAAATATAGGGGAAAAAAGAAATCCCTACTCGAGGAGGAAAACCTATATCACAAGATACACATGCAATAGATGGGAGATGTGTGAAATCCCAAGATGCTCGCAAGAACAAGACACAAGAGATATTAGTTGCAAGGCTTAAGGAAGCTAAAGAGAGAGAGAAAAGATAGATGCAAAGAGAACTGTAAGATATTGAGAGTGTTGCAAAGAGAGTTTCAAAGAGAGCTTGAAAGTGTTGGAGAAGGTGGTTGTAACAAACAAGAGAGTTGTGCAAGCAAGAGCAAGATGGGAGAATGTTCAAGATATAATCCCAGTAGGAGGAGAGTAAATGAGTTGAATGGATAGCTTTTAAAGAGAGAATAGGAGCAAAAAAAAGCTTCCTAAGTGGTTACAAAGTGTCTCAATCCGTTACCACTGATAAAGCTTGCTGACAACTAGAAAAAATGCACGAAAATGGTTGTTCAAATGTTGAAATGTTGTAGGACACTAGTATAGTGCATGGACATCCGTGTAGAATGCTAGTGTCTAGACACATCATGCTATAAAAGGATGAGAATAGGAAAGGCACAAGGTTTGATAGAATGTTGACGTGTGAAGGTAGCTACTAAAAAGGGGTCCTAAGCATCTTAAGAGGGGAAAAAGGCTTATGCAAGGGCTAAAATGATCCTACACAAGTTCTATGGGAGTGGACACTAAAGTGGATACAAGAATGTGTGTGAAATTACAAGGGGTGCAATTTTACGACATTACATTTTTCCCCCACTTTAGTGGGCATATGAATCTATGCTAATATGCACACTAAACAAACTCTACTAAACATAAATAACATCATGATTCCAAAAGGATAATGTAGTGGATGAAGATAACTCTCTGAATGAAGGAAGCAAAACCCCCAAGCTAAATACCTACAAAACAAACACATTAGACAAGAAATACCTATAGAAGACAACAATGTTAGAACATATATAAAAAAACATACAAATAAGCACACAAAAAACTAAAGGATTTGAGTCAACAAAGTTCAAGAGACCTCAATGTAAGAGGTTATCTTAGTACTATGTGTCATCCCTAAATTAAAAACAATAACAAATAGAAGAATTCTAAAATGAAGAGAAGAATGTAAGGATTGATTACTTCAATAGAATAATACACCCAAAATTTAGGGAAGCAACCAATATCGAAGAGAGAAAGAGCATATACTCAGAATGAAGAAGATGTAGATCTTCAATCCAGTATACACAATTGAAAAGAAAGATAATTTAAGAAAGATATGTTGAGGCTAGAAAAGGAATGAAAATTCCAAAAGAGATGGCTACATAGGTACTCTCTCCTAAGGAGGTTTGAACAAATGGAATTTGTAGCTCCGTAGAACTATGAAGTTTAACAATATACATCGAAGGCCTATAGACTAACGATGGAAAAATATTGTAGGATGTTAGCACTTCATAGGCCCTCAGACCTATAAAGAGGGTATTCCCCCAAGTACTATATCATGAATGAATCCCAATGTAAGTGGACTCTGTAGAGTTAGACTGGAAAGTAGCTTTATAGGAACACCTACAAAGCACCTTGTTAATCCACAAATAAAACAAGTTACAAAAATCCACACATGCAAGCAAGTAGACAGTCAAACAGACAATCCATAATTTGAAATATTTCAAAGAGGTCCCTCAAGAACCTTTCAAAAGACAAGGGGTCAACTCAAGGGACACATTATTTGAAATACAAGGTCTAGTTAGGCTACCCCCAAGCTAGATTCAAAGACACGAAATAGGTCTAGTCAGGTTTCCCCCAAGCTAGACACCAATTAATTAATTTGAGAGAAAATATTTCAAAGCGGTTCCCTTAGGAACCATTCAAAAGTAAAGGTGGTCCACTCAAGGGACACTCCATTTGAAAGACATAGAGAAGAGAGGGGGTCCTTAAGAAAGACATGTATCCCTAGAACAAGTTATCATTTCCTTCAACATACAAGGGAGGAGAACCATGCAAGATACTTAGAAAATACATGACAGAGGTAGACCTCGATATCACTTGTCATTTGAAGAAGAGGCAGGTGCATCAAAAAATAAATATGTGATGGCACCTGAATCAAGAAGTTGTATTTTATCCTTAAAGGCCTTACATTCGCTAGTGGAATGGCTAGACACTCGATGGTATGCACAAAAATAATGTTTTTCTTCATCATGCTTATGGACTTTCTTACATGCAGGAGATGGAAGAGTAATCATGCGAGATTTAAGAAGCCTCAATAAAATATTCTCTTCATCAGAAAAAGAATGAGGAGTAGGAATCAACCCTTTCTCATGTGGAGAAAATATTGACTACTCACAAGAAGAATACTTGAGGATAGCAGATAAGGGCAGATGAGTCAATCTGCGAGAACGAGGTTGAGCATAAATCATGTTGCCATTCAACCATGGTTTTTGTTCAAATTTTTCATTTGAGCAACTAAGCCAAAAATTACACTTACAAGGCCCACATTCTATAGGGACTTGAATTCCTTGTTCATTACACCCATGACCTTTATTCCCATAGCCATATTTAGAGACAAGATTAAAGCTAGGGCCATAATGTGTTTGCAAATCTTGAAAAGGAGGAGGATCTTGATAGAGAACATTATTCCAGCAATGGTGATTATGCTCCTCTATAGGATCACCATCAACCTCCTTGATAGAGCTTCCAGCATTAACCTTTTTAATAGAAGCATGATCATCTTCCCCATAAGGGGGAGGATTAACATTAAGAACATTACAATTCACATTTACATTATCCCACAATACAAAAGAATAACCATCTTTGATAGTGGATGTGGATGATGTTATTGGAAGGCTTAAGTGGATTGAGTTGACTTTATGTTCTCCAATGAAGGATTCTGCAAAGTCTAGAGAACCCTAATCATCACCAAGACATGCATTTTCTTGAGAAGAGGTAGGAGTAGACTTAATATTTCTTGCTTCAAAAGGATCTTCTTCAAGGACATCCATCTCAAGATTATCCTTTGTAGTAGGTACTGCTAGAGTAAACATCAACACATTAGAAGAAACAAAAGGGATAAGAGTAGGCACAACCAAGACCTAACCAACAACTACCATTTGAAATATGTGCATAGCCTCAGGGTTAGCCCTAACTATGACTACTCAGTTATTGCAAATGAACTTAATAGATTTATGCAAGGTAGATGAGACTACACCCATAGGATGAATCCACTGTCTACCAAGAAGAAGGTTATATGGTAATTTTTTTGACATAACATATACAAGGGTGGGCATGGTAATAGGTCCTAACCTCAAAGGAAAGACTATCATTCCTAGTGCTTGTCGACTGACATTATCAAACCTACAAATTTCAATAGAAGAAGCATTAAGAGAAGATGGATCAATATTAATCTTAGGCAATAGATCAATGCTACACACATTGAGTGTCGAACCAACATCAATGAGAGTACATCTAATGCCAATATTATTAATGTTAACTATAATCATTAGAGGATTTACTTGCTTCTGGACATTTAGAGGTGGGAGTTCCTATGGATAGAATGTAATATTCAAAAAATCCACACAAATATGAGCTATCAACACATTAACATCCATTGATCTAGTAGAGGAAGGAAAGAGAATATTTTGCAAGGATTCTTGGGGCATACCTTGATAAACCAGAGTAGACTAAAGCAAGTCCCATAGTGATATATTAGTCAAAGTAACTCATAGTTGCTCGACAAGATCATAATCATTGGGTGATTTAGTTGTAGGCTTAGGAGCTTGAAGAATTATTGGTTGTTTATTCATTTTATTCTTAGAAGTATGGGATACCACTCTGTAAGAGGGAGCCATAGAAAGATCAAGATAATTGCTATCAAATGGTACACCATCAATAAAAAAAATCCTCTTAAGAGAAGGACTCACTAGATTTAGATAAATGACCAGTCTCTTAGGCCTTTGAGGGGTAGCAGAGACATAGATTACATTTACAAAGTCATCACAACTAGTGGAATAATTATTCAAAGAAATATTCTCAACATCGATCTAGGGAATTCATCATTCACTAATGCGTGATCTCTAGAAGAGATTACATTAGAACAAATATGAGATTCATCATTCACAAATGCAACATCTCTAGAAGATAGTACATTGAAATGAGAGGGAGATGCATCATTCATGAATGCATCATCTCTAGAAGAGAGTGCAATGGAATGAAGAGAAGGTAGAATAACATCAAGAAAGGTATCAATGATTTCATCCTCTTCTGCCAAAATATCCTTAGAATAAATTTTAGGAGAGGGATCAACAAAAAATAATAAGAAAGGAGACAAGAACTCACTTTCACATGCTTGTAAGAGAACTTCTTGAAGCTTCTTAACAAATTTGGAAAGAGATAGAAGGAAGGAATATAGAAAGTATATTTTGAAATAGAGATATAGACAAGTCGGCCGAAGGCCGACATATATCACCATTGATGGCATGGAATGGGGTTTGGGCTAGCACCCCAATTTTTTTTTTTGAGAAGCATAAATATTTGATTTTTCCCCCTTTTGTTTTTAATATATAAATGGGTTTTCATGTCAGGTTCACCAAAATGAAGAGAATGGGGATTCACTACTCATGAGTCTCTTTATGATCAAGATATTCCCAAGGGGAGAACTATCTTAAACTACCTCAAGGAACAATGTGAGAGTTCTAGAATAAAAAAGAGTAGGTCACAAAGGTTTTCCAAACAAAATTACAAGCTCTTAGCCAAAGGGAAACAAAGTGGAATACGAACGACAACGCGTAACACTGGCATCTCAGAGGCACACTAGCATCTCGTATAGACTAGAAACCGAGAACGTCATAGAAAAAAACAAAGTGACTGTAGAGAAATCTAATTACTGAGATATTACAGAGTACAAGAAAATAATAGAATACAATAGTATTGAAATAAAGTAAAGTAAATGATTGAACTAAAGAGAAGAAGAGATAGAAACTTCTCACAACCCAAGTAAGGAAGCCTCCAGCAGCCGAATCTCTTCAATACCTACATGCATAAGATCTGGAGAAAATGTTGGGGTTGTATAAGGGTTTCCTCAGTCAAACCCCTATTTTGGTGTTCCCACCTCCATAGATAGACAAATAGATAGAGAAAGATAATAGATAGAAATGAAATGAATGCAAGATTGATAAAAGAAATCCCCGCTCGAGGAGGAAAACCCATAGCACAAAATATAGGTGAAAAAATAAATCCCCACTTGAGGAGGAGAACCCATATCCCAAGATAGGTATGAAATGGATGAGAGATGTGTGAATCCCAAGATTCTCACAAGAACAAGATAAGGGAGATATTAGATGCAAGGCTTAAGGAATCCAAAGGGAGAGAGCAAAGATAGCTACAAGAGCCAAGAGATCTATAAAGAGCAATGTAAGAGCTTGAGACTGTTGCAAGGAGAGTTTTGAAGAGAGCTTGAAAGTGTTGTAGAAGTTGATTGTAACAAAAAAGAGAGTTGTGCAAGCAAGAGAAATATGGGATAATGTTCAAGATAGAAGACCAATAGGAGAAAAAAAGTGAATGAGTTGAAAATATAGCTTTTAAAGAGAGAATAGGAGCAAAAGGAATCTTCCTGAGTAGTTACAAAGCATCTCAGGACATTACCAGCAACAAAGCTTGCTAACAAGTGGAAAACATGCAAGGAAATGGTTTTTTGAACATTGAAATGTCACAGGATGCTAGCGTAGGACATGGACATCCACATGGCACACTAGTGTCTAGACACATCACACTACAAAATGAGAAGAACGGCTAAGGTACAAAGTTTGATGCAAAGCTGATGCATGAAGGTAGTTGTTGAAAAGGGGTCATGAGCATCCTGAGAGGGGATAAAGGCTTATGCAAGGGTTAAGATGAGTCTACACAAGTTCTAGGGGAGTGGACACTAAATTGGATACAATAATTTATTTGAAATTACAAGGGGTGCAATTTTATGACATTAAAGTCCCTTGAGAGGACCCTTTTCCTTTTGAAGGGTTCGTAAGGTACCCCTTGAAAGCTTTTCCTTGAATTTTTTGACTATCTGTGTGATTGTTTGACTGATTATTTGCATGTGTGGCTGGTTTTTGTTTTCTAGCATGTTTTATCTATAGATTAATGTGTTTCTTTGTAGGTGTTCCTATGAAGTTTCTTTCCAATCCAACTTTGTAGAGTCCCCATACATTGGGATTCCTTCAGGAGAGAGTACCTAGGGGGCACCTTCTTTGCAAGTTTGAGGGCCTATGAAGTGCTTGCATCCTCTGGGATTTTTCCATATTTGGTCCATGGGCCTTCAGTGTACTTTGTTCAACTCTGTAACTCTGAGGATCTATGGAGTCTGTTGTTCAAACCTCCTTAGGTAAGAGTACCTACGGAGTTATTTTCCTAGAACTTTCAAGCTCGCTAGATTGTAGTCTACTTCCTCGATGGTTCAAGTATACATTTCTAAACTCTTCGATCTACTTTATCAAACATTCATTGACACTCATGCTCACTAAAGTGGGGGAAAAATGTATAGGAGTGAATTTGCACCCCTCTTGCAAATTCCCCTTTTACATCTCTCCACCTTAGAAAATCAAACCCGACTAAATAATTCTACACCACTCATTTGTAATGCATCCACTCTGTGCTTGTATTTTGTTTCAGTGGGGGAATTTTCGTCGGGGACGCAAGTGTGGCATATGACCATCCCTGAAAAATTCCTACCTCAAGAGTTTGCAAGAATGTTACATTCCCCAATGGGGATGAAGCGTAATTCCTCTATGTCGACCACCTAGCTTGAAAATGATTATTTTCCTCCTAATTCTTCTTCAAATGCATATCTTTCATGTTTATTCTATCCTCTACACACTAGCATGATTTCTCTAGCATCTCTTAAGCAATTCAATCCATCTTCTACATATCTTGTTGCACTTTTACCACCATTGGATTTATAACTTGGATTCTTGAGGGATTGATTCTTCATTGTTGTAGCAATGTAGACCTTACCAAGCTTGCAACCTCCTCTACATGCATGAGGACACCTTGATTGAGAAGGTGATATTGTTTCATTTATCCATTTCTATAGCATTTTCATTCGATTATGTAGCATAGTATTATTACGATTTTTTAGTATTCTTCCTATTGTTCTCTCCATTACATTTTCTATCTCCTAGTTTTCTTGGTTGTCTGTGGAGGTGGAAACACCAAAGCAAGGGTTTGACTGAGGAAAATCCATATACAACACCAATATTTTTCCTCTCTTAGGTTCATGTAGGGACATGCACGTGTGGATCTTGTTGGTGAACTAGACTCTCAGTGATTTGGTCTTCGTCATCTTCATTTTCATTATCTCCTTTATCATCTCTATAATCATTTCTTATACTTTTTTACTCTATTTGTGCAAACCCTTTTCCTAGTACTTGCAAAACCACATGAATAAACGAGTTAGACAAGGAATTACAAGCCAAAAGAAGGATTCCCCATGAAATCCTTTTACAAATTAAACTAGGAATGAAAATAATGAAGAATAGAAAGAAAATGATAAAAACTTGATTCAATCCTAATTTAAATAGCAAACACTTGATCCCATGGGGAAATTGGTGCCAATTTGATGTGAAATTTGGCCCTTTCCCAATCCCTATGATGCAAGATTCGAATGTTGAAGAGATTGTTGATCCACTTTGTTGATGAAGGATGGAGACTCCAAGCTAAATCTGCAAAAAGCCTAGCTAAGAATTCAAATGATGGATGGAAATGGCTAAGTATTTGAGCATAGTAAGTTTACTCAAATTGTGGATGATAAAATGAGGATATGAGCTCTTTATTTATAGAATGCCAAGATGGATGAATGTCCATATTTGAGCAATGTGGGACTAACATTCATCCAATGGCATGATGCCACTTGTCAAGATATGAATGGATGATGTTTGTGCAAGATTTGGGGTTTGTGCCAATAAATGCCAATATTTGAAATTCAAATTTGTTGAAATGACATGTAAGAGGGAAGGGAAAATGAAATAAATGCCACTTGGCTCAAGGAAAAGGACATGTAAGAGGTTTTAAATGCCTTGTTGGATATACATGTTGACTTGGAATTTTTGAATTCAAATTGAGAGAATATTCCAAAAAGATTCCTTGTGAGGAAAATAGGGATTTAATAAATAAATTAAATCTATTTTCATGTGCAACTTGCATTATCTAGAGGATGTGACATGAGATGAGGTTTAATTAATCAAGGGTTAATTAATTTAACAGGAGATTAGCTGATTTGACTTATTTGACTTAGATTTATGGATTTATTTAAATCAGATAAGAGGGGAATATGATAAGAGGCTAATTAAATAAAGATTTTGATTTATTTAATTAAAAGGGATGGTGTTAGATTGAATCAAATAAGGTTTTAATTTATTTAATTTAATGGATAGAATTTAGAGATTTAATCAAATAAATTGATTATTTAATTAGATAGGGATAATTAGATCATATGGATTGATTTAATTAACAAGAGAAAGTGACTTAATTAGACAAAATGATTTATTTAATTAAGAGATGAATATTGATGAATCTAATCAGATAGGGGAATTTGATTAAATGGTTAGACTGAGGGATGATTTAGGAAGAGACAATGTTAGTGAGTTAGGATTGAATGCACGATGTCAATTAGTATATTTTTGATGTGTACATTTTGCCTCTCTTTGAAGTAATGCACTCATTGCGTTTGTTCAAAGAATACATGATCTCAATCAAAGCCAAAATTTTCAATATTCAAAAACTTGCCCCACTGCTGCATGGTGAGAGAAAACATGCCATTATAATGCCCCCTCAAGAGATCAGATGAAAATTTTAATTTTTTGGGTGATCTCACGAAAAAATTGACAAAGTGCCGGACAAGTCTGAAAGGGGTCCGAGAGGCTAAAAATGTGTCTAAATGCAATAAAACGATGAAAAACAAGCCTCAAATGGACAAAAACAGGTTTGGGGGTCAAAACCCTAGAAAGACAGCCCTAGAGGGTCAAGAAACCCTAATTTTTAGGCTTAAAAGGAGCCCGAGGGGTCACCTTCAAGTGATTTTCACACACCTTTGCTAGCAGGGTAGGCAGATGCACAGGATGCCTTGATTTTGCAGTTACAGGCATAGATTCAGGTAGTGACGGCTGAGAGGGAGCAGCTGAGAGCAGAGAGGGATCAGGCTATGCAACAGAGATAGGCTGCAGAGCTACAGGCAGCCACAGAGCTAGGCTGTAGGCAATAGATTGAGAGTATGACAACCTCCTCATCCCAGGGTACTATGCCGGTCTGATCCTATACGGATGCTATCTGAGAGATAGAGTACTACCGTCGGGCCTACCATGACCATGTACCTAGAGCAGATTGGGTTCTCAAGTACTCAGAGCGGGCCAGTCAGAGACCACCAGAGGGTCACGGTGATAGGGGCAAGGGCAGCATCCATGAAGATTGGGCTTGATCCAGATATTATGATGTACCTTTTGTGCTTTATGGGCTCATTTTTGATAGCCTAATGGGAATTTTGTACTGATTGACACATATGTACAGTGATCCGATTATTATTCTTTTGTACTATGACAGTTGATGATATGATCTATATGAGTTGATTTTGATGAGATGTACCGTGTACTTTTATTTATGCATGGATGGTTTATTTCAATATGCTTTGCAATGATGTTCCTATGGATGCATTTATTTCTAATGATGTATGTGATGATTATGACTAATAAATCTATATTATGCTAACCTATGATATGATGAGCAATGATGTTATCTATATGGTGATTTATTTTATGCTGGTGCAATATGTGATATGGATTTGATTTATGGGATATGCAATGATATGTGGGAAAATGTTTCTATATGAGATGATTTATAGATGAATGTGATGTGATGCAATGGTTGTGATAAAATGAAATGATGGTATGAGATGCTTAGAATAACAAATGTTATTATCCTAAATGATGATGTATGTGATGCAATGATATGTTAATGCGATGATATGCTAATGTGTAATGAATTAAATGCTTATATGTCTATTTGCTTATGATTATAATGATTATGGAATGCTTTTATAGATGCTATGTGATGATTTAGATGGTAATATGAAATGGTTATAAAATGCAAATGAATGCTATGCGATGCAATGCCATAGGTGAAATGCGATGACATGTATACACCTATCTATGAAATTTTTTTATGATAACCTATTTATAGGATGATTGCAATGTGTGTGTTTCCTATATGATATGTTTATGTGATGTGCATGATTTCTATATGATCTGCTTATGCAATGTGCCAATGATTTGTGGATGCAGGATCGATGATGATGATGGTGATGATGGTGATCAACTATCATAGTACCCTTGTTAGTGCGGTTAGTAAGAATAGAAGAAGTCATTTCAACAAGACGCAAGATGACACTCATGCAAATGATGATGGGTCACCTTAGAATAGTGGTTTACACTTTCTAAGAGGAAGGAAAATTCAGCTTTTTCCCATTCCTCATATCAAATGGGTTCGGCTGAACCAATCAAATGGTTTGGTTGAACCATGGTTCGACCGAACCAATGAACGCCCCAATTAAAAAATAATATTGAAGTGGGTTCAGCCGAACCTGGGTTTGGCCGAACCCCTTCAATATGACTAAAACAAAAAAAAAAGCTTTCATTTTCACACTTTTACTGTGATTTTTACCAGTCACTATCTCCCTAGTGCGTGTGGCAAACAGAATCTGTGACGGCGACCCAACAAAGTTTCTCTCACATGCGAAAGAAAATTTCGGTTCCTCTCTTCAAACTTCATCATTCCAATTCACATATCGACCACTATTGAGCACGAGGTATTTAAAATTCCATTTTTTTAGAGTTCAAAATGCATGTATTTGTTTAATTTCGAAACCCTATATGCAATTTTTTTAAAATTTGTTGAATTCAAATTGCACTTGTTTGAATGTTTTTAAAGAATTTTCAATATAGCATTTTGCTTCCCCGTTTTGCATAATCCAAGGGTTTGAGTAAGGAAAAATGAGTTTCCTCCCAAAGTTAGTGCAAAAAACCATTATAATGGCTCTCAACATAGTCTAAAAAATGGAGATAAATAAATTCCTAAAGACTAGAAGTGTAGGGGTCAAGGTCACAAAATAACTTTAAAACTACAAATTTAGGGTCAAACTTGTAGATGAAAATGCAAATTTCATACATGTAGGAGTGAACCATGAAAGTCATAGCTTGGTTTGTTAAGGTGTTATAATATTAAATCTTATAAAAAATCAAGAATCATATCATTGATTATGTACATTACAATAAAATATCTCCATATAACAAATGAAGCTAAAAACCCTAACCTTCTTTGTGAATTCTATAGTGTGATTGCTACATGAGTAATTTTTTTTATGAAAACCATGTTTAGGAATGAAAATATCCAATCCCTTATGCTTCTAAACTAAAGTTTGCAATGCTTATGGTTCTTTTGGCCTTATAGATTCTTGAATCATTTTATAATATAAAACCTACATATAACCTACTTTGGCTCTAATAATTGTAAACCCTTTAGGAATTCTAAATTGTTGCATCTTGTCTTGATTTTCCCACCATTGTTATTCCTTTTGAAATTTTTACAAATTAGGCAAAGAATCCTTGCACTTATATAGAGGATCCTTATGTATGTTCTTAAAATTATTTAAGGTTAAATGACTTAATCTAAAATAAAGGCATATATGGATTTCTTGCAATTGTAACCTCTTTACTGGTGTTCAAACATATTTGATACCTTGATGGCATGACATAGATGATGTTGCTTGATATTGCTTCAACCATGGATACCCAAGTAAAATATGAGATACATCTAAAGAAGAAAGAATATGACATAGAATAAGAACTTCCCTCATCTTTTAGACCAAAAAATTAAGGTAAAATAATGTATCATATAGTTTCAATCAACATATCATTAGTCAATTTTAAATAAACCCTCAAATATGCATATACTTGTTGATAAAATGATGATAAAACAAAAATTATTCAATGCATACATTTTATTGGTGAGTAAGATCAATAAACACACCCTTACATGGTTCATGATCCACACAAAACCAAATGACCATTATAATTATTTGGTAATATCTCACAATGTGAAAAAGGTGTCAAAAAAATTAGCATACCTAAATTGTAAATTGACTTGTCATCAAGTGAATGGGTAGCTTAGTGGTGGAGATTTGCATCCTAACTAGTTCATGGAAATTTCAACATGGTAATAGAGCCAAGCTAGGTGCATTTGACACCTATGTTGTGGCTCAAGGGAGTGTGTTGGAAAAATGATACACACCTAAGCCATAAAAAGACTCATCACAATGTGAGCCATTAGCTCAATAGTAGAGCATCCTAACACCAAATGGGAGGTCCTAAGTTTGAATACTAGTTAGTCCATATAAATTTCTATAAAAGTCAATCACTATTACATAAGAAGAAGAATAAGTACCCTTATAATTTTTATTAATACCAACAAATTATCATTCCTCACATACATAGGTGAATCAATGATTTCAAGCTCGTCAACATGTATATGTACCTCAATCTCATGACCCTCATATAAAACCATTTTATTAGATTTATTTAGTGTAAAATATTTAAATTTTCATTAGGAGGAACAATTGAAGGATTGACCCCAATATTAACCCCTCAACCTAATTTTTTTTATCAATCAAATCCTTAATCAATTATTCCCATCCCATAAAATGTTGAGTATAATTACAATTAACTCTACAATTTAATAACAAAATTCTTTCTCATTATATCTTTGGGAATAACTTTAGATTTATCTAATGGCCTAATAGGAGGATGTGTAATCATGTTTGCACTAAGTAAATTTTGAAGCACATTTTACAAAGGAAAAAGTTGGAGGCTTTAGAGTCATAATTATATTAGAAAAATTTATAATGCATAGTTTGTACAATGGTCATTTCCATTATTTTTTACTATCCTTTTGGAAATAATTTTTCTTTCAAATTTTACAAGGGTAGGATGATGTAGATGAAGCATTAGAAGATCCATAATTAAGTGTGGTAGCCTCTAACTCTTTTAGTTCTTAATATTCATCTCATTTGGTACATGCAAATGTTAAGAATGTATATACTTTGTAGATCCTTGTTTACAACAAAAAATCTAAAATAATAAACTTCAATCTAACATTCCTTAATATTTTCATTGGCCAATTTCAATATTAAAAAATAGGACCCAAATGGAAGATAATACTATTAAATTTCATGGGAAGAACTTAGCCAATAACTTATCATCATACACAAAATCCAAATATGTAGCACTAAAGAACCTTGAATGTGTCATGGGATCTCCTTTAACATTGTTCATCTCAAATCTAGGATCCAAAAATCCAACAAAAAATGGATATGTAAAATTTTTAATAGAAATTGAATTGTGTTTGATTTTTATATGTATGTCTTTTTTGTTTCCATTAGGTAAGGAATCAACATTACTTTTCATCTCAACAAGCCTTTAAACATTAATGTCAAGGGTAGATAGAGGCACACTAGGATTAAGGACATGAATGAAAGTGGCAAGATGAGAAATGGAAGGTGGTGTATAAATTTGTCGTGACATAATAAATGAGTGTGGAATATTTGTTATAGAGAAATTGTGTACAAATTAGCAATCACAAAAAATCTTGGACTTCCTACTTTGATGTAATTTTGTTAATGACAATACACATGAGAATTTGAAAAGAACAATTGCATGCATTATTTGATTAAATATTTATAGTTTTAAAAAAATAAAATAAAATAAAAGTGATTTTAATTAGCATATATATTTATGTAACATGGTGAAGAGATATCCTTGTTGAGGTATGCAAAAGATATTTTATAATAAGAATTGCTTATGAAAAGACAAATATTTTTTTTATATGATAATAATAAATCTTATTATTTATAATATAAATTCAAAACAATAAAATAAAATGGAAATTTGCAATGTTTTTAATATATTTTTAATCTTGAGAATTTTTTGTTATAAATTATTAAAAAACTTAAATTCACATTTGTATTTTTAGTTTTTAATTTTTTTCAGAATTTTTTTTTTTTTATTTCTATCTTAAATTAAGTATTAGTGTTTATACGTAAAAAATTCAAAGCAATAAAATAAAATAAAAATTTATTATGCTCTTAATATTTTTTAGTTGTTTTCTTCATATCTTTCAATTATAAATTCTTAAAAAACATACCATATTTTTTAGTAGTAAAATTAGGACATGTTTCTATTATAAATTAAAATTATACATTTTTAATAATTAAAAAAGAGATTTTGTATTGATTAATCTAAGGATAATGCTTGTTTATAATATTTGTAATGTACATATAAATTTTAATTAAAATAAATTTAAAATGTAATATTTGAGATATATTTACTTACAAAAATAGATGATATTTTATATTTTAGAATAGTTTTTTTATCAATTCAAAATAGTCATAAGGGGTTGTACCCTTGTATTAATAATCACTAAATATGAATGTTATAATAGAGAGTATCAAAATGAGGCTAGTTAATAGTCCACAGAACACACGAGGGGCTCCATTGAGATAAAATAGGAGTATTAACAACAATCAAACCATTATTTGAAACCCTACCTACATCCTATGCCTAGCTCCTCTGATCCAAAATTAGAGCATAAACCCATACTATTTTTCTATTAGCTCTTATTACCAAAAAAATGGACACAAAATATGTCTTATGTTGATGCCACCTATTCCTCTTACCCATTAATCCCATAATTGGTAGGTTTTAGTGTCATTCTTCCCTCGCATCATTGGATCCCGCCACCAGTTCTCTCACAGCCACCAAGTCCACAACATCTTTGACCCTGCTCCAGTTATTTATCCTTTCTTCGTCAACCTTTCCTCCTAGATATACTCCTCCAATGACCCCAACCCTTCATCTGGTGCCAACCCTAGAATTCTCTTAAGGAACATGATACTCTTCTACAACGTGTTTCTTAATTTTGGTACCACTAAAGGGTCCTCTATAAAGATGAGTGAGTATCACTTAAACACCTTTCCTCACTAATGGATGAGATAGTAATACTTTGGTAATGGAATCCCCCACTTATTTTTTATATTATCCAAAAATATTCTCCAAACCACCCAAGAATTTGTTTCATATTAGCTTTTTGCAAAGCACCTCCACCACTGTCTTTGAATCCCCCGCATTTAGCATTGATGCCAAAAACATGGATGATATATCGGAATTCACTATTAATTTACGATCAACACTCAAAAATTATTTCCCTAATGCCATATTTATTACGTGCAAAATCAACCCATGGCTTGTTTTAAACATGACTCCCAATCTTTTCTCTAATATTTCTCCCAAAAAGACATTTGTCTTCTTTGGATTTCCAACCTTATTTGCATGTCTATTTTCTTTCTACCCAACTGTTTGTAATGTGCAGTATGATCTACCACCAATGGGGATATAAAAGCTTGCAATCATCCCATGTTTTACCCTTGAAGCTTGGGTTGGGATTTCCAAAACATCATTACTCCATCACCTCCCACAAGTATAAATTTCTCCACATTATTACTCCTCATCCAAGTCCATAATGGCCTTAGATCACATTGTACCTAGGATCATACTATTTGCAACTATATTGCTACCGCTACCATGGCCTTTTTGGCCAACTCATTGGCCACATCACTCCCCTCCTTATAGATGTGTGATACTTTAATCTCTTTTAATCCATTTAATAATTACATTATGGGGACCAACCACCTTCTAAGTTTTCAATTTAGTGTCCAACCTTGATGGATTGTATTTATCATTATTAGTGAGTCACCTTCTAAGTGGATTTTCTTAATTTCTTCGTTGCACATTGAATTTCTATCTATGTGTCCCCAAATTCAACTTCTTTATTGGTTCCTCTCCCCAGATAAACTGATTTCTACTTGACAAAGACTTGTGTAGGAATATCACAGTGAGGGGAACATGGGAAGTGTAAAAAAAACTAATGAGAACTAATGTGGATACAATAGAACTATGTGCATCATAATAAGTAAGCATGAGATGAGATCTACGAAAAAGGAGAGGATAAATTTGGGGAGATTTGGTGGAAGGAGAAATAAATTGCATAAGATAGATAGGAGTAAAACAATAAGGAGGAATACATGAAGAAGAAGCTTGGGATGGAGGGAAAATGGCACATCACTCAAAGGGATTGTTGAGCTTATCCTTTTACCTATTTAACTTTAAGTACTTTCTTTCCACATGGCTTATTAATCAACATAGTATATGAAGGAGATCAATCATTGTACTAGGATTAATATTACTAGCCAAATTTGCAAGATCCAAAGAAAGGTTGTGTGCATCAAAGCTATATCTTGATTACCATTTTCTCAACAAGGGCCTCATGGTCAAATGATTCTTCTCCATTATGATAAATTTAGTATCATGCATATTCCCAATCATACCAATTTTAGCTTGATTCACAACCATGGTGGGATTGAACTATGACTTCTTACTAGGAAAAGAGGATGATTTTGGTATTAGAAGGAAATAAGGATCAAACAATGTTTAGATTTGATTAACAAATTAGACAATGAAAAAGCACTTAAATCTAAAAAACCAAATAAGATCTCAAGAAACCTTTAGACTACTTGGGTATCAAAGAATGATTTACATAATAAAAAGTTGAAAATCTACAAATAGAAATACCAAATTACAAAAACAAGAATAATCGTTATGGTAATAGAAAGAGAAAATGCTTCCTCTTAAAAAACATAACATTAAGTACCAAAACATGATTCAAGTACCAACACATTCAAGTACTAAAACATTAAGTATGATGATTGGG